>CM039483.1:6436054-6525651 GCA_022433065.1 Begonia loranthoides
AATGCAGATGAGATGCATGATCACACGATGCATTACAGAGGAGATCCATATCTCATCTGTTAGTCGAGGCGATGGATAAGTCAATTGATCTCGTGAATTAACCTGTGTTTCCTATGATGAACCACGCCAATCAGGGTGTCACCACGAGTCATACCCAGTCATTTTGTTGAAGACATTGGGATTTCAATACAAGAGAATTGATAATCTTAAGATTTTCGTGGCTTAACGGTACCTCATGCTCCCTAATTGGGAGTAAGCACTCTAATAAGGGTGTCACTACGACAACAATTCTCAATCCTCTCGAACCCCCACATGCCTATTTACATATGTTTTAGGATGACATACAATATGTTTGTGCCTACATACAGTCCTATATGATGATATAAAGGTCTAATAAACATATCATTAAAAGAACCTAAATCTAGTAAACACACAACATGCAATCCTAATTCTTGTGATGTAGGGTCCGAAGACCAAACCACAGTAAGTATCAACTTACTTGGCGTCTGTGGCACGTTTGACACTCTATTCTTTTCCCGTTAATACCTTCAAAAGAATTAATATATTTACTCATTATAAACCTTAACTTTTATATCATTATTCTGCAAGTTCATTTCACATTTTTCGTCCAATTATTTTCGTCTACTAATTAACTAATAATTATTGACCACTGAATTTTCATAAACCTTAACGCTTAATCATTCCCATTAGTCAACTTAGTTACTTAGCAACCTTGCAATAACCATTTAAGTAACTTAACATGTGCAACGAAAATAGCCATAACCATTTATAGTTGCTTATTCCATCAATGTGACCCGATAATAAAGAGAATTTACTTTATAAAACTGAATAGTATTTTATCACGAAACCATATTTTCCACAGCAGAGTAGAGAACCATTTAATTCCTTTTATCCAAACAATAACCAACATAGTATTTATCCTTTTTATCTGATTAGAAAGGTCGTAGACAAATCATCCAGACAAACAACCATAAGCTAATCTGAATCAATCACAGCAGTAAACATTCAACAACTAATCCAGAATATAAATCCAATATGTTCCCACGTCCAACAATCCATTTTTCCAATATGTAGTTGTCCAATGATAAACCGAATTTAAACCAACTAAATTCTATATATTTCACATGTACACTATCTATACAGTTTAACCATCCAACCATTTACTCAACCATTCGAAACTTCTCAAACCTTTCATTAATTTATAACTCAATATAATCACTAAATAAGATTCACTGGAACCCAATTTAGTAGCATAAGCTAAAATCCTACTTAGCAACTTATATCTAACAATAATTCTTCATGACAAATCTAACTTAACAGATGCAACTATCAACAAGGCTATCAAAAAGATAAACTTAATCAACATGATATCATCCAAAAAAAGGCATCCACAAAAAGGATAAACTTAATCAACATGATATCATCCAAACAGCAGCTTAGCCTCCTATTTCTTTTTCTTTTTGCAGTGGTATTAATAGTTAGAAACAACGAGAACCGTCCCCCATTTATAGCATTTCACAGTCAAGAACAACATAGAGTCCAACATATAACATATCATCCTAAACGAAGACAACAAAACCAACAATTTCCATTTTACAAACAGATTTCTTTTGTGCACTAACAACTAATAACACAAAATTTAACCCATCTCCATTGTCCAACAACCACCATACAGATTTGAAACAGAGTACAGAGTGCAACAGGGAACCAATACCACACAAAACTACTTAAATCCACAAAGCAGCAGGTTATTCATTCCAATTTACAGCAAGAACTCCACCAATTTCAGCAAGGGAAAGACAAAAGCTTACCGAGGAGAAAAAGGTAGAGGAGAACTCTTCATCATTCAATTCATTCTCCACAAAGCTTCACGAATTCTCCTCCAAATCTCATACACTATCTCACAACTCCCCTCACTGCCAGCTTCCTTCCTGACTCTCGGTCACTCCCTGTCACACAACTCTAGAACATCACAGCTAGCTTCCTGCCATTGTTTTATAGACAGCAGGAAGAGGAACACCAGTGACGCCAAGCTGACAGGAAGATCACACAATTCGAAGGAGGTGGTCCAATGACCAAGCTCCATGCTGGAAAGTTGTTATCGTTTCGGGAGAAGAAATAAACCCATTTAATTATGGACTAGCAGACCCGTACCGTAGCCCTGCTCCAACCTTCACCGATCACGCCTCCCCTGTCGACGGCAAAACACCACTCCATTGATGCCAAATCAATCAAAATCGGAAGCCAAAAAGGTGAACACCAACCATAAAGCATTGACTTACCTCCACCAGCGATTTCGTAGCTCCGATTTGCAACTCAGAATGTCGCGGAACACCGAGCCCTAGCTCGCTGTTTGTTCGCCACCCACAGCCCATCGTCGCCGCCATGCATGGGACAATGTGCACCTGAGCCCAAAGTCGCACGCCGCCCCTTCTCTTCTTTTTCTCTTTTCTTTTCTTCAAATTAAATCATCACTTAAAATAAAACTCAATTTAATAATTAATCCCCACTTTCTATTAATCCCCTAATTAAATTTTCCTCATTTCTTCTTTTAAAGAATTACTCCATTTCTCTTCCTTTTAAATAATTAAATTCTTCATTTAATTATTTTCATCCTAATTCCAATTTTCTTTTCTCCAAATATTGCGTGATGATAATTATCGGTTTAATTAAAATTCTTTAATTCGGCTTCCATCCGAATAATCCAATTATACCCCAATTAATTTCTCGTTAAATAAATCCTTGATTATCCTTAATTAATTCTGTTTACGAAAATTGGGGTATTACATCAGCAATCTGAATTGGCAAAGGGAATGATCGATGGTGAAGGAAAATAGCAGGGGCGAGTTGCAGGGGCGATTTGGCGAAGGTAGGGGATTTTGGGTGGACTGTGGTCGGGCTGTGATCTGCTGTGTGCGGCTGATTTTGTGGTGAACCCGGTTCTGTTCTCTTGCCATGTGCGATTGTTGATCCCCATCGTGCCCAACGAAACAACAAACTCATTCACCAACACAAAATCTCCATGGCCAAACCAAATATGACTATCCAAACAAACCAACAATGCATATTTATCAATCTGTAACTAAATAGAAGCTCATTTCCAAGCAGCAAAACATCTCCATAAATAAATTCACAAGAAAACATGGAGGAATCAACACCTGAAGAATAACCAAAAGCTAACCTCCTTCTTTATTCCTTTCACTGCTCTCAGCCATTACTCCAAGGAACACCAGAGAGCATGCTCTCTTTCCGTCACCTCTCTCTCTTGGCATAGCACACCCCATAGCAACCCTTCTGTTCATTCTCTCCTTCTTCTCGTAGTTAAAACCTCCAGCAACAAACATTCTGCCAACAGGATGCAGCATCGCAGAGACGATTCCTCTCGCACACCCGACAACCTCTCCAGCTTTTCAGAGTGTGCTCCCCATGCTGGACATGCTGTCAACTTCATCCGGATGAGCACTGGTCAGAGCTGAACCGCGATTCAGAGCCAACAGCTCCACCTGACTCGTCCGTTTACCCATCGACCCGAGGCATCGGTAGCCTCTATCCATCGCTCGCCAACCCCTCGCCATCGCTGCTCCTTCATCGTCACCAGCTAGCCATCGCCAACCAGCCATCGCCATTCCTTCCACACCGGCATCACAGACCTAGGAGTGAAACCCAACATCGCTCGACTTCGAGCCCTAGTTCTGCACCTCGCCACCCACAGCTGCTCGTCGTTCACATCACGACTCTCGTCCGTCGCACCCTCACCGCAAGCCAGTTCGCGATCGATCGCTCCCCCCACAGCTTCGGTTTCCTCTTCTCCCCTCGAGTCTACTCTTTCTAGCCCTTGCTCCCTCTCTCCCTTTCGTCTTGCATCGCCTATGAAGAAATGGCCTCTAGCCATTTCTTTTCTTCCCTCAACCGGTTCACTTTAGTGAACCGGTTCAGCCACCCCCTTTAATTATTTTCCCTAAATAATTTACCCTAACACCCTTTAATTAATTAAATTTTCTATTTAAATTATAGTTTATTCCATAAATCCCCAATAATTCCAATTAAATCTTAATACCCCTTTTTGTCATTTCGTCAAATGGTCGATGGCCAGACGCAATGAGAAGAGCTGAAACGGTCCCTTAACAGAACCGGTTTAGTTAATCAAAAATACATCCCCACTTATAAATATTAATCCCAATCAATAAAATATATTATAATTTAATTTAATTAATATTTATTATATTTTGATTACGTTAATGTCAATAATATATAATCTAATTAGTACGTTCTTGGTAATACTCTGATAATTGTTCCACTTAAAAAGTCAGGGTGTTACACATCCTCATGCTTCCATCTTTCTTTGGTACTAAAAGTGTTGGTACGGTGCATGGACTTACATATTCTCTTATATAGCTTTTGTCTAATAGCTCTGTCACTTGCTTGTGTAGTTCTTTGGCTTCCTCCGGATTTAGTCAATAAAGGGGGCGGTTTAGGAGACTCGCACCGGGTACCAAATCAATTTGGTGCTCAATTCCCCTAATTGGTGGAAGTCCTTGAGGAAGATCTTTGGGAATATATTTTGATATTCTTCTAAAAAAGTTAGAACCGATTTGGGTATCTCTCTCATCTCCATGAGCTTGTCACGGAACATCATTAATATCACCAAGTTTTTTCTCTTCAAAACTTTCCACACTTCTTTCTTTGATATGAATAAAGTAGTATTCAACCTACTTTCCCTTATTAATTCATAATCTTTGGCTACTTGATCTAGTGGAAGGTGAGGTAGCTTGATTGTCTTTCCATTGAGCTTGAACATGTAACAATTGGTGAAACCATCGTGTGTAGTCTTTCTATCATATTTTCATGGTCTCCTCAAAAGTAGATGACTTGCGCTCATAGAAACCACATCTCATAAGAATTTGTTCATGAAATTTCCAATAGAAAACTCGATTGCCGTTTGCTTACTAACATTGATGTCTTCCCAGTCATTTAACCAACTTAGCTTGTAAAAAGTCAGATGCAATATTGCTTCTATTCCCAATTTGCTCACTAGATACATAGAAACCAAATTAGCACAACTCCCTCCATCAATAATTAGAGAACAAACATTATCTTTGACTTTGCAATGGCTATGGAAGATATTTTCCCTTTGACAATCATCAATGCTTGTTTTGGTAGTGAGTACTCTTCGAATGACCATAAGGAGGGGACCCTCTTGAGCGTATAAATTTTTGACTTGTGCTTCCTCCTCATGTGTCTCTTGCGCTTCAATTTCATCCTCACTTTCAGCCTCATTAGTATCTTCTTTTAAGACCATCACTTTTATATTCGGACATTGGTAGGCATAGTGTCTGATTCCAAGGCATTTGAAACACTTGATTTCCCTTGTTGTTGGCTTTGGCGATTCAATAGGTGGCTTCTTGTCATCACTAGGCTTAGTAGTAGTACCTCTCATGTTCATACCTTTGTCTTCAAGCTTAGGTGGTGGCTTGGAAAAGTTGGTGTTCCTTTGAGGGAATCGACTAACCCTCTCTTTCTCTTTCCTCTTTAATTTTTCTTTCTACCTTTAGAGCCAGCTTGATTACATCCTCCATGGTACTGTAAGTGTAACGTCCCGAATTTTCAAAAACCTTTTCTTTACAAAATCGAAAAAAATTTTCTTTTAATTTATTTCAAACACACGAGAGAAAAAATAGTTCAGAGTAATAAAGTGAAAATAAATAAATAATTGAAATATACTGTTAATAAAAAATCATACTTAAAACATTCATCTTATTTCCAAAGAGAAAATATTAGCTAAATAAAATAACTATTTTAAAATCCCAAATTATCTTCGATGAACCATAACCCTTCAGGTCAAATCCATTAGGTAACCCAAGTCCTCATCATGGAATGCCCCTTCCTCTGAAATATATGCAGTATCTTGTTCGTCACCTACACCACAAGTAAACTGTGAGCCTAACGCCCAATAATAGATATGATGTAATATAATGCATGCATATGTCTGATTATGTCAAAAAGGAATCCACACAATATATCTTTATCTCATATAATTAAACTCATACATTGAGCTAGAAAATTGGAAGTCTTTTCAACAAGGAGAATAGTTTTTGGT
This sequence comes from Begonia loranthoides, assembly GCA_022433065.1. Classification (NCBI taxonomy): domain Eukaryota; kingdom Viridiplantae; phylum Streptophyta; class Magnoliopsida; order Cucurbitales; family Begoniaceae; genus Begonia; species Begonia loranthoides. The sequence goes on from CM039483.1 coordinate 6,442,173, forward strand.
CGGAAACTAACTCCCAGGAGACAGGCTCTCGCATCCCGACAAGAGAAGAGTTTTATCTCGAGTCTCCCGTTAGAGTCTGAACTACCTCCTCAACTCCCAATTCCCTTTACGTTTATTAGTCTGGTCTCTCCCATGAAATGCCTCTCCCATGCAGTGTGAATACCAACTCATTGCGGCTTCACTCCTAAGTCTATTAATATGATGCATGACATGTAATGTATGAACTAGACACCACGATATATGAATACTAAAAGAACAGTCGGAAGATGCATATATTAATCACAGAATTCAAACCAAATATTAGAATGAAATTAATAGGAAAAAACATAATAATTATCGAAATCAATGATCCAACAGTTCACTATGACACTGGTAAAAATAACAACATCACAAGCTAATAAAATAACAGAATTATAAGCACTAGAAGAATAACAAAATCACAAGCTAATAGAATAACAGAATTATAAGCACTGAAAGAACAACAGAATCATGAAATAACAGTAGCAGTATGATATTCTCACAATTAAAGATTCAACAGTTCACATATGGCAATGAAAGAGCAACATAATGATAAGCATGAAAATAATAATAGTAGTATGATATTCTTCCAACTAAAGATTCAACAGTTGACATATAGTAACAGAATTATAAGCATGGATTAGCAGTAACAGTGTAAGAATACTCATTACTAACAGAGCACCCTTCAGGATATTTTTATCAGTCACAAATCATCAAAGAATGACAATTAAACAGAGCAAAGTGTTATCATCATCAAATTCTAGAAATTCAAATAACAGAGAGTAATTAAAAATTATACAGAACATGGTATTAGCATTATCAAATTCCAAATAACAGAGAGCAATTATGTGGAGATCTATTGTACGTTATCACACAGAATCGTAAGTTCAGTAATCAAGCAAACATAGGCAGAATAAATCCTATACTTGTGGTGTAGACCTCCACTGGTCATGACACGTTATTATCACTTACCTCTCATGATGACCGCAAGTTCTTCTTCCCACCCGAAGTGGCAGTCGCTGGAAAATCCAAAGCAGCAGTCTTTTCCTTTTCTTCGCGATCACCGAGCCTTCTCCTTCACTCGAGTCTTTTCTCTTTTCTTAGAGGAGCTCAGATCCCCCTCCATTGCCTCGGCCTTATCTTATAGGCAAAGAGTTCCCATAGACCTCCTTTATCTTCACCAACGAATCTTAGGAATTACCCCATTCGGTCGCTAATTGAATGAGTTTGAAGAGGATAGAATCGTCTAGATCATCACTAAAAGGGGAGTAGCCTCAGATTTCTCTCGAAGTTTTTGCCAAAATCGCCTGTCGAAGCCTTCGCTGAAGGAGGCTCCTTCCCCTCTTTCTTTTTGCAACTCATCTCTCAAAACAAACCGCAACCCCTTTCCTTATGTGTTCAAATGGGGCAAATCAGTTCGGGATGAACCGGTTCACAGAACTAGTTTATCTACCTCATTCAATCATAAATAATTTCAACTTATTTTAATTTCCTTTACTTATTTTAATTTCAATTTAATACATTATTTCCTTCATCTAATTAACCCCTTTTTATTTATTCCCAAATAAATTCTTACCCAAAATTCCAATAAATCTCCAAAGTTATTCCATTAAATCTTTACATAATTCTATTACGGGAAAAATTAGAGTATTTCAACTTGTGAGAAAATGGTCCAAAATCTCCAAAATATATAATTACTTTTATTTTTAATCCCAATTAAATTTCGGGATATTATAGTAAGATGGTAGCTCAATAATATCTCCAATATCATAGTGAAGTCCTTGGATGAACTTTGCGACAGTTTGGTCATCCGGCTCTTGCTAATTGCATCTTGTATTTAAAGTTTCAAACTCACAACATACTCTTCGATGGTTGAAGAACCTTGCTTGAGGCATTGCAATTGATAATAGAGTTCCTCCTATTTGTAATCACTTGGAACAAACTTTTCACCCATGAGCCTTTTTAACAATTTTCAAGTTCGGATGTCCTCTCCCTCATGTCTTCTCTTGGATTGTACATTATTCCACCATAGGCTAGCGTACCCCGTGAACTCTAGTGTTGTTAGTTGAATCTTCTTTCTCTCCGAGAAATTGTAACACTCAAATATTCTTTCAATCTTTTCCATCCATTCAATATACTCGTGACCATTGCTAGAACCGTTGAACGAAGGAATGGATACCTTGATAAGACCCAAGTCATCTTTTTGTGTTGGTCTCCTTCTATGATTTGGGAGGTCTCCATACTTGGTTTCCTTCTTTATGAACTCCTTATCACTATCAGAATGAAAAAAAAAATTCCTTTGGCCTTGTGGAATGAGGACTTTCTCTTTGTTGATTTTGAGACATCATGAACTGCTGGAATATGGATCGTAGCTAATCAATTTGTCCTTGTATGCTTGACTCAGCTTCTCCCATTGATGGTTGCTTGGCATTGGGAATAATATTAGGATTCGCCTCATCTTTGTGTGCCACTTTTGTTGCTCCTCATGTCATCATGAAGATAAGAGAATATAATTAGGAATCGTTTTAGCTTTGATACCAAATGATGCACCAGCGGAAGGAGAATAAAGGATATAACTTGTTCAATGTTTAAATGTTGAAGAAGTTGAAGAATCGGTGCTAAAGAAGTGTTGATCAACCGGATGATTGAAGAATGGGCGAGGCGGTCGATCAACAAGGAAATAGCATAAGCGGAGATCAACCAGTAATTCATGATTTCGATCAATCGAAGATTAACAGTCGGATGAGGTGGTCGATCGTCAACAGAAATGAATAATACAAAGACCAGTGTTTTCTCAAGCGGTTGATCGTCAACGGTGAAAGTGATCGACCAGTCAAGAGTTACCTTAAATTGCAACAAACTTCTTTATGGAAGGTCTGACTTTGGAAGCTAACTTCCACGTTTTAGAAGCTTTTGAGTTGAAATTTAGGACACGTCTCCTTGGATGAATAAAGAAAGAACTCCTTCAAAAATGATGGCAATATCTGAAAGATCAAAATTAACCTAAAAGGGAGGTGAATTAGGTTATTAAAATTTTTCATGCGATTATTATTTTCTCTAACCGTTAATTATTTATCACAAATATGCAATCAAACAAAGCACAATAATAAGAGATAGAGTTAGAGATGTGACACCGATGTGTTTACGCGGTTCGGCAATCCGGCCTACGTCCGCCCTCTAAGCTTTCCTCTTGGAGGTCCTTATTATCCAATCTACCTTATTGGTCAAATTTGACTTTCGGGTGTCAAACAAACCGTTTACAATAACTGATTCTTAGGGCATTACCCTTTACGTTCGATTACAATACTCTCTCGAAACTAAGCACTCAACAACCACTCAAATACAACTAATCACAGTAGACTTTGGAGGGTTGTGTTTCATACTCAAATTGTAAGCTAGAAATTGAGTTGAGATTTTGGTAGAGTTTGGGTATAAATTCGCGTTGGTTCCTCCATCCTTTGGAGTGCCTTCTATTAATAGGTTTCTCTGCTTTTGGTCGACCCAATCTTTTCGTTTCGACCTCATCCAACCGTTGAAAACTAGCCGTTACACATTTCTGCAAATTTTTGGTTACAAGTCTCAACCGAATCCTTCGATCGCTTTGCATCCACAAAACATCAGAGCTCTCTATATACATTTTCGGTCACCACCTTCGTCTAGGTCCTCAACAGCGTTGCATCCAAAAAATTCATGAAATATTACAGATTGCTTCTGTGTACATTTTCGGTCACCTTCTTCGTCCAAGGTCTTGACCTCATCGTGTCCAAAAAATACACAAAATATTACAGAAGCAAACTTTGAACTTTTTCAGTCAAGTTCTTCATCCACACCTTCGACCGTGTCACGACCGAAAAACCACGGAATGCACAGCTTGAAATATTCGGACGCATCTTCTAGCATCCAAAACCTCGTCCAAAACTTTGACATCAAATTTGTAATACATTTCAGTCGTATGTCTCGACGAGGACTTCGACCACAGCAAGTCTAAAATAGTCCAGAGTAATCTATACCCCTTTTTGGATGGCAAATTTGACCGCACATCAGACTGCGGTGTGTCTGAAAAGCATCTGGAAAAATCCTGAAGCAATCTGTCTCATTTTTCGGTCACATATCCCGTCCACCACTTCAATCGCGTTGCGTCCGAAAAACTCCAGTGTACAATGCTTCTTTTGGACTCGCATTTCTCGAATTCTCTAAGTCCCACAATGATATCTTCTCACTACATGGACTTAGATAAACTCATTACACAACATTAATACCCTAATTAAGGGTATTTCCAATATAATCAATATTTTTGCTTAAAGTGTAAATTCAACAAATAAAAAACTTATTAACATTATTAATATTAATCATCATCAAAATAAATACACCTAACACACTTAGGTTAACAATATTCGCCATGGATTAGGAAATATGTTTCAGAGAACTTGAGTCTCCGGAATTAATAAGCACTGTAGCTTGCAACTCCCGTATGAATGATTTTGTGGATGAAAACCTTCTTGATGGTTGGACACTTTTTCACACACTCTTCCTCCAAAGAGTAAGAGTACGAATGCCGATAAGAGAACTTCCTCAACTCCAAGTAAGCTCAATCTTGTAATACAACACATACAAGGATGATTTTGACTGCAACTCACCAAAGTGTTGAAAAAGGAATAACTCTTATTTCGAAAGAAAGAAAAACTTTTATTAATCAAACTCGAATGAAGATATTCGATCCTACATGGCCGATTATTATACTAGTAATTAGGTAACTTTCTAAAGTAATTATTAAGTTTTTCTTTGCTTACTTGGGCTTCACGATTTGGTGGCTTTTTGGAAGCTATTTCCTCGTCAAGAATAGCCACTTGAATGGTTGCCAGAATCAAGCATAATAGACCCTCCTTTGTCCACTTGTTTTTGGCCTATTAAGGAAGATTTCTTCATCTCTATTTTTCTTGGTCTTTCTTGTCCTTCAAACTTGCCTTCTTGAGCTCATTTCCATAGTATTAAGTGTGTAGGCCTCCCTTAGACTTCATGGGTTAGAAGTTCCTCCATTTGAGTCAAAATTGAGTCATCCTTCAATTTGTTGAAAAGAAAGGTGTTGATGAGACCTTTAACCCTTGTTTTTGTTAATAGACTTTGTAGTCCATCAGTTTGTCTAGTTGTCGTCGCAAGGGCATAGTCACTTGGTTTCTTACATGCAAGTCGACCCATTGGCCAGCATAAGGATAAGACCATGAATTAACCATTTATGTCTAGGCTTGAATAATAAAACATTTATTTGGTAAATTAATTTCTAAAAAATAATTTATCAATTTTAATTGTTTCACAAATTATAAATTACGATATTCAATTATCAAATTATATAAAAATTCATTAAAATTGAGCAACAAAAAAAATGGATGATTAAATATTATTATTTAAAAATTTTTAAAAAAATAAATTTATTTTATAACTACATTTTCCATCTTTTCAAAATTACTGTAACTTTAAAAAAAAAACATTTTTATTTTTAATTATCAAACTATTCATATCACTTAAAATTATGAAATAAACATTTCTAGTCTCCTTAGACACATACCAAGAACGCATCGAATGAGCTTGGCTAGTCCGCACACAGAATAAGAACACAAAGAAAGAGACGCATCACTTCTCTATGGCAATTCAACCAATTGTGAGAGCATTTATTCATAGATGTAAAACCTTCACAAGTTCATGGAGTCACGAAGCCTCCATGGACATTTACATTAAGCATTTACACAGCGTGGTGCAATGAATTTCAAAATCAAGCACAAGGCAATGTCTGTAGATTTGAGGTTTTTTCTTTTTTTCAATTTTGCAGACAAAGTTAATTTAATGTAGAGAAAGCTCAAGTATCAACTACCAGATCTCTTCATGTATGCTAATACGCCTAAGCCAGCGATAACTGCAGCTCCTGCTGCAACGGCACTGTATGCAGAAGCCCAAGCATCGGCACGGGCATAGTCCAAATCCCCCGCACTCGAGCCTTTTTTAAGCGCAACGGTTCCTGAATAATCTAAATGCAGTCTCAAACCCTGTAAAATTAACTCTGGTGTCATCTTGTGACACAAACACAAGTTTCCAGTATTCCACAAACCAAAGCTACGAATTCATATTTCACATAAAGAGCTATATTGTGCATGGGTTTCTCTCTACGAGAAACGAAGAGCAAGTTAAAAAGGAGTAAAATATAATTTAAACTCTAATGTATAAGGACTTCATAAATTAGATTTAAACTTTTTTTTTACAAATAAAAACTTGTACTTGTTATCAGAAATTTAGAAATTATCAATTTATTTGATAAATTCAAGATTTGTTTTAATTCAATTTCTAAACCCTTCAACGATTTCTAACTTGATTTTGGACTTTGTCAATTTCCACTAAGATTTCAAAATTGCCGGAGTTCAAAATCATATTAGAAATTTCCGAAAGAGTTAGAAATTGAGTTCAAACAACTGATTAAATGAAAAAAAAACGTGATATACACGTGCTAGTTTAATAAATAAATTGACAACAATATCTAAATTATTAATTACTAAAAGATTGAGGTTTCGTTTGTTAAAGAAAATAGTTTAATATTTAATATGTAAATAACGTAAAGTGTTAAACTATAAATTGTAGTTTACTCAAAATAAAAACATTCATAGCAAGAGGCCAAACATTAATACCATTAGCAGCACAAAACAGAATTTGATTCCATGTTACGCAGTCACATATTTCCCTGATGAGAACCAGAAGGAAATATGTTCATACCTTCCAACCAGCAGACTTTGCATGCTCCACAGCTGCTGCTAAATCACTATCTGATGCCATTACAACTTTGTCATTGTCGTCATCTTCATACTACACGATTTAGACATAGCATGAAGTAACTATAGTGAAAAGAAAAAAAAACTTGAAGTCTCCACAATGACTAATGAAATACCATAATCTGAGGTAGGCTGTTACGATCAATGTCATCTCCCACTCTCTGAAGGATTGCTGTTATAACGTCTGTCAAACTCCCAGTATCTTAACAAGAAAACAAAGAATCCATTAAAAGAACGAAATAGTAAGTGAAGATTCACGTAGTATTAACCTTATCATGCATGAAAAGTGACCAAGAATCAATAAATCATTAATGGGCCTATAAATCAGAAATAGATTATCAATTTTTAGGAAAAAATCTTGTAAAATACAATGTTCGTTGTCAAAGCTAAATTTTATTTTCCAAAAGAAATAGAACACAAGAACGCCATTTCCTTTTGGTTGAAAAACCAAAAAAATATTTCCTTAGAGTGATTTAACAATTTGAACCAAATGAACATAACAAATCCATCCACAGCACCACGTTCATCACAGTTAACAAAATAAGATAAGGTATTTATCATAACAACCAAATAAATAAAGTGTAGCATACCGCATGCAAATCGATGCATTCTTCCTTTTTTATCTTGGATTTTAAAAGAAAAAGTGTTTGGAAGACTAGATGTAGGAGGCCTTCCAGAATCAGTATCCTCGGTAGAATTAAACTTCAACGAAACTTCACTGAGACATTAAAATGGTGTTGGATTTATCACTCAAAATCACAGACAATAATATACTAATTCATGTGTATATAATAAGTTTAACCTCCGTGCATCCTCATCGTCCTCATTTGGAGTTAAGGACATGGCCGAATCCCAAAACTTATTCATCATAGAGCTGGAAGCCTCATTATTGATACCCGCAGTACTTCCAACCTGCATAAGGAAGAATGGAGAAGAAAGCCATTGATTCATTCTTTAAGGAAAGGGTGGATAAAGAGTTCAGTTTGACTAGTGACTAATAGTAAAAGACATTCTGCTACAAGGCATAATTAATTGTACATTGAATGATGTGCTCTCAGAAGATGGACTTACTGTGGCAACAGCAGCATGAGTAATATGTATCACATCAATCACAGCAACGATATTTCCGTCTGAGTTCAAGAATATCAGAATTAGGACACCGAATAAAACTTTTTTGTTTGACAGCTTCTTTTACTTTTAGGGATTATTAACCTCTGTCTACCACTGGAAGGTGCAAGAATTTCCCATCATGCATGGTATGTAAGGCATCAACTATAGGTGTATCGACAGTGCCACATTCTGGACTAGGAGTCATAACCTGTATATCAAATAAAAAAACAGATTCTCAAGAAACAAAGACCATCTAAAGAAAAACCATCATGGGCCTGCTACTTAGTTTTTCCAGAATTTTCCAAATACACTTCCCAGCTGAGAAGAACATACCTTTTCTACAGGAGTCGACTCCGGTGGAAGTTTTTGTGCAATAACGCGCATCAAGATATCCTTTGAACTATAAATTTAAAGGCAGAAATAAACAACAAGAAATATATGTATATAATCATATAACATAAGCTCTTAAATAGAGTGAGAAATGATGTAAAAGAGGAAGATTTGTAATATAGAATGGAGAACTGTAGGCAGTAGCTGAATTGAACAAGAAGTTAATAAGAAAGAGACTAACGTCAAAATTCCCCGTGGCTTATTGTCAACTGTTACAACTGCAGCGCTTATTCGAAGTTCAAGCATCTTCTTTGTCGTTGATAGAACAGTTTCTGTGGGTGCAATAGTTATAATCCTGAGAGATACTTCCATGAATAAGAAATATTTCGTACTTACTGATAATTATCTATGTCTAATACCGTAAACTTCATTAGAGAAAGGTATTACCTACTTTGAATTCTCTGGGATGATTGTGGAGAGAGATGGTTTAAATATCATTTCTCGAAGAGTCTCAATGAAGGTGTTTGGACCTGTTCAGTAGGATAAACTGATTCAGAACAAGGCATGAACCCATCATTTGGAAGAACCAACTTAAAATATGATGCAGTGTCAGAGACCAAAAAATCCAAAAGAGCAGCAAGAAGAATCAAACATTTGTGTTAGATCGAAATTCACCAACCAGAGATAGATGTTCCCCAATTTTTTTCGACACCTTCTACAGCCGCAGCAATGGCCTTTCCCTTTTCAGCTGCCCTTTCCAATCGAGCAATTGCATCGTACAAACATTTCGCTATATCAAGCAACGCAATGACCTCTCCATTCTCCACAATAGGTAAATGCCTAAACTTCCCTGCAGAAACAGACGTTATTGTCATATTGGAAAGCATCCCCAGAAAAACATTGAGTGTGCCTTTCATTATAGCACTAACCTTGCACCATCTTCTGGAGGGCATCCACAGCAAGAGTGTCGGAAAGAACAAAAACTGGGTTCCTTGTCATAACTTTAGAAACAGGTGTTTCCTCAAGATTAACCTCACGAGCAATGACTCTAGTTGCTATATCCTATGTTAACAAGTAGAATAGACACATGATTTTACCTTAAAACTTACATCAATATCAAGAACTGTATTTTCTCTTCCCAGTGTAAAAAATAAGCAAAAAGCAAATATAGCTCAATTATTCTCCGACAAACCTTGTCAGTTAGGATTCCACATAGCAATGCATTGGAGTCAGTGAGCAATAAAGCATCAACTCTACGAGCAACCATTCTACGGCATGCCTCATAGATACTAGTGCTTTCAGGTATCGTCAGGGCTTTAGACAGCCGCAGCCGTTTAACTGTACGCTCACCTGTTAGTCCCCTGTTTTCAGTTGAAATTGGGACAAATTATCAATCTACTACTTGTCCAACAATCCAAAATGATTTTTCCTCAAAGCCATTGTGCCTAATTATAAAATTCAGATCTTCTATTGGTGTTTTAGAAAATATTATAAAATGAAGTGTGAATTTCATCGTAACAAAATCTAACAATAAACAAGTATCCCATTGCATCAACGAGAAGGAATATAAACGAGAAAGGAAATAGAAAATGCAGGAATTAGGTACTAAATAACTCCAAAACATAAAAGATATTTGATCCAATGATGAAACACCATAAACTGAACATCATCATTATTAACATCATAATTGATAAGAAGCATAGATAATACTAATTACGGTTGAATTTAAAGAACATACACAGAACGAGAGGATGTGAGGGACTTCCGAGAATTGGACGTATCAAGACCTCCATTATCAGAACTTTTCTTTTTTCCCTGTGATGATATATTCATCAACGACAAACTTCTCCTTGAGGAACCGGATTGACTGGTCATTCTCTTTGATGATCAACAAAATTTCTTAAAGCACTTTACAGTTCCTGCGACCGTAGCACCATTCATTCACACACGCAAAGAAACATAAACACCCACAAAATAAAAGCAAGCGGAAGGGTAAAACATTAACAAAATGTCACCAATTCGAAAAGAATAACTAACAATTAATTTAATACTCTTCGATCATCCGATAAGATAAATATATGCCGCAAACGCAGAAAAATTACCTCGGAAGTTTTCGCAGCATGAAAAAAAAGTTGGAAGCACGAAACGTTATAAAACAAAGACCAAATAAAGACTTTTCAAACCAGAGAAAAAGCTTCACACAAGGACCTTTTCCAATCGCTTAAATTTCAATCAGAAGAATACAAGAGACAAATGGAGCTTCACAGCTCGATTAACTTCCGGAAATCCAAAACTTCCAAGAAAAAAAATGGTGTCGAACCACAAATCCGCTCGTCAATAAGCGTGGAGAATTAGAAGAAATAGAAGCTAGGAAAAGGCGCTCAATCGGAGAATTCTAAACTTTCCAGGGAGGATGAAAAGCAATCAGGCCGAGAAAGATATCGGAAAGTTAAAATTATGGGGGAAAATACAGCGAGAGGGGGATGAAGGTGAGAGGAACGGCAAAGAAATGGGAAGTAGGTTATGAGAACCAATGGGAGTTGTACACGTCATCTAATGTAACTGAAAAATAAGTCCATAGAGGGAGAGAACTAACTTAGAATACTAAAATAATGTCACATTATTGTAATAATATTTTTTTGGGAAAATAATAAAACTGCTGTCATTCTTTGCTATTAGTGACAAAATAACCATCGTCCTTTTTTTTCTTAACAACTTAACTACTAAACTATGAAAAAACATCGCGGCAACCATCAATGTTACGTTTATCGTTAATGACGACGAACTGCGATGGCTTGACGATAAACCGCAGAGGCTTGATGACGATGAACCGCAGAGGCTTGCGGAGGCTTGATGAAGACAAACGGAGATGTCCAAGGCAACAACAACGGGCGACGTCCATCAAAATTCGTCGACCAAGGACCGTTGAACGGAGACGTCCAAGGAAGCAACAACGGGAGACGTCCGTCAAAATTCGTCGGCCAAAAAACGTCGAACGATAATTCAACAGACTAACGAAGGACATCAATTATCGGAGGACGTCCTTCGTGCCTGTTGGAACAATGGTTTATGGCCGTTGGATCGAGCACAGACGTCCCTCAATCGGAATGGACGGTTAGGATAGAGTTTGTCATTTTTCAAATGGCGATGACGGATGTCCCTCGGTCTAAAAAGGACATCCATCTTCCCATTTCGGACGTCCTTTTCATGGCTGTTGGATCGAGAACGAACATCCCTTAATCGGAATGGACGGCTAGGATGGAGTTTGTCATTTTCCAAATGGGGATGACGGACGTCCCTAGTCTCACAATAGACGTCTCTCGACTTAAGACTATGTTGTTCAAGCTGAAAAAGTCCGTATTTGGCCAATGAACGTCCGTTGTATGTTCGCCGGACTTCTCTAAACGTTAAATCTGCCTATAATCGCGAAGGATGCCCCTCGAACATAAAACAAACGTCCCTATAATTCATTGAACTTAATTCGCCGATGAGTTTCGTATTTCGCAGTACTCGATGGTGCGTACAGTCGATTCTTATATAGGTAAACCAACGCACGATGATCAGCGGCGGTTCATCCACAGACCGCAGTGGTTTTTCTCATACCACCAAGGTCTGAGGATGATCCGTGGAAAAATTGAGATACTAAACGACGACAACGGCAATGAAAACTGCTTTCGACGATGTGAAGAAGATCGGAAAACTAAAAACGTGAAAATTGTGGATCGAACTATGCCAGAGCTTCCCGACATCATCTTCTCAGTTACCGTCAATGTCCGTCAACGAAATCATATTCAGAATTAAAAGTTCACTAATAATGTCGCTGGGAAACGTGACTGTGAAGAGACATTAATAGTAAAAGATGATAGTTAGTTTGTCAGTTTTCCTTTTTTTTTTATTAACCGAGAATTATTTATCTTTACTAATAAATTGGAATTGTTCTTTAAGGAAAATTAACAAAAAAATCACTTAACTATAAAATCAAAATCACTAAACAATTTTTGCTAACAAATAAAATACTCAATGAGGAACGAATGACGCAAACATCACTGTTAACCTGCTGAAAGAAACATTACTTGCGAAGAAAATGTCGTAACATTAATGTTCTGCAATTCTAATTTTACTTCAATTTTATGCTAAAATTGCAATAATTGAAACAATGTTACTGCGAAGGCGTTGTTGGGAAGATTCGACATGGTCTTTTTGTCATCGAAAACAATTATCACGTTTTCAATTTTTTCAAATAATTTTTTGTGGTTCACTCCTCTCAATTTCACTCATTTAGTTCTCATCACCATTTTCTTTTTCCTCTTCCTGATTGGTTTGTTGTCGTCTAGTTCTCATTACCAATGTATCACTTTTCTCAGAGGAAAGTAATATTTCCTTTACGGAAAGTAATTTTTTTTAGTCATATTTCAAAATTTCACTTTCCACTACGGAAAGATAACGTTCCACAGCGGAAAGAAAATATTTTTTTTTTAAAACGGAAAACGTAACAAAGATGTTTACTCCGCGTATTTCTCATTGTTGAGTATTTTATTTGTTAGTAAAAATTATTTAATGGTTGATTTGTCATTGATTCTATAGTTTAGTAGTTATTTTGTTAATTTCTTTTTTAAATACTTGTTGTATACGTAATACCAAAATTGAAGATTAGTGTTAGTTTTATCGTCTAATTCTACATTTTAAATTTACCTAGAGTATCATATTAAAAGATAAAATTATATAATAAAATTAGAAAATAAAAATAGTATATCTCAATCTTCAACAAAGCCGAAGTTGCAATATTGAATTAGATGGAATGAAATTTGAGCATAAAATTAAAAATTGAGTTATTAGAAATCAAGATCTGACTCGATTTGATTTTGCCATGAGGCAGGATTGAACGGGTCGAGTTGAATTGTTTGAACCGAACCATAATCCAATTGGTATTTTCAGTCGGTTCTTGTTATGAATTTTTCAAATTGATCATTTTTTCCTAAAAAATACAACAATATTGATTTTAGAAATTAGAAAAAGAGAAGGGTCGATCGCTCTATAAACTGCATCCTGACTCGGAGAGACTCAATAATTGAAGTTGCTCTTTCGTATTAGGAAAGGCAATTTAAATCTTGGGTCAATTCTTAAACTAATTTTTAAGTAAATAGTTCTTAAAATTTGCGATTAAGTTCTCATAAAATATAATCATATAATATTCTCTGTTGGGTGATTTATAGTGAAAACAAATTTCAATAAAATGGTTTTGACAATTTTGAACGTTAAATTTTCTAATTTATTTATAATTAAAAATTACCAAAATTACTAAAACTATTATATCAGAATCACCCAATAGCGAATGTCACTAGATAAAAAAGTGATTTCTTTAAAAACACCTCTAATAATAGAGGCTTAATCCTAACACTCTTAAGTTTAAAGACTTATTTATTTAAAACAAGTCCATTTTTCAACTTTTGAATTGCAAATCTACTCAAAATGACATGTAACAACTAACCCTTTAAAAATGTATTAAAATAGAAGTAAAATAAGTAAATCTTGAATCATATTATTAATTTTAAAAGGGAAAATGACAAATCAATCATTGTACTTTGTAATCAATGACAAGTCAACTATTAAACTGTTTTTGCTAATAAATTAATCACTGAACTATGGAAAAAAGTTGTCGCAAACATTGCTGTCGCGTTTACCATTAAACGCAATAATTTTGTTTTGCAACGAATCGAACATGTATTGAATTCAATCCGTTGTGGAACAATATTTTTAAAAATAACGTTATAATATCAACGTTCTCTCGATGATCATCGTGCCTTGTTCTAGGAAAACTTCCTTATAGGGAAATTTCTTTCTTTTATTTCTTCTTTCCGAAGGGGGAAAGAAGGAAAATTTTATTCTTTTCTCCTCAGATTTCACTTCTTTCTCCGGAAAAAAATGAATTTCCTTCTTTTCTCCAAGAGAAAAAAAAGAATTTCTTTATTTTCTCTGGTGAAAGGAAGGAATTTTCTTCTTTTCTCCCGGAGAAAAGAATGAATGAAAATTGTTTTGTCTCGAAGAAAAGAAGGAAAATGAGAAACAATGAAATTTTCCTTCTTTTTTCCTGGATTATTTTTTTTCTCCATGAGAAAAAAAAGAAAATTTTCCTTCTTTCTCTCTTCGAAAAGAATAAAGACATTTTTTTAGAAACAGTCACGATGATCTGCTGTGAATCATTATCAATCTGCCGCGGAATCGTCGTCAATTTGCGGCTGATCATTATCAATCTCCCGCGTATCGTGGTCAATCCGTGGCAGAAAATGTCCCTATCTGCCATGGAACGGTGATATTATAACATTATTTTTAAAAATATCGTTTTGTGGCAGATTGAAATCAATACATGTTCACCGCTGTGTAACAAAATCAACACATTTAAGGATAAAGATGACAGTGATATTTGCGGTGATTTTTTTCTATGGTTCAATGGTTAATTTATTAACAAAAATAATTTAGTGATTGACTTATCATTAAATAAGAGTACGATGGTTGATTTTTCATCCTCCCATTTTAAAGACATCCTTAAATATGTCCTCAATTTTATGTTAATGATGAAAAATAATTAATTTAGCTTTTAGATTATAAATAGAGTTTTCCTTTATATATAGTATAACTTGTTTTGAGATAGCCCTAAGAACAAAATTATACAGATTTCAACCCAAAATACACAATATTGTACTGAAAGCATTGAAGACGATACAATGACAAATAAAGTTCCAACATCAAATATATAAAGTCTCGATCCTATAACATAAGATTGTCAAGTCTGCACGATTTTACTTTTGAATTTTACCTTAAAATGAGTTAGATTAGGTCAAATGAGAACTTTATATAAACTATTCAATTTCTCTTCTGCGAATTAAAGTCAGATTGTTCACTCCCTTGATGTGGGATGGACCCTCACAATTAACTGAATTTTGTGTCGAAATGTCCTTCATATGCGGGTTGACACAAAATATGTATTTTGGTCTATAAAAAATAAATAATATTCAAACTTAGATTGAATCCAACACATTCTATAAATAATTGATACTTAACTTCGGACAAACGAAACATGTGGTCTTTGCGTAAGCATTTTGTGGAGTTGTTGAAGGAGGGTTAAGCTAGAAAAGAGAAAGGGGAGAGAGAGATGCTAAAGCATCAAGCTTTGTCTGCCATTGTTGTTGATGCCTTTCTTCTGCTTAGAAGTAGTAGCATGCTCCTGGTATAGAAAGTTTTTATGAAGAAATTATTTATTTATTTGATTATTTTCCTCTTTGCAACTCCTCATTTTATAGAAAATTTTGACGCTAAATGACAAAATGAAATAATGCAGAAAATAGGTTTAGGAAATCCATTTCATTTTTTAAACGAGTTTGGCTCGACCGAAGTCAAATATAAAAAAAAATATGTGTCCTCATATAAAACATGTCAAATGAAAATACATAATAGTATAAAAACCGATTTTCATAAATTTATGGATACATTATTTCATATAAAAGCACATATCAAAATATAGTTTCGTAAAAATAATGATATGTTGAACATAAAAATAAACTCATATCTCATATTGGGGCTACCAGAGCCAATGTCCAAGCAAATATAAATTCAAGGAATCCAAATATCTTGTCTATTCATTAGACCTATCAAATATATATTTACAAATCAATTCACTTCTCAAAATCTTTTAAAATTTCGTTGAAACTCATAATTGGGATAAATACCAACTTTGGGAACTCACTCAACAATTTCCAAAATATCTAATTTTTAGAATCCAGACTTCCTCTCGTCGAACGTTTTTCACATTTTTTATAAATCAAATCAATCGCGGATTAGGTCCAAACGTTCACTCCCAAGTGTTGTCCACATAGCTTGCTTCTGCAGAAACAAACACTTTCGCTCCGTCGGAAGCCTTCGCTTCTGCAGACGTGTGTCACTCGCATGCTTCCGTGGAAACCTTCGCTACTGCTGCAGATGCATATGCTATTGCTGCAAATGCATACGTATCCGCAAATATGTATGTTTCCGTGACGAAATCCTTTGCTCCTGTGGACATGCGTCTTTCGCTTCGGAAGCCTACATTTCTGCAGATACTCGCTTGCAACACTAGATTTTCCAAGTAATCCTAAAACTCTAACTTCTCTAAAAAAAATTACAAACATTAAACAATAGAATAATTCCATGAGAATGTCCAATTCTTAAAATCGTTGAGCTTCGACTCATAATAACTTAAATGATTTTCCGAGTACTAACCTAAAACAAAAAGAAGGTTTAAGTTTTTTATTCTTCTATAAAATTTGTATCACAATAAGGGAAGCAATGTTTACCGAATAGTCTCCACCACAAAGAAAATCCAACAACTAGCAAAATTCTCCCCCCAACAGAAGAATCACTCATTGGAAGAAATGGTTTGAAGCTGTCGAAATTGGCTTCACAACCATCGACAGCCCTAAATGGCAATAACAATGACATTAGTTTTGAAATTGCCATGGAAAATAACTGGAGGATTTATTTCTTTTCTTTTTTTTAAATTCCAACTGTTACGGGAGATGTCAGAGTATAACACTGTTGTAGTATTATCCGCTTGTTAGGCTTGGCTCGTTAATGGTTGTTATACTCATTTAGCCGCCCCGTTTAACTTGTGACTCGTGAGCCGATTCCGGATAAAATTTCTTTTGGACAGATTCATTAAATTCAATTTGTTTAACTTATTAAGTTCGGTGACTCGTATTTTCCAGGCTCAGACTTTTTGTCACCTCTACATCCGACCATGGAGCCAACGCAAAGTGCATATATTCAATCTTCTGTCTGTCAAAACTTAGGAGGCCTCTTTAACCATCCGGCAAGCAGCAATGAGCAATCAGCAGAAGATGGTGGATTGGGCACCCATTTTACTTGGTTTACTTCTTTTCATACTACTCTCTCCCGGTCTCCTCTTTCAGCTACCAGGAAACACTCGTCATGTCGAATTTGGAAGCTTCAAAACCAACGCCCAGGCTATTGTCGTTCACTCTCTCATTTTCTTCTCCATCTTCACCATCCTCATCTTGGCTCTTCGTCTTCATATTTACACTGGCTGATCTATTTCCTCCCAAACCAGTTCTGTAAGCCTAAACCTGTTATCATCTCCAATAGTCATTATTTCTTTTTATTAGATTTGTATTATTCACCATTTTTTTTCAAATAATTTAGAAAGTTAAAACTATTTTACGATCAACCAATTGATCGACTTCATATTCTTATTCGCTTTTTTGTTTTTTTAGAAATTTGTTAAATTTGTCTGCAAACTTTGGCTTTGTACTCGAACTCCATTTGTAAGGCACTTGCTCTGTAAATTGTTTGTAATCTAATCCATGGCGCAGGAAATATAGTTTTAAAAAATGTTTTTCAAGAGTCAAATGGAAGAGTTATAACTATCATTAGCGTTAATTAATTGTAATTAATTATTTTTTCATAATTCTAATGATTGAATAAATCACGTTCGGAAGTAAAGCATGATCCGGCTGTCCTGCTACCTTTTTCTGCTTTCAGTTGTAAACCCACTTCCCTTTTTCATTTTCATTCACTCTCCCTCTCTCTCTGGGCTTAGAAGGTGAAGCAGAAATGGCGGATTGGGGACCGGTGATTTTATAGCGGTGGTTCTGTTTGAACTTTTGAGCCCAGGGCTTCTGTTTCAAATTCCAGGCAAGGGAAGAGTGGTTGAGTTTGGGAATATGCAAGACGAGCGGCTCCTCAATTCTCGTCAACACCATCATCTTCTTCGGCCTCATCGTCCTCTTCCTCATCTCTATCGGTGTCCACGTCTATGCTGGTTGATCAGTGAGGCGATGGTTTATTTTTTTAGCCTCTTTGGTGTGATTTTCTTGAAATATAATCCGTTTAGCTGGTGGATGGATAATTTTCTGTAGCTGGATTTGTAATAAAAAGATCCAGATTGTTTATATTTGGATATTTATTAGGTGATACTGCAGCAATGTCCTTCGAAGTTATATATTATATCTTAAAATTTTAATTTATTTATAGGTCATGTTTACCTTCCGTGTCGCTTATGATGTAGAAGATAATGCCTACACACCGAGAAGATGATGCCATTTTCAGAGCTTCAAATGAATGGAGAAGATAATAGCTAATCAGGAGAAAACTTGTTTGCTTGGCTTCACCATAATTTGTAGTGTTATACAAGGTAAGGAACTGTATTCAGCCGCTGACAAGCGGATGCTACTCATAAATAGAATTGAAGATTAGCATCAAAGTCGGTGCTACTCATATGATAACTCTCATCACTATTTATTTCCCTAGCTCTAATGATTATTTATTTATCCAACCCTTTATGACCATTTACATTCATAATAATTCATGGTTATTTACATTTTTATTTGTTATCTTTTTATATTCTAAACGGTTGAATTTTAATATTTTTAACCTTCTAAAACATAACTATATAATTTATTGAAAAGTAAATTTAGTTTAATTTCCCAATAATGCCTCTCTTAAACCAAATTTGCTTTTGTTCCCTAATCTTGCAACTTCACCCTTGAAAACTTTTCCACCAAGAGCCTTTGTAAAGATATAAGCTATTTGTTCATCAGTTCTGCAAAATTTCAATTCAATAACTTTCTCATTCACCAGCTTCTTTAAGAAATGAAAACGAATGTGAATATGCTTTGTCTTTTCATGAAGAACGAGATCCTTTGTGACTAAAATTGAAGAGCTATTGTCACAAAACAAAATTGTTGGATTTTTCTTCTCATGATTTAAACTTTCAAGAATTCCTCGTAACCATATAATTTGACATCCAACAAAAGCAGCAACTACATATTCTGCTTCTGTTGTTGACAGAGTAATAATTGGTTGCTTCTTCGAACTCCATGAAATAGGAGCACTTCCAAGGTTGAAAATGTAATACCCTGAATTTTTTGTCATATTAAGTTTATGATAAAGATAATAATAATTGAGGATTATTGGAGATTTATGAGATAATTTTAGTACAAGAATGTAAATTGCTATTTCAAGGTATGTAAATTGTAAAGATTTGGAGTGATGATATATGAAGAAAAGAGGGAATTTTGTTAAGGAGTAAGGAGAAACATGATTTGGATAATTCTGGAAAATGGTTAAAAGGTAGTGGTCGATCAGGAAGGTATTGTGCGATCGATCATCAACATTGCAAAATATTATAGAGGCGAGCGAAATGTTGAGCGATTGATCGTGAGTTGTGTTGGTGATCGACCAACTCTTCCAAATTTTAGGATTTGCGGTCGATCAAGGCGAGATTTGCAGTCGATTGTGGCCTTTGAAGTTGTAATACTGAAATTTATGGTCAATCGTTGTCATGAAGATGATCGATTGAGGAGTTCAAACGTCGCTTGAAATCAGCAGAATATTGTACTCTGATTGGAGGAACATCTCGGTGGCAGCTTAATGGATGTCATGCGTGTGTCCACCTGTTTCTCCACCTCCAGATGGTTGTTGGAGAAGAAAAGATAATGGGTTAAATATTATGCAGCTTGTGAAGGAAATGTCGGGAAGGGAAGAACAGTTCAAAAGTTTCAACTTCCTCTCTTTTCTCTCTCAAGTTCTGCAGGTATTCCTAGAGTTCTCTCTTGATTTTTATGAATTTTATGTAAAAGTTGTAGAAGAAGATAAGGATGAAGGATTAGAAAATGTTTTCGTTGCTTCGTTGTTGAGTTTTGTTCTACATTTTTCTTTTGTTTTATGAGCATTGTCAAGGATAGTACACTATTGGGATAGTTTTGTTTACTGTTAGTGGATGGCTTTAGGATAATAACATGTGATTTATGTTTAAATGTCTATTTCACTTGCTAACTAATGAGCATGTATGAGGGAAAAATAATATAGATGTTTTTTAGGATAATGAGCTGTTGAAATGAGGTTGGTTTATTTCGCTTGTCACTTTGATAGGCAATGATGAGGTTAATAATTTGTTGTTATTGATGATAAATGTTATTGATTTTTGAAGGTATTGAGAAGAAGAATATTAAGTGCTAAACTTCCTAAAGACTCCAGGTAAGTGATATCACATGTTGGTTGCTTTTTTTTGGCCCACATCATAAGAGAATATGAATTGTTTGTTGATTGTGTTTAATAGATGATTAGGTTCTCGATTTTGCTATTGTTTGAGGATGTAATGCTTGATGATTGCTTGATGTTTTGATGTTGTGCTTATTAGACTTTAAGTTCTTTAAATTAAGGATTTTGATCATGCATTGAGGTTGTATCGAGAATATGCTACCATATGTTAAACTGTATGCATTCATATGCACTCATACATCATGGTTTTTGAAAACGTTACAAAAATGGTTTTATGCATTGTTTTGAAAATGGTAGATGAGTGCTCAAACATACCAAGTGGGTGTGAGACGCTAGCTTAAGAACAAGTCCGTGAGAGCTGATCACCTAAAGTAGACAACATTCATTTTGGGCTATATGATTACCCATTGTATCATTAAATATAAATGAAAAATAAATGGAAATGGGAGTTCGAGGTTGGACAGATCAATGACGGTACTACTTGGGAGAACTACAAGATGATGCAGTTCATACCTCGTCGGGATTGAGTGATAGTTCTGCCCAAGATGAACCCCAGGATGCAACTTTTCTCTCGAGTTATTCTCCAATGTTCTGAAATACTATGTGGCCATAAATGATAAGCAGAAAAGATTGGTTCTTTTCTAAAATAAACAACATGAGCATATGTTTTATAAAGCTACATGGCATGAGCATTGCATAATTTATATCGTTTACTGAGCCTTATGCTCATAGTTTAAGTCTTGTGATGTAGGTATGCACGGTATCAAGGATAGAAGCGGTTGATGGAGAATTTGTGCGTTGCAAACTTTGTGGCTGGCTAGGCTAAAGGTTAAAGGAAAACGTAAATGGTTTTGTAAAAGTAATTGATCTTTAAATGAAAGGAAATTTTATTTATGCATTTACTTTTATTTCATTTTAGTTTTAAAAGACAATCTTCTGTTGTGTTTTGAAATCAAGGATAAGTCTTCGATTACGGAACTTTAATGTAAGGACTTAAGTCAAAAGAAAAGTTTTAAATTTTATACTCTTTTCAAAGAAATTACGTTTTAAGAAAAAGGAAATTGGGTCGCTACAGAAAACATAACCAGAAGTGCTTTTGCTATCATCGATACTTTCAGCTAAGTCGTTATTAGTATAACCGATAATATTTATCGAGACATTTGCTTCATAAAAAAGACCATTGTCAATGATTCCTTTGATATATAGCAAAACTATTTTCGCAGCCTCCCAATGACTAGAAAATGGTTTCTCCATGAATCCGCTTAATAAGCTTACATCAAACATAATGTCCGGTCTTGTAGCCGTCAAGTACATCAAATTTCCTACCAAACTTCGAAACATGGTAGAATTGACAAATCTTCCTTCACCTTCTTTGTGAAGTTTGAGGCCTTGTAAGGGTGGTGCCACTACTAGATTTGAGTTCTTCATCTTGAATTTTTTAAATATTTCTTTAGCATAGCTTTCTTGAGAAATAAAAATACCCTTCTTGGATTGATGGACTTCAATTCCAAGAAAATGATGTTACCCTCTCAAGTCTGTCATCTCAAACTCTTTCATCATAGATCGCTTAAAATCATTCAATAATTCAAAACTATTTCTAGTAAAAATGAGATTATCAACCTAAAGACTTACAACCATGAAGCCACGTTGTGGATTGATTTTAATATAGAGAATATGCTTGTAAGGACACTTGTTAAAGCCATGATCCTCAAAATATGAATTAATCCGGCTGTACCATGCACGAGCCGACTGTTTTATTTCATATAATGTCTTTTTGAGTTTGTAAACTTTATTTTCTTCTCCCTTCTTTGTGTATCCTTGCGGTTGTTCTAAATACACCGCTTCTTGAAGAATACCGTTCAAAAAGGCAAACTTGACATCTATTTGGAAAAGTTTCCAATTATTTTGTGCTCCAAGAGATATATGCTGGCAATTTATTTTTTGGTTTGTTTTTCTTTTCATTTGGTTTGGTTTATTTGATAGAAATTGTCAAGTAACCACCCACTTCTACCCACATTTCTTAAAACTTCTTAATGGAAGAAGTTTTTTATAGAAAAATTAAAGAAAATACAGAGGTCCCCTATGCCAAACGTTTCCTTCAGAAATTACACCATTGTATTGAGATTGTTAAAGTTTGGAAGAGAATTTATGGAAGGAAAGCAGCAGTCCCTGATTCAATTATCAATGGCTAGAAGTAATTTAGAATTTATTTCGCATTGATCTAAATGTTTCAATTTTGATTGGTAAAACATGTTTAGATCGTTTAAGAATATTTTATTTGGTATCAGAGCCTGTAAAAACCTCTATCTTGATGTTTTGAATTCAAAGTTTTGAAAAATTTTTGAGTTTTAAAGATTTTGTTTTGAACTTTTTGAAGCGTTTTATCATTACGAATCATCAAGAAACTTTTTTATGAATGTTTTGCAATAAAATTGTTGATTTTGGTGTTCAAAATACTAAGAAATTGTTGGGTTTCAAAGCGGGTCGCGTTCATGTCGAACCGACCTGGCTGGAGGTTGAAGAGGACTTTTCCAACGTGAACTTTCTGGCAGTTCTGAAACTACGTGTGGTTTTTGTGGTTAATTTTTGTGAAAAAATAACCAAAACTTGAGGGGAGAGTTGAACCTCACACGCAAACTAGTTTGCCACTCAGTCTAAACAATTTTTATAACATTAAGATCTATTTTTATATACATATTGTTATTTTCCAGCATTTAGAAAGAGTGGGTTGCCAATATGCCAAATTTGTTTGTCAAATATATGAATTCATTAAATATATATCTTTTGATTATCATTTGATTGATAAAATCTAGCTTTACTGGGATTAAAACCTGCAACCTATGAAGGTCTGTACAGAGTGGGTTACCACACAACTGCCTGTGTTATTTATTAATTTATGTTTCGTTAATATAAATTGTATAAATTACATTAATTGCGGAATAAAATGTGTTTTGCTGTTTAATTTATGTATCCATTTTTTTGAATTAAATGCCTAAAATATTATGTTGTAATTAATTTATCAATTAATAGCATGTTAATTAATTATATATTTTTTACATGCTTATTGAGTTGCACATAATTTGTATTTATTTTGTATGCATATTTCAGTATGTTATGTGAATAAAATATTAAAAGATAGTGAAAATTTTTAGTGATTTATATAATTTTATTTAATTAAAGAGTAACAATACCTTTAATCAAACAAAATTATTTATTGTTAAAATTTATGTTGTGACATTTATTGTAATTAATCTTGTAAATGTAATAAAATCTATCCCACATGATATTCTATTGTATTTATATTAGTAATTAGAATAAAATATCAAGTTATATTTCTTAATTATTCATAGGAATTGAGAAGGGGAACATAATTTGATAGTTTTATTATTTTGTTGAAAAAGAATCTTATTGAGTTAAAGTTTTAGCCCATAGATAAGTTTTATGTCACTAGATTCATTATTATATCATGATTTATGTTGGTAAAATATGACATATAGTTTTGTCTCAATTTACTAAGCATGTGATTTAATTTTTTGCAGCTATATATTCTCTGAGTTATTCTGATATTAAGTGTGATATTCCTGAATTAACTGATGATAATTATAAAATATGAAAGGAGAGAATTCTTTTTCATTTGGGGTGTATGGATATTGATTATGTTATACGGAAAGACAAACAAATATTACTCTAATCAGCACTCCTAATGAGCTTGCTCTTTATGAACGTTGGGAACTTTCAAATGTTGACCCTACTATAATAAAACAGCTCCAATCCCTAGTCCACTTGCATTAGTTTCTAGCACAAATTATTTAGAAAAATTTGGTAACACCAAGTATGGAGTTGATGTCATTGTTTGTTTGAGCTTTGAAAATGCTAATTCAGCCTCATCACCCCATTTGAAAGCATTCTTCTGCAACAAATTTGTTAAAGGACCTACAATTAAAGCATAGTTCTTAACAAATTTTTTGTAGTAACCTATCAAACCCAAAAATTCTCGAAGCTGTTTAACAGAAGTAGGAATTGGCCGTGGCAGAATCGATGCAATTTTTTTTTTTTTAGTTGAACACCCTTTAGAGACACCACAAATCCCAAATAATCAATGGAAACTTGATAAAAAATACATTGACTTAATTTGGCATTTGCAGGCACGTTCATCAATCCAAAAAGCATCACAAGAAACTTTTAAAGGCCTACGTGAGTTCTAAATGTTGTTTTTTGAATGTCCTTTGACCACATTCAAATTTGCTGATAACCAACTTGCAAATTAACTTTATTAAAAATTTCTGTGCCTCCCAATTCATCCACTGTTGGAATTGAAAATTTGTCTTGAATCGTAATTTTATTCAAAACTCTGTAATCTATACAAAATCTCCAAGTTCTAATTAATCTCTTAACTAGTACAACAGAAGATTTCACTTTTATAAGTGGAGAATTCATTGTTGGCTTCTTTGGTGCTGGAAGCATAGGTTTATTAACCTACTGGCTCTTTAATGGCTGAAAATAGTTGGTTTTCATCGACATTTGTTTAACTCAGTATCATTGAGTTTGTCTTCCATTAATTTCGCTAAATTAATAACTTGATGCAAAGATTGCGGCTGTAAAGCTCGTACATCTCAACAGATATCATGACACAAGATAGATTCAAAACAACTTTGAAGAAAAGATGCAGGTATTCATGTTGTTTGATTAGCTAATGCTTCAAACCTATTATGAAATTCCATGTTAGTGTAAGTTTTAATAACTCACCTTGCACATTGCGATACTCCTAAGGTCCAAAACATTTAATTAGAATTTTCAAAAATTATCTCCACGTTGTAACTAAATCGTTGCGAAATAGTCATTGAAAACATTGTAAAGCTACACCATCCATATGAAAAAATGCAATGGTTAATTGTTTAGATTCTTTGATCTCTTGATAATCAAAAAAATTTTCTTATTTAAAAATCAAGCCGTGAGGATCACCGTCATTAAATCTCGGAACTTCTAACTTCAAGAAATGAATTATGCGTTGTGAACTGTCATTATAATTGTCTATTGGTTAAGCTCCACGATTTGAATCATCAGCTACCATATTAATTGGATTCTAAATACATTGTCCTATTCTTCCTTCCATTGTTGTTAACTTGACATGAATATCTCGTAATAATGCACCGAGCTCAGATAATTGTTTATCATGCTCATTAATATGATTCCTGCAATCTTCCATTTGAAAAGCTACTTGAGACATTGTGTCATCAGCCAAAGCTAAAGAGCTCAAAACAATGAAAGCGCCAATTTGTTACTACTTATGTAGTAACTGAATGAGCCGAATAAAACTTTTTTGGAAAAATGACAAACCAACTATCATCCTTTACTGTTAGTGACAAACCAACCATCATCCTTTTTTTTTCTAACAAATTAACCACTGAACTATGGAAAAATGATGCCACTAACATCGCTATCACGTTTGCCGTTAAACGTGATAATGTCGAGCTACGACAGTTCGTATACAAACTGCCACAGCTCCATCTTTTCAAAAAAAAAAAAACACAACAATTTTGATGGCCCGTCGCAGTTTCATATTAAACCACAGCAGTGTGACGATAAAACGCTGCAGTGTCATATGAAGCCGTTGCAGTTTATCGTCACACCGCTGCGGCTTCATATGACACTGCAACGATTTATCGTGTCTCGTTCTTTGATCCTATGTCATACTACATAAGACTCGACAGTGGGCTCCAGGCGTGTTCACCGCGAACAACGATATCCTAGGCGAACCATCGCACTCTCAGACTTTTGATCCACAGTGTAATTGATACCAATGGATTCCCGCGCAAAGAAAATGCCGACCAAACGAAAGGGTGTGTTAGCCTTTTTGTTAGGCTTAGTTTTATTTTGATGATGACCAAATGGTTTAATGTAATGAAAATAATAAGTTGGTTAATTGTGTTTTTATTGATAATGTGTTCAATGTCTTATTCATTATACTTATATTCAAATTTATCAAAAAATACCCATATTGAGGGTATTAAAATGTGCTAACATGTTTATCTAAGTCCATGTAGTGAATACATATCGTTTCGGGACTTAGGAAAATCAAGAAGGGGAAAAAGGAGCAAAAGGTTGACGAAACAACACAAAAGGTCGACCTCGATGGGCACCCATGAAGGAAAGGGTCGACCTCACGGTCGACCTAACTGTGAAGTAGAAAAAAAACAGCTTGCCGAAAATTTCTGCACTGAAGGAAACGGTCGACCGCTTTGACAAAAGGTCGACCGCAGTAGTTGGAAACTCATTTTTCTCAACCGTCTTCAAAAGTCCATTGGAGGTCCATCAATGAAGGAAAGGGTCGACCGCAAAATAGATAGATTGCTCCAGAAGTTCTGCACGAAGGAAAGGGTTGACCGCACGGTCGACCGCAAAATGGACAGATTGCTCCAGAATTTCTGCATGAAGGAAAAGGTCGACCGCACGGTCGACCGCACTATATATATTTTCCCAACGGTCAAATCTCAACGGGAAGAATGCAACGGCTAGTTAAAAGGGTCGACCGTTTGGGCATAAGGTCGACCGTTTGAGCAGTGTCTATAAATATGAGATCACTCTAAGCTCTCCACAACGAACCAGGAATCGTGGCGAAGCCCTGCCGAATTTAATACGCGATTCTAATCACTGGGAGCTATTGTTGTATATCCAATTCTCCCTATTCCGAATTTGCGAGTTATATTTGGGAGAATTCGGATTAGCTAGATTGCGATTTAAATTTCCAAATCATATATTGTGCTTGATTGTAAAGGGTGATTCCCTTAGAATTCATCACACTTGGGTGACGCCCGCAATAGTCAAATATTGGGTGACGCCCCGCAATAGTCAAGTTTAGGGTGACGTCCTATAAAAGTCAAAGGTTGACGACCTTAGAATTAGTCAAGGGCGACGCCCCATTTAATAGTCAATTTGTAAACGGTTTTATTGGCACCCGTAAGCCAATTATTTAGTATATCTCCAAGTGAAACTTGGAGCGCGGATGTAGGCGAGTTTGCCGAACCGCGTAAACAAATATTGTGTGCATTTCTCTAACCCTTACTCTTTAATTTACGCATTTAATGTAATTGCATATTTAATCGTATTCAATAAATCACTTAGGGATTTAGAGAAGTTAAATATCGCACGAAAAAGTTAGAAACGCTATATTCACCCCCCCTCTATAGGCTTATATAGATCCTACAATTGGTATCAGAGCGGGTATTTAAATTTTTGTGTGATATTTTGTTGATTGTGCACATTGAGATAATTTGTTTAATTTCATTGTTGAAGTTTATTTGAATATCATTTATTTGTAATTATATATATATGCACACATGGACTCCAACATGTACGAATTAGGACAATGCACATCTACACCTCCACATTTTGATGGAAGTAATTATCTTTATTGGAAGTGTAGAATGAAAATATTTATACAATCTATTGATTTCTTTTTATGGAAAATCATTGAAATAGGGATTAATGTTCCTAGACCATCATGTGAATTCAATGATGTAGATAAACAAAATTGGAACTTAAATGCTAAGGCAATGTATATTTTGTTTAGTGCCTTGTGTAAAAATGAATTTGATAGAGTTAAATCATGTGTTAGTGCTTATGATATTTGGAAATCTCTTGAGCTAACACATGTAGGCACAAACCAAAAGATTGAAAGTGGAGAAAGCTCATCCTACGAAAAAGAGGAGAAAGAGGCCAACGTATGCTTCATGGCCAAGAGTATTGAGGTAAACGACTATGATAGCAATTCGGATTCTAATGATGATGATGATGATGGTGATTTATTTAATGAATTGCTAGATAGTTTTAATGAACTCAAAGAGAAATATAAGTTGTTGAAAAAGGAGCATAACAATTTTATCAAAAAGCATGCTAGTTTAGATAAATCTTATGAGGATCAAATTGTTAAATTGAAAAGCATGATTGATAGTTCTAATGCTTCTTTTAAATCTCTTGAACATGATTGTAATAATTTGAAATTATTGAATGATAAATTGATTGGTACTATCAAATCACATGAAAATGAAATTGATTTATTAAATTATAAAAATTGTGATTTGATTAGTATTAATGAATGTCATAAACATGATATTTGTGATTTGAACATTAGAAATGATAGTTTGAATATTTTGATCAAATCACATGAAAAGGAAATTGAATCATTGAATGTTAAAAATTGTGATTTGATTGCTACTATCAAATGTCTTGAGCATGATTGTGGTGATTTGAAAAAGAGAAATGATAAATTGAATATTTCCATTAAATCATGTGAAGATGAGATTAGATCATTGAATGTCAAATCTAAATGTACTAGTGATGCTAATGCTCAAATTAAATCTCTTGAAATTGATGTTTGTGAATTAAAGGCCAAAAATGATGATTTGAACTCTATAGTATTTAAATTCACAAATGGGAGCAAAAATTTAAATATGCTCTTGAATTCGCAAAGGGTCACTTTTGATAAAGTCGGAATTGGATATGAACCCTTTGCAAAGAAAAAGAATTACACGAATCTATTTGTTAGTTCATCTATGTGTAATTCTTGCAATTGTGTAGGACACAAATCATTTTGTTGTCCATTGAAATTGAATACTAAATTGGAATCAAATTTTGAATCTAAATTTGTTTGTCCTTCAAGATTGAATGCAAATGTTAATTCCAAATTTGCTTATTCCTTAGATGTAAATTCTAAATTTAAGTCTAATTTAAATTCTAAATCCAATTTAAATTCTAAATTTGTGTGGGTTCCTAAAGGAACCAAACCTATAACCAATGGACCCAAAATGGTTTGGGTACCAAAGAAATCGAATTGATTTGTTTTGTAGGTTGGAGGTTCTCCCAAGGAGCTTGAAAAGGAATTGGATACTTGAATATCCAATACAAGGGGAGAAGCCTCAAGAATGCCTCCAATGCTTTAAAGATGGACATTATCTTGGAGATACACAACTCTTTTTGTTTTGATTAAAATTGGTTGTGAAATTTGATTTAGATTAGTATTTAGAGTTTGATTGATTAGAATGGATTATATTATTGATTGATTCAATCTTTATTTTTCTTGGGATTAAAGCATAGATTGATTCAATCTATTGTTCTATTCTTGATTTGGGATTGAAAGTGTTTTAACTTTGATTAGTACATAATCTTCTTGGATTAATTGTTAGCTTCAATCTTTTTGTATTTACATAGATTGAAATAAGCTTTATTCATGCAATTAGTATTTTGATGAATGGTTCCAACAATAGGATTATAAATTGCATATCTTTGAAAGAATATTGGATGTTTAATTTTGTTGATTTGAGATTGCATTGAAATAAATTGATTTTGTTTTTGGAGTGAATGGATAGATATCATAGGTTTTAAATTTGGTTATTTCTTCACTTGATATCTAGGAATTGAGATGTCTTTATTCCTTCAATGTATATTTTAATGGTGTCTATTCCAACAACTTAGTTTCTAAATTGAACATGCTAGTGCAAATATTGAATTGTTGGATATCAATTTTGATTTGTTAGTCTCCCCTATGAATTGATTTTGCTATAGATAAAAAGGGGGAGACATAAATTGTTCCATTCTTGAAAATTTAGAACACTCTCTTGATTTGATTTGATTTTTTTTAAAGGGAGAGATTATTGCTATGGACTAAGTTATTTTGCTTTTTTGAAAATTTGTTGTGGAATTCTCCTTTGGATTGTTTTTGTCTTTTGATAAAAAGGAGAAAATAAATTTGTATGGAGGTTATTGACTTAGTCTTAAATGTTGATTTTATTTTTTTTGTTTAGATAAACTTGCTTTCGCTAGGTGTAACTTTGATAACTCTCCTTTGATTTTCAAATTGATTAATGCTAAAGGGGGAGAAAAGTAAACTTGTATAGCACTCATTGATTAGCCTTTAAAAATTATTCAAAGTTTTCAAGTTGTTTTTTATATAAATTTCACTTTCACTAGGTTAAACTTTGACATTTCTCCATTAGTTGTAAATTGAATAATGAAATAGAAGGAGAAAATTAAATCGTTTAGAGATTTTTGTTTTTGATTTTTCTAACTTGGTTTCTCCTTTGGATTAAATTTTGTACATGGATAAAATAGGAGAAAATGAAATTGATAGGAGAAAATTGATTTGCTTGACAATCGTTTTTTGTTTGAAATTTTAGAACTCTCTCTTAAATTACTTTTAACTATTGATATAGGATAAGAAAAGTAGAAAAGATGTTTTTGTGCTCTTAAATGTTGATTTTAATTTTTAGTTTCGATAAACTTGCTTCCGCTAGGATTAAACTTTGATATTTCTCCTTGAATTGAAATGAGATAAATGATTTAGGAGGAGAAAAATACAAAGGTTTTTAATTTTTGACAAATTTACTTCCGTTTGTGTTTAAACTTTAAACCTTGATATAATCCCCAAATGTTTTTGGTTTCGAGATTTATAAAGGGGAGGAAATTTTATAGTTGTTTTTCAAATTGATATTAATATTCTCCATTGATTTGAAATCATTCAATTGATATCAATAATTGATTTTGCTTTAAACTTCTATAATTGGTATCTATCTTGGATTTTCATCCCCAATGTTTTAATTATGTGCAATGATTTAGGGGGAGAGAAAATGATCATTAACGTGAATATCTTTAAAAGATAGACTATATCAATTCGTATTTTGTGAATTTGGATTTTATTTCAACTATGGATATTCATTGGATTTAATTGTTTTATTGGTATTCTTGATGGTCATTCTTGATCAGTTGCATATAGGTTGAAATTTTTGAGTTTAATTCATTCAATAGAAATTGTTGCTATTAAATTTGCTTGGTAGAATGCTTTTGGTTTCCCCAATTTCATTAGTGTATATTTTCTCTATACTTTTAATTGGTTGTTTGAAATTGAAAATAGTTGTAATTCATCACATGGTGCTATTTGAATTTCAACATTTTAAATCTTTGGACTTATTTTTTTAATTGGTATCATATATGAAACTATTTTTGTTTTGGTATCAATAAAATCATATTTTCTCTACAATTGGTATAATATTCTTTAGATTTTCATTTGGTATCATATTTAGATTCCCCAACTATTTGACTTTGTGCATAATGATAGGGGGAGTAAATTTGTTTCCAAAAGTTGAACTCATCCATGAATTTATTTTTCAATTGGTATATATTTTTTGTTGGGATGGTTCTCTTGAGTTTTTGGATCCTCTCCTAGTTGCTAGTTGATAAATTTATAGGGGGAGAAATTTATGAAATTTGTTTTATTGTTGCTCTAAGGGGGAGAGCAAATATTTTAAATGTGTGGTATATCCCCTTGAAGTGGTTGTTGTGATTAACTTAGGGAGAGAGATAATTGAATTGATTTTGATTTAACACATTGGTATCTCTCTTAGAAATCTCTTTTGAATTTACAATTGGTATCAATACTTTGTAAAATGATTTTATTTTAACTTTGGATCTACAATTGGTATAAATCTATGAAAAACTTGTTTTGGCTTAAAATTGTGAATTATCAATCGGTATCCATTGTTAATTTCTTAACTCTTAAATTGGTATCCCTTGTAGAAATTGAAAATTTGTTTACAATTCTTAATATTTTAATGGATTATAGTTCTTACATTTGGTATTCATTTCTTGAATCTCAATCTTTTTGGTATCTATTGTTTGGACTTAAATACATAATACCCTTCCATATGTTTAGGCTTAATGAGAAAAAAGAGGGAAAGTATTTTTGAATGAATATTTGCTTGTGGTGGTTTTTCAAATTGAATTTGAATGCTAATTCCCTCCATGTATTTTGTATGCTTAATGGAAGATGAGGGAGAAATTTTCTATTAGAATTCCTTGTGATTGTGGTTATTTACAATTTGTATCTTTCTTTTAACCACAAATTGAAATTGAATCTATATTTCTCTCCATGGTTTGCTTCTTGGTTAGATTTATTGATTAAGGGGAGATAGTTTTAACTTGTTGATAATTGCTCTAGGAGTAATTAAATTATGTATTGAATAGTCTTGATGATTTATGCTTGATTCTCATCCTTGTTTGATATGTGGATAGATTCTTTGATTAAGGGGGAGAAATTTGTTTTTGGTAGAATTAATTGTTGAGTTTATCTTTGGATTCTAATGCTTATTCCCTCAATTTTGCTTATGTTTGAAAATGATCATGAAGGAGAATTTCTTAGATGATTTTTTTTATACTCTTATTTTGATAAAATTTCTTAATTGTGTTTGGTCTCCCCTCCCCTAGAATTACTTTTTGATTATGACAAAAAGGGGGAGAATGGTGTATAAGTTGTGATATATTTTAGGGGGAGTTTAGTAGCATGTTGCATGAATTAATTGGTTGATAAATTGCATAACTTAATTGGATAAATCTAATATGCAATATTTGATGCACATGCTTAGATTTTAGTATAACCAACTTATAGGATTTTGTCATCATCAAAAGGGGGGAGATTGTTAGCCTTTTTGTTAGGCTTAGTTTTATTTTGATGATGACCAAATGGTTTCATGTAATGAAAATAATAAGTTGGTTAATTGTGTTTTTATTGATAATGTATTCAATGTCTTATTCATTATACTTATATTCAAATTTATCAAAAATACCCATATTGAGGGTATTAAAATGTGCTAACATGTTTATCTAAGTCCATGTAGTGAATACATATCGTTTCGGGACTTAGGAAAATCAAGAAGGGGAAAAAGGAGCAAAAGGTCGACGAAACAACACAAAAGGTCGACCTCGATGGGCACCTATGAAGGAAAGGGTCGACCTCACGGTCGACCTAACTGTGAAGCAGAAAAAAAACAGCTTGCTGAAAATTTCTGCACTGAAAGAAACGGTTGACCGCTTTGACAAAAGGTCGACCGCAGCAGTTGGAAACTCATTTTTCTCAACCGTCTTCAAAAGTCCATTGGAGGTCCATCTGCGGTCGACCGTAAAATAGATAGATTGCTCCAGAAGTTCTGCAGGAAGGAAAGGGTCGACCGTATGGTCGACCGCAAAATGGACAGATTGCTCCAGAATTTCTGCATGAAGGAAAAGGTCGACCGCACGGTCGACCGCACCATATATATTTTCCCAATGGTAAAATCTCAACGGGAAGAATGCAACGGCTAGTTAAAAGGGTCGACCGTTTGGGCATAAGGTCGATCGTTTGAGAGTGTCTATAAATATGAGATCACTCCAAGCTCTCCAGAACGAACCAGGAATCATGGCGAAGCCCTGCCGAATTTAATACGCGATTCTAATCACTGGGAGCTATTGTTGTATATCCAATTCTCCCTATTCCGAATTTGCGAGTTATATTTGGGAGAATTCGGATTAGCTAGATTGCGGTTTAAATTTCCGAATCATATATTGTGCTTGATTGTAAAGGGTGATTCCCTTAGAATTCATCACACTTGGGTGACGCCCCGCAATAGTCAAATATTGGGTGACGCCCCGCAATAGTCAAGTTTAGGGTGACGTCCTATAAAAGTCAAAGGTTGACGACCTTAGAATTAGTCAAGGGTGACGCCCTGTTTAATAGTCAATTTGTAAACGGTTTTATTGACACCCGTAAGCCAATTATTTAGTATATCTCCAAGTGAAACTTGGAGTGCGAACGTAGGCGAGTTTGCCGAACCGCGTAAACAAATATTGTGTGCATTTCCCTAACCCTTACTCTTTAATTTACGCATTTAATGTGATTGCATATTTAATCGTATTCGATAAATCACTTAGGGATTTAGAGAATTTAAATATCGCACGAAAAAGTTAGAAACGCTATATTCACCCCCCTCTATAGGCTTATATCGATCCTACAGGGTGGTCCATTCGCAAATTCATCTGTAACCACAGGTAAAAACGACAGACTCTGCCCGTGAACGCTGTCGGCTTGCAACTGACCTCGTCGGTCAGTTTCACAAACCTAAACCAGCCACGATGTGAGAAGGAGCACCCGCGGTGCAAGGAACAACCACCGCGATGCAAGCTGGAGAAACTGCCACGGTGTAAGATGGAGAAACCGCGGCGGGTGGTTCTAGCGGAATTGTAGCACAATCTCAACCTCAACCACAGCCTCAACAACGACTGGCCGGGAGGTACATTGCTCAGTTTCCAACCCGTTGCAGCAGGTTTCCACTCCCCACTCTTCACGACAACTTACGCGAAGGAACAGTATGAAGCTGATGTTAAACACCGTTCAATTATTGTTTCTAAAAGAGTAGACTTGGAGTCCTTGGCTGAGTTGGGAATAGACCAATTGTTTAAGGGGGCTGACTTAGCCGATTTGTGCCGATTGGGTGGAAGTTTCTGTGAATGTATTGTCAAACTCTTTTATGCCAATTTGGAACTGTCCACCCAGCCATTAGAGGTCCAGACTTATATGTTTGGACTAGAGTTGAGGCTGACTCCCAACGATCTGAACATGATGTTTGGAAGTCAATGTCCATTGAGTTGAATGCCATAGCCTGAATGATCCACATTATCACGACGTACACCATTGTCCCTCGGGATGGACATGAAGACCATGTTAGCTACAGGAATCTCTATTTGCTTGAGAAGGTGTTCACCAGGAAAAAGGTGGACATCGGATATGTAATTTTGAAGTACATGCATGAGGTGCTCAACTACCAGGCCAAGAGTATCCCATTCAATTGGCTCATTCAAAGGATTGTTGAGCAGTCTGGGGTACCAATCTCGGAGGATGAGCCGAGAATCGAAGAGACGGCCACAAACGTTTACAACAAATTGAAAGTGGATAGAATGAGGGTCAGCAAAGTTGGAGGGGAATGGGTATGTAAGACCCAGAAGAAGCGAGGTACAATAAGTAACCATCTCGCTTCTCCGGGTTATCGTTCATGTTCCATGGTTTTTAATGCGTGGTTTACATTTCAGTCACACCCAAAGCAGTCGTGTTTATTTCGTCCGTTGACATGCACACTCAATTCGCTTACCAGCAATTGCTGCCTGAAGCAATCTCCATCTTCATAGCGCCCACTGACAAAGAGTGGTACATATTTTCCCTTATGTAGATTCATATTACTTTTCGCCTATTGCTTTCCGCTTTTGTTCTACTTGTTCCTTTTGCATTTTAGCTCGGACGATATCTTTTGGTGTACGATTGAGGGGATGAGGGTGATCCGAAATTGCGATAAGAAGGAACAATTCCACGAGAACGACAATGAACCTGTGGAGGATCCGTTGTTCACCAATGCGTCCAACATATATGTGGACCCGCAAGGCATGTTTAAACTCATGGATTTACGACCGAAACCAAGTAGGAAGAAGGCGGCTTAGGGTAGTTGAGATGTGTAGGGATGCTGACAAACCGTTGCGGCCTTTTGGACACACTGCAATGGTTTCTAACGAGCCGCTGCGACTTTTTAGACACGCCATAACAACTTGATAACTATCTGCTGTGGCTTTACAAACAGGCCGCCGTGGTTAGTTATCAAGCCGCTGTGGTGCTTCCAAAAAGCAGCAACGGCTCGTCAGAGGGCTGAAACACAGATTCAATTTTTTAAAAAAGGAAAAGTTGGTAACTGGACATTATCATACTAATCAATTTCTATTCATCATCAACAACCAAATTTATCAAACCAATATATCAACTCAATTACAATGATAACGTGCATTACAACCGCATATATATATATATCAAACCAAATTTATCAAACCAATATATCAATTCAATTAACCATCCTTGATTAGAGAAGACAAAGCTCACTCAAAGTGACTATTAACTATGCATCGAAACCATACATATGTCATCTACAATAGTTGATTAGAGGTTCTACGATACAATAGGCTACCTCAAATAATCTATTGTAGATGATGTAATCTGGTATAGTTAATAATCACTTTGGTTGAGCGTCGTCTTATCTAATCAAGGAAGGTTAAAGTCCACATTTGTGTATGTTTGTGTTCGTGGACTTTGCGAATCATACTCATGCAGAACACATTGCAAATGAAATTAGCATAGTTCAAATAACACTTCAAAATGTAAACGTGACAATGGGCTCACCTACGTCTTAGGAACTATGTTGGGAACTGTCTCGGCGACTCTCTCGTGGACTGTCTCGGGGACTATGTCAGGAATTGGCTCGGGGGCTATCTCGAGGACTCTAAAACACATAAATGTGTCATGCAAGCTTCCTCTGCCACCTCTGCCTCTGCCTCTATCACCTCTGCTACCACATGCACTGGACTCTGGGCCTCTACCTTCGCACGTGCGGGAATTGTGCCCCACACCCCCACACCTGCCATACGTCATGTTCATATGTCTTCTGGACAACATTGTTCGGCTTTGGGGCCTTGTCCACATTCCATATTCTACGTTTTCGCGGCCTCCTGAAAGCCTTTTAAATGGCGCTGGGATAATTAGAACAAGATGCATCATAGGAGGCTACATGATTTGTCCATTGACGGGGCATACAAAGTTGGAGTACATCTCCATGTATGTTTCTCGATGATAGCATGCATGCACAAATTCCTCAAGAGATCTCCTCATGAAGTGAATGCACGAGATTACATGGACACACGGGATGCCAGTTAACTCCCACTGGTAATAGCTACAGTATGCCTATCCAAATTGGCAGAGTACTGTTCGTTACCATTGCTAACCTCAAACTGGGCAGCTCCTTAAAACTGGGGGCTCCAATTTCTACCAGCAAGTTGTAGTTTGGCGAGCTGGTTGTTGATTTGCGGACATAAAAGGTCCATCGAGTGAACCACCTTTTCAATTTTTTTCACGATTCTACCCATGATGCCATTTCGTATGATCTCGAACATACTTAGAATTAGTTTGTTGCGGGCTAGTAGAATGCAGGTGTTGAAGGACTCACTAAGGTTGTTAAGGCTTATGTCGCACGGGGATGGGGCAGAAGGCATGTTTGGCCCAACATCTCGCACTATTTCTCTTAGATAATTGTGGGCTGCCGGGTCAAGCAAAAATAACTTCATCATCTCTGTTTCAAAGTGCTTCTCTATTGTGACTCTAGATGCGGCCCACATTGCATCTTTGAACAAGCTGCCTTTAAATTGCTTTTGAAAATTGCCATATAGGTGTCGATGCAAAACCGATGGTCCGCTTGCCCTGCCACCTCTCTGACAGCTGGCACTAGTCCTTACAAAGATTCATAGTATGAGTCAAATATTGGTACACAACGCATAACATAAACATAGAAGGAAAAAGCAATCAGCCGTACCTTTTGTTGGTCAGAAATAATTATACACCAATTGTCGGTCGAGGTGTTTAGATCGTTGAGCAACAATTCCTAAAACCAACTCCAAGAAGTCATATTTTCTGCTTCAACCATTGCTACAACAATTAGATACATTCCATCATTCTCGTCGATGGTGACAGTAGTGAGCAAGTGGCCCAGAGTCGCTCCATTCAAGTGGCAACCATCCAAACAAATAACCAGTCTACCACAGTTTCGCAGGGCCATCTTACATGCAGCCAAACACATGTACATCCTTTTAAATGCACTCATCTCTAGGTCAACACGCACCGAGCTTCTAAGATTAGACCTCTGAATCTCCTCGGCATAGGACTATATGAGCTTTTATTGCTCATTGTCACCCCTTCATTAATTTTTTTTTTCCACATTTCTTGCCTTTCTAGTAAGGTTGAGTGTGATGTTGACGTTAAAGTCATTTATGACTGTCTCAATTTTGGAAGAAATGTCCCAGTCGACATGACTTTTAAATATGTCCAAGTAATGCACTACCACCCATTTTGCAGAGGCATGACGGCTTTCCATATTTCTCGAGCAAGTGTGAACATCGTTGTAACACTTCATTTCACCTTGAATTTTTTAGGCATGCAGCCGCCACATGCATCCTTCCTGGTAGGTTGCCCTCAACGGATGTGTGTCACTGTGGGTGAATTTTATACCATACCCATTCTTTAACGCATGATCAACAATTTCTTCTCTAATTTTATTCAGTGAACTATACTTTTTGCCAAGCCCCATACCAACGAAGGTGTCTTTTGCTTGTGGTGGGCATCTAGGCCTACTTTCGGCCATGTACATGTCTTAGTCAGTACTGGATATGCATAATGAATGGAGCTCCTGTCACGACCCAAAAGGGACCTGAGACAGAATGGGGAACGACCCAGCCAAAAGAACCGAATCGCCCGACCCTTTTTCTCTTCAATTTTATTAATTAATAGCAGAAGACTTAAAATATTAATTAATAGCCAGGGCCCAACGAATAAGGGCATAATAGGTCCAACAAGTGATATTAGATAGCAAGTAATATAATCTAAAAAGAAATAATTGTGCAGAAACTAAAAATAGAATTACAGTTATCCAATAAAATGAATACCTCACAAAATGTCTTTCAAAGAGAATTTTTAAAACTACGAGAATTAAATAAACTCAGCTGGTCAAATCCTAACTCGATATCTAAGAATCCAATTGATTAAATCCTGAAAGGTGTCATTGGGGTGAGTTGACTAAACTCAATAGGGATTATGTTTTTAAAGAAGAATTTAATTAAAAAGATGTTTAAGCATGCAATAATTTAAAACCCACGTTTTATAAATTCCTTTAAGAAAAAAATGTACAAAAGGGCATGAGTGTGAAATCACTCACTAATATATGGTACATAATTAAAATAAGTCATTGTTGTACAAATTAAAAATCACAGTGAAAATAGAGTCACTCACGGAGTTCGAGCACACCATGCGATAGACATATAATAGAATAAAGGTGATGCTCGGTGATTGCAAAAGTCAAATAATACCCTGATTAGGTTTAGGGATTTGCAACCCAAGGACACGATATATACAGCTGTCCTATTATAAATTTGCACTTTAGGGATTCGTCCAAGGACATTTGAAAAATCTCCTATTACCTAATTCAAAAACAAACAAATACATTCCGCATGGAAAAATGTGTGAAAACAAAATAGACTCTAAATCAGGTCGATCAAACTTGATTCGCATGACCAAGTTAATCAACAAATATTTATAGGCATGCTTAAATGAAACGTGAACTGTGAAAATAAAATATAATATAAAAATCCGACGGTCATAAAAATGGACGCGTCGTTTTAATATGAGACTCATCTCAAAATAATTATTTTATAAAAAGTATGTAAATGTAGTGCATAAATAATCATACCTTGGAGTTGGCTTACACTATCAAAGCCCAATGTCCAAATAGCTCAATCTGACAGACCACGAATTTTTAATTTAATTTTGGATACCTATACAAAAATTAAAGTGTTCATTTTTTTTGTCAAATTAAAATATCCAGTTATCTTTTAAAAATCAATCCCAAAATTTATTGGATTCAATTGCTTACTATTTTGACCCAAATTAGGATGAAAAACAGGCTCCAAAACAAAACAGGTTTTGCACCTGCTGTTTATTAGGGTCAGGCATTAAGCCTAGGCCAAGGCCCAAAGGCCAAATACGCAGTCCAGTCTAGAAATTGGACCATTGTTCAGTTGGGTATACTGGACTGCCAAGCCAAAATTTATGGCAAGAGTTATGCCCATTTCACGGAGACTTAGTCTCTGTCGCGAATGGGTTTGCATTCCTCACCGTGGCCAGAGACGATTCTGGTCGAGATCGACCAACCAATCGATCGACTGACCGAGGATCAATGCCACGCACACTGTGACTCTACTTTAGCCGGTTTACGTTTCGGCTTTCCTTTGCCAATAGATGCAGCCTCGCCAAGCAATCAGCCAACAATACAGATTCTTCCATAAAAATCAAGGTTTGGAAATCAACAAGTTCAACAATTTATACAATCCAGACCGAGCTATCAATTATAGGGAATAATCCAAAAGAGCAGTTCAGATCTTTACCTTCTCTACATACAAATTTCCAACCAAGGAAATTTGGGCTATGGCCACGAATTCTAATTTCTTCCCTTCTCCAATTTTTGCACAAATTCCTTCCAATCGAGAGGTATATTAGAGACAGAGTTTAATTTGATAGAAATTTGAATCACAAGTCTGAATAATTGACTTACCGAAGACAATATTGGCTCTATCAGGGTCTCTCAATTCACATAGAAATGCCAAGGATAACAGAGCAAATCCAAAAGGAAAAATCAAATTGTTTCTTCACCGCACATGGTTTTTTCCGACCAAGGAGATTCTACTCAAATCCCTTTTTACAGAGACATGCAACAGGATAAAGATTTCATCATCAAAGTCGTAATAGAGAGATAAAGAAAGATCAGATTTTTACCAAAAATCTGCCAAGTCCGACCATTAGAGTTTTCCCCTTATTCCAATCGCCTTGACGATGTTCGCTTGAACGTCCAAGCCCTCTCATCGTTACACCAAAAATGGCTCAGATTCGCAAAATAAGAAAGATATGATAGAGGAAAAGAGAAGGCGGGCATGGGCAGGTTAGTGAGGGAGGAGCTCCTTGTCTAAGGAGAAGAAAGAATGCTCCCCTAAAACAGGGAGAAAAATCTTCCATTTCCTAAAGTAAAGGAAAATAAATAAGTATTTCCCTTTTTAAAAAAAAAATATAAATATGCATTTGATATTCCAAAATTTAATAGATATTACAGCTCTTCCTTGTCCTCTTGGTGTAGAGTTGTCGAGACAGAATGCAACACTATAACAACTTCGTCTCTAATTTCACGTACCTTATTAGCAAAAAATGTTGTTGTAGGCCCCACTTCAACTTGACAGTTAATAACAGATTCCTCAACACTCCAAGAAGCCATTTGGTGTTCAACAAATTCTTCAGCTTCACCAAAATGCGGTTCACTTCAGCTCTTAAAAATCTCTAGGGTTCGCTAATCGCTGACAAAATGGCTGAGAAAATCGCAAAAAGTATATTGTGGATTTGTGCAAGTCGAAGGAGGCATGTTGAACCGCGGTGGTTCATCTAGTAAACCACAGCAGTGTGATAATAAACCGCGGCAAAATTATAGTCTTATTTTTTTAAAACTATGGAGCTGCGACGGTTTGTATACAAATTGCCACGGCTCGACATTATCATGTTCAACGGCAAATGTGACAGTGATGTTGGTGGCGTTATTTTTTTTATAGTTCAGTAGTTAATTTGTTAGAAAAAAAAATAATGAAAGTTGGTTTGTCACTAACAATAAAGGATGATGGTTAATTTGTCATTTTTCCAACTTGTTTTTTTGATTTCTTATCTTCAATGCCTTTATAATCTTTAAACCACCCTAGCTTAGTTATTCTTCGCTTCTCATTGTCAGATTCATTCTCACCCAACGCTAGAGCTCGGTTCCCATGCAACTCATTTGTTGCAGCTTCATTATTCGTAACATATTGGCATTGTTATTCAGAGAGCCAAAAAAACGCCGGTGAGAACTCAGAAACTGGAAGGAGATTTTTGCATTGATCGCAATAACAATGTTTTTTTTTGCGGAGAGGGAGAGAGAGAGAGCCTATCAAAATTTGACACGTACTTTATAATTTTTTTCAATAATTTTTTTAACCGTGGAGGTTATTTGTTAGCTATAAGTAATTGGAGATCCAATTTGATTACAAAATTCGTAGGAGAGGCAGTGGTATCATTTAAAAGATTTAGGAAAATTAATAAAACAACTACTAAACTATGGCAAAAGTGATAAGACAAACACTAAAAAATTTTCGCTAACATATAAAATATTAAACTATGAGAAATCGACGACGTAAACGTTGTTGTTACATTTTCCGTTAACATGGTGAAAGAAATATTAAAAACAAAAAGACTTTTCAATTTTCTTAGCTCTCCGAGTATTTATCTGCTAAATTCGTTGAACTCTAATTTCAATATCTTCAGTTTGTTTAGCTTCAAAATCGATTTTGATACCAAATTGATACAATTATTGT
The DNA here is from genome assembly GCA_022433065.1 of Begonia loranthoides. Classification (NCBI taxonomy): domain Eukaryota; kingdom Viridiplantae; phylum Streptophyta; class Magnoliopsida; order Cucurbitales; family Begoniaceae; genus Begonia; species Begonia loranthoides. The sequence goes on from CM039483.1 coordinate 6,484,313, forward strand.
GTCTAAATGATAGTGTTAATGCTTACAGCAAGTAGAGTGAAGAAGAATTTTGAATCCTATGAAGATTGATTATAGATAGGTTTGTGCAGTTCATCAGTGACGCCGGAATAAATCCAAACAGTTTGGTACTCGATAAACTTAAATAGTTCACAATAATATGAGGTCATACCAAAGAAAATGAAAGATTTCTAGTTAAACTATTTGTAGAAAAATCAATATACTCAAAGCTAAACATGTTTCCAATACACTTAAGAAACTCGTCGGAAAATTTATTGTTTACTACATTGAACAAAGACAAAGAATTCAACAAATTGAGCATAAATAATATTTTTCGCAGCGGAAAATGATTCTTTTCGCAACGGAAAAGAGCTTTCCCATGCGAAAAGTGAGTCTTTGAAATTGAACATACTTTTCCACTGTAGAAATTTAGTCATTGGAGTAGAACTTACTTTTCACTATGGAAAGTGAATGCTTGGAATAAGACTTACTTTATGTAGTGGAAGACTAGTTTCCATTACATAAAATATTCTTTCCACAATGGAAGGCTAGTTTTTGATGAAGAAAATATTCTTTTCGCAGTGGAAACGATTCTTTTTGCATCGGAAATGAATCTTCCACTGCGTAAAGTGAATTCTTGCCCTATCTGTTACAGAAACAAATTGAAATTGTTAATAAAAAACGTGATAGTGATGTTTGTTCTATTTATTTCCCATAGTTCAATATTATATTTGTTAGCGAAAATTATTTAGTAGTTGACTTGTCACTGAACCTATAGTAACTGTTAAGTGGTTGTTTTGTAATGGGAAAATGACAAATCAACTATCGTACTTCATTGTTAATGCAAACCAACAATTGTATTTTTTTTTGCTAACAAATTAGCTATTGAACTATGAAAAAAACGTCGCCGCAAATATCGCTGTCACGTTTGTCGTTAATGACCACGATCCACGGCGGATTGACCACGAGCTGCGACGGCTTGACAATGAATCGCGGCGGCTTGGTGATGATCCGCCACAGATTGACCACAATTCGCGGAAGATTGACCACAATCTGCGGCAGATTGGTAAGAAGAAAATTCATTTTTTTCATCTAGTAGGACGGTGAATCTTTGCAGATTGATAATTTTCTCAATTTTCAATGATTTTGGATGCTTGAGGACTCGTTTTCCATCTTTTTTCACGATGCACATGTAGGAGAGATCTGTTTTGTTATTCGGTGCATATCATAGTAGATTCGGACATGAAAAAATGAGATTGTTTAATTAAAAACTTTGGAAGGCCATAACTTTGTGCTCAGTTGACCGATTTGGACGATTTTTTTTTATTTCGCATAACTTCTTGAGATCTACGCTCTGACAAGATGCCAAAGGCAGCTTGTCCCACTTTCGAGGCCTAAAAATGCTTCTAAGTTCTCCAATTTCTCTTACACAATTTAAAACCATGAAGCTTTGCATGCTTTCCTGCCTGAATCTGCTATGATAAGCACCGAATGAAAAACAAATGTTTCCTACCTGTGCATCGCGAAAATACGATGGAAAACGAGTCCTCAAACGTTCAAAACTGTTGAAAATTGAGAAAATTATTGATGTGCAAAGATTTACCGTCGCACTGGGTGAAAGAAATAGATCTCTTTTTTTATCAAGCCGCCGTGGTTCGTCATCAAGGATTGCAGTTCGTTGTCAAGCCTCCGCAGTTTGTCATCAAGCCATCGCGGATCAAAATCAAAGCGTTTAACAACAAACATGACAACAATATTAGCAATAATTTTTTTCTATAGTTAAATAGTTAATTTGTTAGTAAGAATAGTTTAATGGATGACTTGTTATTTATAGGAAAAAGAACTATGGTAGGTTTTGTCCCTTTCGTAATTTTTGAAAATTTTTATTCTACATAAGTGGCAATGGTAAGCCAATTTGGATGGTGCGAGTCAGGGCAACAAAGACGCCTCAGCCCAAGTGAAATGAAGGAATCTTTTTGTCAAAGGAAGTCGATTTAGCAATACCCTTCACCGTCGTCCGTCTGATCACTGTATTCGCCGTCGTCTTCCTATTCTTGTCCTCTGCAAATTTGAAGCGGGTTTCGGGTGGGAATGGACGGGGAGGAGTTGACGGAACAGGAGACTCAGCTTTATGACCGTCAGATTAGGGTTTGGGGAGCTGATGCTCAGAGAAGGTGTACTTTATGATTATAGCTCAACTCTGCTTTCATTTTTGAGATTTGCACGGCCATATTTCTTATTTTCAGTTTTTTCCGAAATTTATTTGGAGTTCGATTGTTAATTTTCTGAAACTAGGCTGAGCAAAGCTCACATACTTGTCTGTGGAATGAAAGGGACTGTTGCTGAGGTACCTCTGATTTTATTTTGTTAGTATGATTTTCAGCTTTTCCTGCCATTCTTTAAATAATTTTCTTACTAACTTCTTTTTTTTTTTTGGTAGTTTTGCAAGAATATAGTACTAGCTGGGGTGGGTAGTTTGACATTGGTCGATGATCGGGTGATGAATGCAGAGGCACTTTCTGCAAATTTTTTAGTACCCTTTGATGAGAATTTTGAGGGATCTGGAGGGAAAACCCTCGCGGAACTTTGCTGTGATTCTTTGAAAGATTTTAATCCGATGGTTCGGGTTTCAGTAGAAAGAGGTAGATTCTTTTAGTATAATGCTCTTCTTAAGTATTTTTGGATTGAAAACTTCTGTTGATGGTGTTATAATTAAGAATTTTTGCAGCACATTGTGATTTTTGTATTAAGTCGATGAGTCATTGATAGAATCTAGAATATATTTCTTGAATGATCAAAGAACAATACAGAATATAGGACACTCCCTCACTATACTAGGCTTTCGAGTCCCTAGCGACTCCCTACAATATAACTCTCCATCCTCCCTACTATCTCTGAAGTCTTTATATAGACTTACTAACTAAGTAACATTCCTATTATACCCTTTATATAGACTTACTAACTAAGTAACATTCCTATTATACCATTTCTCACCTATCATTACTCTCACCCCAAAAAGTCACCTTGTCCTCAAGGTGGAAAAAAATAAAAAATATATTTATTATCTATATCTACAACCTGCCTAAAAAATAAAATTTTCTCTTCTTCCACTTCATGATCTATGAAAATTTTCAGCCCCAAAGACTTGAGTAAAATTCTTCCTTGCTTTAATCCCCATGTTTTTGTAAATAGACCCTCGCTGGATTAGGCCCAACATTTCATTTGCACAATGGTGTTTGTAAAAACAGGAACTCTTTTGCTGGACAGAAACTTTTCCTTCCTTCGTCGGTTGCACTTCCCTCTGCCAGCTCATCAATACTCTTCAGGCAGCCCTTTTGCAACAAGGGTTTGGATGGAATTTCCTCTTCTTCTCTAGCTTTATCTTCATTCTTTGTAATTACTGTTTCCTCCCCTGCCAGCTCATCCATTTCCAGCGTCAAGTAGTCTTCGCCATAACTTCCATCGACGTCGGTTACTCCATCTCCGCCAACGCCGGTTCCGCCATATCCGTCGTCTTCTGCTTTTTTTTTTTTTTTTCTGCAATCGAGATTTTTCTTAATGTCTGGAACCTTCTCTGCAATTACCGATTCTTCAGCCAACTTGTCGTCCATCGTCACCGGTTCTGCGTCTGCAGTAGCTGGTTTCTCTTTTGCAGTCGTCGGCGACTCTCCTGCAGTTGCCTGCTCCTCTCCAGCGGTCGCCGGTTCCTCTTTTGCAGTCGCAAAAATCCTTCTCTCTCTTTCCCTGATTTTATTTGTTACCAGATCTACGAGCACGATTTTTTTTCTCGCAACAGATTTCATCGGCAGATTCTTCTTCAGCCGCCTCTTCTTTTTCCGACATTTCTTCTGCTATCTCCTTCTCCTCCTTTTCCGATGTCGCAATTTTCTCTCCTCTGTTCTCGTCTTGTTTCAAAGAAAATAACCTATCGCAGCCAGTCCTCGTACACAAATGGCCGAATCTTCCTAGCAGTCTTTTCTTAAGAATCAACCAAGACCGAAACGGACAAACTTCGCTTTCCCAATGATACCACGACAGAGAGGGACCTTCGAAGTAAACAATTGCCACTTCAAGTTTCTCTGTTTCTGTCAACCAATTAATACTGAAATATCAATCAGCTTGATTTAACCATCCCTCAGGATCGCCGCCGGAAAACACCGATAATTCCAATTTTCTTAAAAAGAATTCTCTGTTTGCGTTTGCGAAATGGCGGTTATCTTCTTTTCTTACTTCTCTTTCTGTTTCTGAATTTCTGAAGCCCTTGTGAGCCACGAAAGTTGGTAATCGCTCATCCATCTTTGCCAACATTTTTGCCATCTGTTCTTGAATTAGAGAAATACTGCGTTCTATCACCGCGATTTTCTCTACTTTCTTTAACTCCTCTTTCAAACCAGGTACCTTTTTTTGCCATTCCATTGCACCCTCCCTCTGCGAATCCATCGATCGGGTGATCATTCCCAATACTCGGCTGGGCTCTGATACCAAGTTGATAGAATCTAGAATATATTTCTTGAATGATCAAAGAACAATACAGAATATAGGACACTCCCTCACTATACTAGGCTTTCGAGTCCCTAGCGACTCCCTACAATATAACTCTCCCTCCTCCCTACTACCCCTTAAGTCTTTATATAGACTTACTAACTAAGTAACATTCCTATTATACCCTTCCTCACCTATCAGTCCTATACAATCATTGTAGAGTTAGTTGAAATTTCGGTATTTATCGTGTGATGCAAAAAATCAAAAAAACTTGATCATACGGGATTAGATCAGCTCTGGTTTAGAATTCTATGATAAGTTTGACGATTTAGAAACTTTTTTTTTCCTACCTCATGATGCCAATATATATGAAATTATTTACAAAAGCGAAAAATTTCCAACATACAGGTGATTTGGCAAGCTTTGGTGTAGAATTCTATGAGAAATTTGACGTTGTAGTTGTCAGCAGTTGCTCCGCGACAACAAAAGTAAAGCTCTTCCTTTAATTAGCATTCTTTGTGTCAAATTCTTTTTCTTATATCATCATCGAGTTTTTTCTTTCTAACATGTTTAGTTACCCTTGGCGATCATGTTTGCAGAAATTGGTCAATGACAAATGTCGGAAATTGTCGAAGCGGATAGCATTTTATACTGTTGACTGCAGAGATTCTTGCGGTGAAATATTTGTTGACTTGCATAACTACAAATACACAAAGGTGATCGATCTACGTTGACAACTTCAATATGGTTTGATGTTTTATTCTTGAATACATATATATATGCATGCACAATGAACTATTGTCCATTTATTTTTTTGATGGAGCAATTACCATTAGTGGATTGCTAATGGCCATGGAATTACACAGTGTCGACCTTTTTTCCCTTTCTTTCCTTATCAATCAATTACTCATTTTTAGCTAAAAGTGCTAAATATAATGTTCTGGTGAACTCTTGTTTGGCAGAAAAAGCTGGAGGGATCCATTGAATGCGAACTACATTATCCAAGCTTTGAGGTATAGTTTAAATTGTTGTTTTCGGATATAATCATTCTCTTATTCTCATGTTTTTATGTAGTGCTTTAGTTCATTTTTAATATTCGTCTTCTCGACTCTCGCACCTTTATTTTATAACGAATTTCAAAAGAAAACATGTGGTTTATGTAGTTCAACCCAAGCTTTGATGTTAGCCTCCCTATATTACGCTATCAACTGCTGAAATTATAAATGCCTGAGGAGATTTGAAGTTTATCAGGGTGGTGCAACCGGACAACTGAGAATATGATCATATTTCTAGTTCAATCATTAATGGCATGCATTCAAGTGCATGGTTTACTGAAATTCCCTCTCGATCAAACATGCGTATGCTAATTTTCTTTTTCCAAAACAAATTCTATTGAACTTTTTTTAATATTTATTTTGTTCCAGGAAGCAATTTCAGTACCCTGGAAATCGCATCCGAGGAAAATTTCAAAGTTATTCTATGCATTTAGAGGTGAATCTTCCATTTGATACTTAAAAAAGCATTTTTTTGAAGTTCCCCTTCATAATGATTTACATATTTTTAAGGAAAACCATAGCTGTTTCAATTCTTCATTGCTGTGTACACTGTATGGCAATGGAAGACTGATTTAGAAATACTTAAACCCAATTGCAGTTGTAGAAAGTTTTGAAGAGGCTATGGGTTGCAACACTGGAGAGCTTTCAGATACGAATCTTCTGTTGCTTTCGAAGACGAAACAAGATCTTTGTGAGTCACAGGTGCGAAACTTGAAGAATCGACCGTGATTAGCAGTTATATCGTTTTCCCGTTCTTAAATTTGCTGTCATTAAAATTGCAGTTAATGAATGAATCATTTGTTTCCACTGCCCTCGTCGAGAGATTGGCTACACACAAGAGGGAATTCCCGCCCGTTTGTGCAATCCTCGGGGGAATTCTCGGACAGGTGCCATCCGACTTATGCTATATTTGTTGGCATTCGATTAAACGATAAGATATGAAATATATTTTTTAGCGGTTTTAAAGATTAATTATTAAATTGTGCAGGAGGTTATAAAAGCGATTTCTGGCAAAGGAGATCCAATCGAGAACTTCTTCTACTTTGATGCCATGGAGGGAAAAGGTACGATAGAGGACATATCTAGCTCTAACTAGGGAAGTCGATCAAACTCTCTGTAACTAGCATACACTTTCAGAGAATAACCATTGTTTTTTACTAGGCTGACTGTCCTGATGAATTGTAGAGAGATTGTAATTTGGAAATTTTAGTTGGAAACATTGATGCTGAATCAGAATTGACCATTCTTGTTTTGTTTTTTTCTGTGTTCTTGCACTTCCCGTTGAACCCACCATTTGCAATCCGATGGATTAGACGAAATTGATGGAATTTGGATGATTGTTTCGTTCTGGGTCGAATTTCAACTTCTGTTCTTACTGAATTTACTGCAATTTCGTTATTTTTAACAACTACAAGTGGTATAATGGAAGGATTGAACATTTTTATTAAATTAAAAATTCTGATTAATGGCCTAATCCCTCTATTGCTACTGAAAACTAACGTAATCTCAACGAATACAAATCCAAATTCAAATAATTTGTTTTCAACTGAACGTGGGCAGTTTTTGGTTTCCTCGTTATCTTGACTACCAATTCAACTTCCCCCCTCTCTCTAGAAGTTAGAATGGATTACCAGGAAGATGGGGAGACCGCCATGAAAGGCAATCGAGAAGAAGAAAAGGTGACCCAAGAAAGACTGAATGAGCTATACCAGATTTTAGAGAAAGAGTGGGACTCTTTCGAAATGTCTTCTAAACCAAAAACCCATCGCAGAAGATGTTCGGCAGGATCAAAAACTACACTCGAAACCCTTCTACTTCTTGAAAATTCCCCAAAAGCACTCATCTCTTCGATCCAGCAGAGGTCGTCTCCCTCCCAAGAAACTTGGAACGCGAGGAACAATGAACTCGCACCCCAAGAGATTCTCAAAAAGAGAAATGGAAGAAGGCTTTTCGAGGAAGAAGACGAAATGGGTTTGGGAATAATTGCGGATATGTTCATGATCTCTACTGGTTTTGGTGAAAAGAGTGTAAATCGATCGCTTTCTGAATATGATTCTGGGGAAGAAAATGAAGATTTGGGCGTGTCTCTTAATCATTGTTCTTACTCATCGACGGCCTCATCATCTGTTGATAACGTTGAGAAGAAAGAAGAAATTGGGAGAGAAAAAACGGCGTCGATGGCTGAAGAGAGGAGCTTTAACAAAGGCGGACAAAGAATTAGGATTTTCGCATGGTTTGTTGCTGCTGTTGCATCTGCAATATTTGGATTCTGCATATTTTCAATCAGTAAACTTAGAGAAAATGAAGAAATTCTTGTACCAACCTGAAGCCATTTCCTCCCCTCCTCCCTATTTCTGGTCTAGAATCTCTCTGTTCATCCATTTTTCAACAGGAGAAGATGATGAAGTTGGGAGATTTTTATGATATTGGTGGCAGAAAAGGGCATTGAATTGCATTAACGATTTGAAACATCAAATCGAGATTATTTCCTAGTCTCTGTCAGGTACGGCCTCACTAAGCTGAAGATGAGGAAAGAGGTCCACGAGGAAGAAAGAATTGAATGAGTAAGCAGAAACTACACCGTCCTACAATGGGGAAAGTAGTAAAGAAGAGGTGAAGTGTGAACAGTTCTCTCTTTGAATTCTCTTCTTCTTATTCACCTTCTGTTTTCCCATGTAATTCTCTCTTGCCAAGTCATACAAGTAATTCTTTCCACAATTGTTTTTCATTATTTCCTATCATAATAACTAGTATCAGAGCTGTAATGTTCCAATGACAGAGACAAGGTCCAAAACAAACGAAGAAACTTTCAAATTAGAAGCAAAAATGAAATCTTACATGCAGATTGTTTTCCAATCGATTGGATGATTCCGATCAAAAATTTCACTATCTAGAAAAATCCTTCCAAAGCCCGAATCACAGTATCACTGCAAAACACGAAGCAATAATGGCAGCATTCAATCAGTTTCGTCCTCTTCCACAACGTCAAGGGTTTTTTTTACCTGATCTTGTTCATGCCGTCTACTTCCACAGCTCTCCTCGATCAGAGGATGATATATATGCACACTATTGAGTATCTCAATCCTATTGCAGCCCACCACATATATGCACACTATTGAGATCTCAATCCTCTTCAACATCTTACCATTTTTCATTACTTCTGTCTCACTCTCAACTACTTCTGCAGATCTTTCCACATCTCCTGACTTGTGGCATAAAGAAGGAATAGATGAATCTAAAGTCAAGAAGTCATCATGACTAAAGTAAAGTGAGCAATTTGGTTGCAAAAGATGCAGGAACAAACGCCTTCCTTAACTACAGTCTTTCTCATCAGCTTCATACCATCAACAACTGAGGCCAGAACCACACTACCATAGTGATCAACTGCTATCTTGTTCATGTTGTCTTTCATTCCTTTGGCAATTTTCTTTCTTTCCTTAAAACTCCCATGCTTGATGCAAAGTACACCAATCCTTGCTCCATCACGGGTGTGAATCATCCTAACAAGAAGTTGACTAGAAAACCGCTGAATGACATCTGTCGCAGATGACTGATTGACTATGTTTAAGTACTCTATTAAAACCATGTGAATGATAGAGTGGTCCACTACTCCTTTCTCCAAAATTGGTTGAATTACTTTATGCATGTGGAGCAAGACGGAAACTTTACTAAAGCCAAACTTTGTTATTAAATTGGTTAACCTGCTCTCTTTTGTAGCGTTCAAACTTCTAAATAACTGAAGCTCCAAAGAATATAACTCCATAAGAAGATTTTGTTTATGAGTTGCATTGCCCAGATAATAAGTATGTTCAACCACTACAGATCCAACCATGTGACGAAGAAGAGAAGCAACAGACCCTTGTAAAGATGATATAAACCCAGCCAGCTGATCCTTTGAAGCATTGTCCAACTTTTTCTTCACAAGATGAACTGCATATGTGTTACCTGCAAGGGTAAGAAGACATGGCTTGAGCCCCTCAAATACTATGTTCCTCTCATTTTTTGACCTATACTTGAGACCAGTTGGTAGAACACAAGAAGAGACTTTGGAGTTAGCAATTTCAGAAATATTTCCCTTCATTTTTTGTGGTGTTTCACTTATCAGTTTAGATCAGTCTTCCTTTGCAATATTCTGACACCTCATCTTCTCCCAAAGAGATGCAAGTTCTTGTTCCAGAACATATTGCTTTTTTCTCCTCTTCTTCCTAGCTTCTGTAAGTTCTTCTATGGTAGTAGCTATATAGGTTCCAACATTTAACCGTGCCTCAAATGCATCCTAATGGTCCACTTTGGTGAACATACTTTAAGAACCATAGACGGCAAGTGGACTAGCATACTAGAATTCTTTCCTTGTCGATTTATAGTTCACAATCCCACCAACAATAAAGCTAGGTGCAACCACAATATCAATAGGAGAATGGCAGCTCCAACTTCTATTTGGAACAGCTTTAAAGACCTCATCATGACAAAAAAATCAGTTCAACATGCTCTATTACATTCGTTACCCAAAAAATTGGTTCGGTTTCAACTTCTAAATTCCTTACCATTAGTTTATGAATCAAAATCCAACTAAAGGTTAAATCCATAACATAATCAGAACCATCAAAGTTAGGGGAATAGGAATTTTGGATCTGACCTGAAATTTGATTCACGTTTCCCGTTGTTAACTCATCCTTGCCTCTTACCTCATCTTTGACTTCTACATTGGTTCGTAGCTCGTCAAGGTCGACATTTCCACTTCTGTTTTCTTCCTCAATGGTAGTTGAGATTGCAATTTTCTTCATCTCAGTGCTATCAAGAGCATTAGTCTGAAGATCCACATTCTTGGAGTTGAAAATAGATGTTGCGGTGTGCTTCTGATTATTATCCAATGGAATTGGAAGTAGCTGATTTAACTCAGCCATAATAGCATTATGTCTGGAGTTAGAGTCTTCAACGAATCTGTGAACAATCTCTTCCAATTGATCCTGGCGAATTATCAATTTCTGAAAATTGTTTTCTGTTACCTCTAATCGAGAGAAGATGGAGGTGAAAGAAGAGTCTATTCCTATCATTTTCCCCTCAAATTTCCAGAATGCTTCTTCATTTGCTTTGGAACAAGTTTCTCCCATTGTTGGATCGTTACAGCTCTGATACCATTTTTTATTGTATTACTATCCTTCGGGATGCAAGGTATAAGAGTGGCTGCGTTGTTTATTTTTTTTGCGTTTTTGGTTTTGAGTAATGGAATTGGAGGAATTCGGGGAGGCTATTGACGTCCGTACTAAAACCCCCCCAACCTCCTAACCGCAGGAGGAGAAGAGAAGGAACAGATGAGAAAACCTAAGAAGAAAACAAACTCGATTAGCTTGCCTTACGGCAGAATCGCTAATCGAGGGACTCAGAACTCACGAAAGTCAGCTTGCAGAGACCCTTTTTCCCCCACTAATAACCTTTAAGGAAGTTAGGAGGGAGATTGGTTTTGCTTTGGACTTTAGCTTTCCGAAACGCCTGATTCTCCTTAGGTTTACCATATGTTAGAGACTCCAGACTTTAATGCACTTCGAACAAAGGAGTTTACAGAGGCAAGGAGGAAGAATTACAAAGAAGAAAGAGAAATATTGCAGAAAGAAAGAGGAAAATAACAAAATACAGATCTTCGACTACCCTTCTCTTCTTCTCCTTCCTCATTTTATCTACCCAGTATCCCTTCTCCAATTAATTCCACATAAGCACCAATATGTCTTCCCCAATTAATACCACTGTTGAAATAACAAACCAGATTTGAAAAAGAGAAAGAGAAAAAAAGTGGACACTAAATTTACGTAGAAAACCCAAAACGGGAAAAATCATGAGCAGATGAGAGATTACTATAGAAATTGGTACAATGAATTTTGCGACTCAAGCATATATTTATTGGAATAAAAGAAACCTTAGTCATACTGGAATGGAAAACTCAAATCCTACAGGAATTAGGAAACCCTAAATGTGGGCTAAACCGGCTTGGCCCAATTAGAATCCGGGTTATACTGAACCCTAACAAATGCCACGGAAGTAGTAAGGAACTCCATGTTGGGGATCCATGTATACCACCATAACAGAAAGTTGAATTTTCTTCTAGTTGTCCAAATGGTAGTTGGGATCACTTCGTTTTGGAGCTCTGTCAGCCATTTGCTCCTATCGCAGCTAAGGAGGTCATTGATTCTTTTAGTAAGATTGTCCAGATAACAACAGGGAAAGAATATATTGAAAGATTTGAAACATTGAAAGCGCTAACTCAAACTTCATTACCTCATATGTTGGAGCTATATTTTATTTTCGTCTTTGCTAGTGGGTTAAAAGAAGAAATCAAGGCTATGGTGAAGATCACCAGACCTCAATCCTTCTCTCGTGCCTTTGAAGTGGCCCTGCTATAAGAGATAACTATTTTTGCAATGCAAAAATATCAGCGGTCGTCCAGGACATTCGCTGCTTCCAAGTGGCCAGGTTGACCTCCTTTATCCACAACCGTTTCCTCAACGTCCGACACTCTAGCCGAGTCAGCCCCTAAACCATAATGTTTTCGCAAGATTTCTCAGGCTGATTTACAGCTCAAAAGAAATTTTGGGCTATGCTTCAAATGTGATGAAAAATTCTTCGTGGGCCACATATGCAAGAATCAATCGCTACTAATTATCCTAGTGGACACTTCTACTGTTTTAGACTCTGCAACAGAACTAACAGAAGGTTTTATTACCTCAGAGGATTCCGAAATCATGGAGATCTCCCTTAATGCATTATCAGGGTAGATTGCCCACTCCACTTTCCGCATCGCAGACTGTGTCCATCATATTCTAATTTCCATCCTCATTGACAATGGAAGCACTCACAGTTTCCTCGATGAATCACTATTTACTTGTTCAATTGATCCTTCCTGCTCACTACCAATGATGGTCGCCAACGAAAATTCTCTACTCAGTTGCTCCTTACACACGCCAATCTCTTGAAAAATGCATTCGAATAAATTCTCATTTCTCGTCCGCTCTTTATAGTTGGCAGGGAGTGATATGATTTCGAGCATTGATTGGATCAACCACATCGGCCTGGTAATATTCAACCTTCCCAATGGTTACTTAAAAATTTCACACAACGAGCATGAACTACTCCTACTGGCAGCTCGACTAACTCCTCTCCTCGAGACATTATCTGTTTGTTCTTTTTCTTCTGGGTGCAACACCAATCATATTATTTGACTGCACATATTTCTGCTCTATCCATCAATGATGATATGGTGACTTCTCACTATATCCAGTTATTGCTTGATGAATTGAAGGACATTTTCACAACACCACACGGGCTACCTCCACGGTGACAACATGATCATGAGATTCCATTAATAGATGGAGCCAAACCATTCCACCTTCACCCATACCGTTTCCCTTTCACGTACAAATCTGAGATAGAAAGATTGGTCACCTAAATGTTCGAGGGAATAATCACAATGAGTAATAGTCTTTTTGCATCCCCTGTTCTGTTGGTGAAAAAGAAAGATGGCCAGTGGCGTTTCTGTGTCGATTATCGCCAACTCAATGCCACTACCATTAAAGAAAAATTCCCAATGCTAATCTTCATGGCTCTGCTTATTTCTCTAAAATAGGCCTTTGCTCCGAATATCATCAAATCAAGGTAAAGGACATTGATTGTTACAAAATAGCCTTTCGAGAACCTATCATGACCTATATGAATTCAAAGTTATATTGTTTGGTCTCATGAATGCTTTGACTACATTTCAATCTTTAATGAATTTAGTATTCTTGTCTCACCTATGGAAATTTGTGCTTGTCTTCTTTGATGATATACTGATGTACAATTGCAATATGTTTGATCACTTTGTGCATCTTCGAGCTATCTTGCAGTTGTTATGCAACCACACATTGTTTGCCAAACTTAGTAAGTGTTCTTTCGACCAAATTAAAGTTGTTTCCCTGGGTCATATTATTTCCGGTGAGGGAGTGGCGCCGAATCTAGACAAATTTCTGCTATGACATCATGGTCGATGTAATATCACAATAAATTCCTCTATATATAATGTAAAGAATTTTCGTAGAATATATGTTGATAAAAGAAAATGCGTTCTGTAATAGTGTATGGTATGTTAATGCGACAAATGTGGATAAATATGGGTATAAAGTTAAGTAAAAAGGATTATTAATTTAATTAAGATACAAATAATAGGAGAGAGAAGAGCAGGTTCAGAGGAAAAATTGGAGTGTGGGAGAGGTCGGTCGAAGGATCAACCTAGAAGATGAAAAAATTGGATTTCACGGCGGAGGGTGATCGACTGATAATTTTTGCTGTGAGACTGGTCGATCATTTGATCGACCGCTCCAACATGAATTTCCAAATTTTCATTTCCTGCAGTGTACAATTGATAATGGATTAGCCTCGATTTTCCCAAAATGATAAGATTATCCATCTGGTAATTGTGAGTTGTGCCACCTTGGATGGTAGATACATGTCCATATCAGCAAAGACTTCTAAGAGAAGCCTCCTCTGCTGATAAAATGAGAGACATAGAAGGGAGAAGAAGAATTGTGAAAGAGAAAGAGAATCAGAGTGAAAGAGAAAGAAAGAGAGGGAAGGGAGCTACTGGTTTCTGGTTTCTTTATAGTGAGCATTCATGAGAGAGTTGAGTTTGGGTTTCAGGAAGAAGAGTGCTACTGCGTTTAACCTCTGGGGGTGTGCTGCTTTGATTGGTGTTCTTGGCATAAAGAGTAAATTCTACAAGGTTGAACTTGCAAAGAAGAGGTAAGGAATGGAATGTGTGTTTGGCTAGTGGAGGCCTACATCAAGGACTGGGCAAGAACCGAACCAGAACCGAGTGTCGGTTCTGGTTCGGTTCTGGTATTCTGTTCTCAATTCGTATAAATTGTCGGTTCTTGGTTCTTTACTAGAAAGCGGGTTCGGTTCTCGGTTCCATATGTCAAGAACCGAGAACCGATGGATATTAAAAATGTCGCCAGACCTAAATCCCCTCCCCCCTTCGCGATGTAGGTAGCTGGAGATTGGAACTGAGAGACTGCGAAGGTGTGACAACCACTGCGATCGGCGATTCAAAGCTGCGACAATTACAGCAAAGGTACGAGGAGCACTGCGAAGCTGCGACGGGCACTGCGAACCTGCGACGGGCAATACGATCCTGTGATGACAACTGTGAAGCTGTGCGACTGTGATTTGCGACGAGGATTGGTAATATAGTTTGATTTTGTAACGACCCGGATTTTCATAATTCTTAAAAATACGTAAAAATTTGAATTTTCTTTTTGAAAGTAAATCAGAGTTCGTCTAACCGAATCGCTACTAACTCTTTCGTAAAACTCAATATAAAATCACATTTATTAAAACTTAAGCGGAAGCATGAAATCAAAACCATTAATGTAAAACGTTGCGGAAGCATGAATACAATTCAACTAAAGAAACCCAAAACATTTAAATACGATTTATTACAACTTAACTTAATTAAAACAATTTCTCTTTTACCCTTTTTATGTCTGGCCAGCCGTGAGCATCCCTCGAGCGTGTAAACCCATCATCCCTGCTTGCTATTGTTTGTTCTTTATCTTTCGCTACTCCTAGTCCATACATTCCTCATAGCGTGCTAGTACCTACATCTACACCACAAGCAACTGTAAGACTTAAAAGACTTAGTAAGTAAAAAGGGAAAATACATTATGCTTATGACTCTCTTTAGTTCATTTGGAATGGGGGCCACCCAAACCAATTCTTTCATTTACCTTTCCTTTCTTTCTTTCTTTCTTCACTCGTACTTCGAGCTGGAGATTGGAGGATTTCCTTTGTGATGGAATAGTGATTGAATCTAGCCTCTTACTTACAACTAGAACTCCCGTACCCTATGTGGGAGGGGCTTCGGCTAGTTGCAAACTAGACCCGCTACCCATCCGCCCCCCAACTCCCTTTTCTTTTCATTCCTTTTCTTTGTATTTTCATTATCATTTTACTTTCCTCACCATGCATGTGAGTACTACTCCTTCGGAGTACTCCCTACTTGGTTTCTATTACATGATGCATGAACATACATTCTCAACCTAGCATGATGCATGATGCATATGACATAACTTTAATAATTAAAGGGCGCACATAAGTAATTGGAAACAAACTGTAATGAACGCACATATAAAGAATAACAGTAAATGAACGTGCCCATTAAAAATAAAAGTAATTGGAATTTAAGACACATTTAACATGAAAGCAACCAACCAAGTGGAATAGCACGCCTATCACATAATAAATTTAAACAAGGGAGGCATGTTTATAATTCAATGTATTAATTCTTCTAATTAATTTCCTAGTCCATTTTCATTTTTTTATACATTTATCATCCTAGGTGATTGTTCTAGTTAGCTATCAAAGTAAATTAACATGCTCTTGAGTTTATTACATGCTTTTATCCTAATTAACAAATCAAACTTTGGTTTAGAGAAGTTATCATGCTAAGGACGTGAAATCTAAATCTAGATCGTAAGTAATACCAAGAAGACAATATCAAAACAATTATGAAACATTCATTCACTTAGTCATTAAATCCTTAACTCATTCATTTTTACTTCGTTATCTTTTTATACTCTTTATCATTCTGTTATCTAGAAAAGTAAAGCATCGGTTATGTATTTAAAGTACGCATTGAATGAAAGTGAAAACGCATATAAAGGAAGGTAAATAATACTTGCATTGAAAGTAAAGCAGCATTAAATCGAAACAATAAATGCATACAAGTACGACAAACATACAAGGAATTCATTAAATCTAACATGTTTAATACTTAAACATACTCACTAATTAATCATAGTTAATTAACTTACTAATTATGATTAACGTGCTCGCTAGTTAGTTCATTAATATTTAATCATGCTCACTAGTTTGCCAATTAATTACCCTATTTGATTTCATACTCAATGGTAGGTTATTCCTTGCATTTAGTTAATTAACACATTCAACTAATTAGTTAATTAACATGCTTTAGTTACTTAACAATTTAATATTGACCTAATTAATTACAACACGCTTAGCTATTAGTCTTTACATGCTCAACAATATGTTTAAAGTAACTACATGCTTAGATTTAGTAAATTGGTTGACATGCTAATTCACTTGACAATTAACTAACTTAATTAGCAATTAAACATGTTAGTTATATACTAAGTTAAACAAATTCAACCTTGAATCACTATAGTTAGTTTAACAAGCTTGGATCATTATTTTGATTCATCATATAATTCTAGTTCATTTACATGCTAACTGCTAATTTCATAGAGGATCCACTAATTACGCTAATAAATTATCATGCTCATACAACTTAACATTTAAACGAGCAACAATCACAGAGAAACACAATGCATAAGGAAAATAGAACAATACTACACAACAAGTAAACTTCTAAGATTAGCCTAAAATTCTTAGCTCTTCTATCGTTCATTTGTTCATTCTTCGTCTATTAAACATTTCCACCACTTTATCTAACCACACACGAATTATAACAAGTATCTACATAGCACTAATGAATATCAAATCACATATCAATGAAAACAAAGGAACAAAGCATCATTCAAAGTAATGTCATATAACATAAATCTACACTATCATTAACATAGGGAGCATTTCACAACAATTAACCTAATAAATCAACTAGTGGTAACAATAAACTAATATTAAGCGTAAGCATTAAACTAACAATACCTAGCATTAACACTGAACTCACACACCCATACTTGTGGTGTAGGGCCTACGTGGCCAAAACAACCCTTAATCCTTACCTCAAATCCTTTATTGCGTGTTAACGCTCAACCGCTACCCTTCGTCTTTTTCCGATACCTTCATAATTAGTAACGTTCAATCATTAATCTAATCAATAAATCGCATTCTAACTTGTACGAACTCTAATTACTCCTCTGAGTTCTAAATGAAATATCACATAAACTCAATAAACTAATCTCAATGTCATATTAAAGTCTCACAATATCCTGAAACATCGTTGATATGCACAAGTAATATTGATCACATAAATGTTTTCTAACCCACCTTATAATATTTCCATCTTTAACAACTATTACAAACAACTTATCTAATGCTTAATAATCCCACCACCAACAATACAGTTTCACTTCAACAACAAGTAGAAACCATTAATTCAACAACCAACATAGCATATCTCCAAAATTTATTCTATCTCTTCATTATATATAAACTAATCAAATGCTCCAGAATAATCCGTACATGGATATACTTCCAGAATATCATTCCAAGTGGCAGAGGCATGTTCAACCAAATGTGTACAATCCAATACTAACCAACACAACAATGGCAGTCAATCGACCCCAACCCTCTAAGCACACTAACTCAGCATTCCATAACAAATATCATAGGAAAATCTCCTTACCAGAAGACCACAAACATCACACATCCAAGTAGCTCCTCTTTTCATTCAGCTCTCGGCTCAACATCAAAGGACACTTCCCCTTCTCTGCAATCCAGTCCATTCCAATTCCAATCTCAAAAACTGACATATAAACCCTTAAGTCAACCGAAAACTCACCTCAAACCAACATGTCAGGCACTGCAGCTCCAAATCGGGTTCTCATTGGATCCATCCAGAGCCCAATTGGACCAAATCGAGAAGCTAGAGACAATGACTCTGTTCGACCATGACCACCGTCAAACTACCTTGCCGCTGCTTTCCCATGCCATCGTCGACTGAAATCGACAAAGCCTCAATGTTCGACGTTGCTCCGACGACCATCTGCTCGTCGTCGACCAACAGCTAGTCGCTCGCTGGGTGCCGATTCGTCTAACTGGAACACCCCTAAGCTCGAGCCCGATCTCCGACGTCCACCTCTGCACGGTCGCCGGTCCCTTTTTCTCTTCATCCCTCTCTATCCCACTCTCAGATCTGTCTTCCTCAAAGCTAGTCTCTCTCCCCCGTCGGTTTCTTTCTCTTTCGGAGCTCTCCCTCTCTCGTAGCCTTTGTCTCTCCCTCAAGCCTTCTCTCCCTTTCTCCTTCTCTATTTCCGCTCTCCCTTTCTATCTCTCCCTCATTTTCTCAATTCAGATCTGTAGACCCGAAATGGCCGGAGGCCATAACGCCAACTTCTCCCTCATCTTTCTCTCTTCAGAAACCGTAACACTTAACCCAATTTCCCCATTTTAAATTTGTTTCTTTTGAAATGCTAATTCATTTTAATCCTAATTTAATTAATCTTAAAAATACATTTAAGTGATAACGATTTATATAGAATATTAATCGACCCAAATTATAATGCTCGATTTATTCCAAATGTCATTTAAAGATTATTAGAGATCTAATTTAAAATTCTTAATTATATTTTATAAATTGATTTCTATTAATTAAACTTTTAATGAATTCTTTTAAATTATAACTTAACAGTTGCGTCATTGGTAACACCCCGATAATTAGTCAATAAATCCGACTATTCCCAATTTACGTTGTAATTATATATTTATTAAATTCTCATAAAAAGTCGGGGTGTTACAGATTTCTCCCCTGATTTTTCTGGTCTAGTTTGTTTGCTCTGCTCAGCTCCCTTGATTCCGATTTCTGATTTTCGAAGGCAACTTTTTGTTCTGATTTCCGATTGTTGCTTGTTATTTTTGGTTGCACAGCAATCTGTAAATTGCATTACAGATTCAATCTGTAATGCAAGTTACAGATTTCTCTCTGAAATCCTTTTCTTACTTTCTTCTTATTTGTTGTGATTTTAATTATTTAGTCTACTAGAAACATATGAACGAGGGTTTGTGCCATGGAGATATTAACTTTTATGAACAATTCAGTCAAATAATGATGGTTGATAAGTTGAGATGATAAAATTTTTGCAATCACAATATTTGTGGAGATGTTATGGTAGTGGACCAGTGGAGATTTTATGAATAATTCAGGATGGAGTGTGTATTTAGGCAGGAAAATAGCAGGTTCGGGTCCAGTTCCCATCAGTTCTGGGTTCGGTACCGACTTCTCGGAACTGAGAACCGACTATTCGGTTCCTGACGGTTCGGAACTGTACCCAAAACCCGAATTGCCCAGCCCTACCTACATCACAAGACTATGTTGTTATTTGAATATTTTCTTGGTTACTACTGTGAAGAATTGTTCTGCTGTTATTGAATGATTTGTTACTGCCATTTATAGTTGGATTGAGAAACTGGATAGCTACTGTCATTCATAGTTTGACATGACTCTGTGATTTATTGTTGACCGAGAGATGTTGGTTACAGATGAAAAATGTTACTCGATTGTTGAAAATGTATCTATACTTTGCCATGGAAAATGGGTTACTGAGAGGGTTATAAGTGTGTTGTTAATTCCTATAATTATTGTTGTGCTTTAGTATATTGCCCTCTGTGTTGTGATTTGGTCTCTGCTAATATAATAATCATTCCATTATATAGTTATTTTAATAGTCATTCTTTAATATAACAGATCCATGGTTTGTTATCTCTATGTCATTGATAAACTACTACATGATAAGGATTGATTGTTACTTCACTGTTGTAATGTTATGCTTATTCTGTATATTATGTTAATTGATGTGGATCGAATCTCGTATGACATACATGCATCATGATTTAAGATTTATGAAAATGTTAACATATGCTGGCAAGTTAATGAAATGACTGAAATAAATGTAAATGGGCGTGTGGGGGGTTTGGGAGATTAGGTGATGGTCCTGTTAGCCTTTTTGGTAGGCTAAGTTTTATTTTGATGATGACTAAATTGTGTGTTAATTTAGTTGATCAATAAGTTGTATTTAAGTAGCATGTTGTTTGGATTAATTGGTGAATAAATTGCATAACTTAATTGAGTAAATCAAATATGCAATATTTGTGGCACATGCTTAGGTTTGGATATAAACAACTTTATATGTTATGGACATCATCTATAAGGGAGATTGTGTAGACTATGTGATAAAGATGATGTGAAATTTAATAAAGTGTAAAAGTTGTTTATAAATTGAATTCTTATATATCATATTTATCGATTAAATTGAGAATACCCTTGATTAAGGGTATTGGAAATGTTTAATGTGTTTCTCTAAGTCTATGCAGGAGAATGAAAAGTTAGTATGACTTAGAGGAAACATTTTGTGGAAATATGAAGTAGGCTATGCTGTCGCGGATGCTGCGGATGAAGCGGATGCGAGGCTTTGTCGTCCGGTTTGCCTCTGTCCATTTTGATGGATATGCGAACGGTGGTCGCGGACGAGGCGGACGTATATTGGCTTCCGCAGGTCTTCAGCTGTGCGGACGGATATGAAGAAGAGGACGATGGTTTTGCGTCCCCCTCAAAATTGTTCTGTCGCGGACGATAGACCCAGTCGGTGTGGACGGTGCGGACGCGAATATTGGAGTCCGCTTTGAATCTGTCCAGCTCTGGATTTGTGGGGACGATGTGTGCGGACGAAGTGGACGATGAAAATGGCGTCCGCAAATGCCCAAAATTCTGTCCAATGGCTATATTTTCAACGGGCATCTTTGCAACGGTCATACGGACGATAGGTGCGGACGCTGAGGTTGTCCGGAAGCCACTGTGGCAGTGTCTATAAATAGAGGATCACTCTATGCTCTCCACAATGAACGAATCGAATATTCGAGGCGAAGCCCTGCTGAAATCAATACTCGGATATTACCCACTGTGAGCTATTGTATATCAAATTCTCCCTATTCCGAACTTGAGACTTATATTTTGGGAGAATTCGGATTAGATAGATTTGAGAGTTAATCTCCGAATTATTATTGCGCTTGATTGTAAAGGGTGATTCCCTTAGAATTCATCATACCTGGGTGACACCCCGCAATAGTCAATTTAGGGTAACGACTCGTAAGCGTCTAAGGTTGACGACCTAAGAATTAGTCAAGGGTGACGCCCCGTCTAATAGTCAATTTGTAAACGGTTTTATTGGCACCCGCAAGCCAATTATTTAGTGTATCTCCAAGTGCAACTTGGAGCGCGGATGTAGGCTAGTTTGCCGAATCGCGTAAACAAATATTGTGTACACTTTTCAACCCTTACTCGTTAATTTACGCATTTAATGTGATTGCATATTTAATCGTATTCGATAAATCACTTAGGGATTTAGAGAATTTAAATATCGCAAAAAAATTATTAAAACGCTATATTCACCTTCCCTCTATAGGCGTATATCGATCCTATAGGTCCTTGGTGATAATACTCCTGATGGATACAACTCGTCCCACATAGAGATGGAGTGACGGTTAAGGCTATAAGGACCATAGGATGTATCCTCTCTTCTGTACTAGAAATCCCCAACTCTTGAATTGAGAAGATTGGTGACAGTCCTAGGTGGTAACACCCCTGATGGATATTGCTCATCCCACATAGGGATAGAGTGATGGTTAAACCACATGACAATAGGATGTACCCTTTCTCTGATAAACAAAATGTAAACGTAAAAACAGAAAAGATAAGTTCTTTCTAAGACAGACTGCACAAGCACTCATTATGCATTGCATTTCATTCTATTCATTGTTAAGCGTTAGACTCATTGTTTTATCCTGTGATGTAGGTGACGGTCATTATAGCAGCGATATATCTGTGGAGGAGGCATTACATGATGAGCACTTGAGTTACCAAGTGAATTTGAACTGAGGGTTATGGCTCACCAGAAGTAATACTAGTTGTTTTTTAATAGCTGTAAATGGTTTTGAAAGATGGTAAATTTTTTAGTTAAACGATGAACTTTTTGGTTAAAATGGTAACTTATGTTTTGAAATCGTTATAAATTCCGCTTTGATTACTCTGATCTTTTTCTCCTCATATGCTTTTAAATAAATTAAAGAAAAATTTTATATGGCTACGAAAAAAAAGTGATTTTAAAATTACGGGATGTTACAGTTGAGGCCATCCCACATTAAACACTTGCTAGGTTTCCTTTGGTAGCTCTACCGAATTTTGCAAATCAATTTATTATCGAAATAGATCCATGCCATGGAGGCATGGGCGCTGTCCTCTAACTAAATCACCATCCAATTGCTTTCATGAGCAAATCATTTAATCCTATGAACATAGGTTGCTCAATTTATGAAAAAGGAACTCTTTGCTTTGGTTACAGAGGTTCAACAGTGGCGGCACTACCTTGAGGGTAATAATTTCACTATCAAAATTGACCATAATTCTTTAAAATTTTTGTTGAAACAGAGGATTACAACGCCCTCACAACAAAAATGGCTCACTAAATTGTTGGGCCTTCGCTACACTATACAATATAAATAGGGGAGTACAAACACAGTGATCAATGCTCTCTCCCGTCGGGATTCTTCCTTGGTGTCTTGACAAGCACACACCATCATTCGACCAGCTCAGATTCAAGAAGTCATTGACAATTATTATAATGATCCTTGGTCAATGGAACTAATCAGCAAAACAATCATTGGACCTTCCAACAACAACTATTTTTCGTATGCCAACAATATCCTCAGTTACAAAGGTAAATTAGTTCTAGGGGCTTTTGGACAAATTCACCAAAAGGTTCTTCAAGCCATTCATGACTCACATGCAGGGGGCCACTTTGGCATTTAGGCCATCCTTCATAGGTCCATACAGTTTTTTTGGTGGCCAGGCATGACGACAACAGTTCGAAACACGGTTTTACAATGCCTTGCTAGAAATGCAAACATGAGCACAGGGCGTGTCCAGGACTTCTATAGCCGTTGACAATTCCTAACAAACCAAGGAGCCATATTGCAATGGACTTCATTGAGGGTCTACAAATGTCAGGCAAAGTTAATTGTATTTTAGTTGTGGTCGATTGGTTCACGAAATACGCTCACTTCATTGCTCTGGCTTATCTGTTCACTGCCACCTAGGTGACAACTCTCTTCTTGGACAACATTTGTAAGCTACAAGGCCTTCTCCAGCATATAATTTCAAACAAGGACAAAAGTTTTACCTCCCAATTTTGGCAACATCTGTTCACAACTATTGGCACCTAGCCAGCTAGACCTGTTGACTACCTATCATCTAGAATCAGATGCCCAGATGGAGTGGCTCAATCAATGTCTAGAAATGTATCTTCGCTGCATGACTCACACTCATCCCAACCAATGGCTTAAATGGCTTTCCTTGTTCAAATGGTGGTACAACACCACAATTCAGCTAGCAATTCATATGACTCAATTCAAGGCTCTGTATTGCATGTTGCCTCCACAACTAGCGTTGGGGCCATATTTTAATCTTATATGACTATTGTTGATTCCATGCTTTGCGGCATGTTCCATATAGATCGCATATTGAAGCATAATATTACTCAAGCCCAAGCCCGCATGAAACACTATGCCAACAAAGGGTGAACAAAGATAAAGTTTGACGTTGGGGATTGGGTTTACCTTAAGCTCCAACCATATCAACAATTTTACATTACTAATCACCAAGCTTAGAAACTGGTTCCTAAGTATTTTTGCCCATTCGAAATAATACAACGTAAGCTCCAACCATATGAACAATTTTACATTACTAATCGCCAAGCTCAGAAACAGGCTCCTAAGTATTTTGGCCCATTCGAAATAATACATTGTATTGGTCATGTGGCTTTCAAGCTAAATCTTGCAACTTTGATCAAAGTTTACCTAGTATTTCACGTTTCACTGTTAAAAAAAACACATAAGCCTGAAGGAGGTTCCTCAAACGTCTCTGCTAGTCAAATACACAGACTTGGACAGCCGCTCACTTCAAACACTGCTTCAAACCAAAGTAGTAAAAAGAAACAACCTTCCAGTCATGCAATGTATCATCTTGTGGGAAGGATATCCAGTCTATGATGCCATGTAGGTCGACTCTTCCATTGTTATGGCTGAATTTTCTTCTTTCCAACTTTGGAGACAAGGTTGGTTCGATGGGGGTGCCTGTTATGATCCAACATTACTAAGCTGGAAGACTCGACACAAGAGGTCCACGAGGAAGAAGGAAGCGAATGAGTAAGTAGCAACTGACGTCGTCCTGTTGATGTGGAAAATAATTAGGATAGGCAAAGAGTATAAAAGTCCAATTTCTAATGAAGAGAAGGTGTGAGTTGTGAAGTCATTTCCTCCCCTCCTTCCTATTTCTTATCTAGAATCTCTCTGTTCATCCATTTTTCAGAAGGAGAAGATGATGAAGTTTGGAGATTTTTTTTTATATTGGTGGCAGAAAAATCATTGAATTGCATTAATCTCTTTAATTTTTTACAAACAAATTGGATCTTGATTTTTCACTTGACCGAAATGTCTGCCGTTTCAAACTCTTTAAGTTCATCTCTTTTGAAGTCAAGTCTTGTTGGCATTCATGACGTACAAAATGGCGTCAGACCAGATATCAATTTCACACCAAAACAAAACATATTTCTAAATTTGAGGCACATGCAATTGATAGTTTCACATTTTTGTATTGATATAATCTCTTCATGCTTTTTGAAGAACAAAAATCTTTGGAAAATGACAAATCAACATCGTAATTTATCATCAATGACAAGTTAGGCACTAATCTATTTTTGTTATCAAATTAACCATTGAACTATGAAAAAATGTCGACATAAACATCAATGTTATGTTTGCCGTCAAAATCCGTTGACTTTAACGCCATGGTTTAGTTAACGCTAAGGACCGTTGAACGAAGACGTCCAAGGCATCAACAATGGACGTCCCGCAACGACAAGAGACGTCCAACGCTAATCCAATTGGGCGAGGAAGGACCTCAATTACTGAGGGACGTCTGCCCTGCCTGTTGGATCGAGGGACGAACGACCCTCGATCGGAATGGACGACAATGATGGAGTTTGTCGTTTTCCAAAGGTAATGGCAGATGATGGTTCATGGTTGTTGGATCGAGGACAGACATCCCTCGATCGGAATGGACGGCAATGATAGAGTTTATCATTTTCCAAAGGCGATGGAGGATGATGGTTCATGGCCATTGGATCGAGGATGGACGTCCCTCGATTGGAACAGACAGCGAGGATGGAGATTGTCATTTTCTAGGTGATGGCAGACGATGGTTCATGGCCGTTGGATCGAGGACGGACGTTCCTTGATTAGAATTGATGGCCAGGATGGGCTCCAAAGGCTTTAACGTTGAAGGGTCACGTGCAAGTCACCCGATTTTTTAAAAGGCAGATTATCTCAATTAAGATAGACGTCCCTCGGTTCAACACAGACGTCCTTTTTCCCATAACAGGTGTCCCTCATTTAGAAACAGACGTCCCACGACTTGAGACTACGTTGTTCTGCCCATAACGGACGTCCCAAGTCTGACAATGGACGTCCCTCCACTTAAGACTATGTTGTTCAGGCTGAAATGGACGCCGTCTTTGGCCGAGGGACGTCCGTTTTATGTTCGAGGGACTTCTCTAAACATTAAATCTGCTTATATAATCGCGAAGGACGTTCCTCGAACATAAAATGGATGTTCCTATAATTCATTGAACTTAGTTCGCCGCGGATTTCGTATTTTGCAGTACTTGCCGGAGCGCATAGTCGATTCTTATATAGTAGGGCACATGAATGCAAAATGACACACGATGATCCGTGGCAGATCATCCTCATTCCTCCACGGAACGTAGTCATTCTGCGGCGGATCATGACACGTTCCGCTATGGAATGAAATCAATATGTTTAACGACAAACGTAACAGCGATGTTTGCGACAACGTTTTTCCATAGTTCAGTGGTTAATTTGTTAGCAAAAATAGCTTAGGTTTAACGACAAACGTAACAGTGATGTTTGCGGCGACATTTTTCTATAGTTTAGTGGTTAATTTGTTAGCAAAAATAGTTTAGTAGTTGACTTGTTATTAATCACAAAGTATGATGGTTGATTTGTCATTTTTCCTATAATTTTTTAACATAATGAATTTAAAGTTAGTATAGTTTTAACTTCTTTTAACATTAAATGAAATGAGATTTATACTTTTTTATAAACAAAGTATAGGGTTTATACACATTCTTCTTTTCATGTTGCATCTAGTTGTATTGTTTTTCTTTAAAATTAATTTGCAAATTTTAAAAGTAGAAAATTTGTTGCAAGTAATTCACTAACTAACAGTGCTTCAAATTTACATTATTATCTTGATTAAGTATTAGTTCCAATCAATGATGAAAATGATAATTTTGATATTTTGGCACAGTAAAAAACACATGTATTTTCCCTCATGACATAAAAAATACTAACGGTACCAATATCGGGTTTTAGATACAAGATGTACATTGGCACCAACGAAAGTCAATGCACTAATATGCTTGAAAGATTAAAAGCTCACCACCACTAGGAGGATATAATAGAAAGTGAGATAGAAGGAGATTTCTTATGGAAATTTATAAAGCAAAGTTTGAGTAGTCTACCTGGGCATGCCGAGGCTGAATCTTAGTATTACTCATCTCTCATGTATATTTTTCTTTCTGAAAAAATTGCAGTCGAATAGATGGTTTTTTTTAACTGATTTCATTTTTTCGCCTGAAGTTGGGCTTGGGTCGCAATGTCTTTATGTTTTATCCTTATCCGATGCAGAAACGTTCAGTCCAATGCATCGTCAATGCTTTCTACGTCACTTTCAATAACCTTTTTTGTGAGGAGAGTGCAATGAGTTACCATCCAAAAACCAGCTCATTTTAAATTTCAAATACTCCCGACTATAACTTCAACAAAATCTAAAAAATAAAACAAACAACACTTATTTGTCATTTGGATTGCGCTTCCCACTAAAAACAGCCAATGCCTTCCTCAAGGAGGCCTGCAAAGGAGCTCTTTTGTCTGCGTGGTGTGAGAAAATATCACCTGGAATGAACAAGTCCTCTTCCTGGACATACAAAATGTCGATCTCCCAGTTACAAAAGTGGATTGCTACTCAAAAATTAAAAACATGATTAAAAAACTCGCACTCATTTACCTGCTTATTCGCATTCTTCTTTGTCTTGGGATGAAGGAACTTCTGTGGGATTTGATGTTCATGTAAAATAAGGTTTTTGGTAATAGCGTCCCTCCCACCTTGTGGTGAAGGCAGCGAAAACTGAATGCCAAGAGTTGAAACTCGTGTCAAATACAATTTTGACACTGTTCTCATGCACTTAGGATACCTTGGTGCTGCGCAAAATTACTTTGTGGTTTTCGATCTGCCAAAACAATTCCATTCTCACCCACTGTCACAGTTACTTTACGCAATGTCCCACCATTACCACATTTTGGACAAAAGATTTTTCCAATTTCAGCAGTTACTGTGTAGTAGGCATGGCATTTCAAAACCCACCTGCATGTAATCAGAGTAAAAGATTCAGCTTTTCATCACTAGTTACAATTAGGAGTCAAATATAACTACAACTCATATCTCACATACATAATTCCTCATTCATGAATCCAAATGAGTTTTGAGAGATAAGAGAAAACTCTGACTTGTTTATTTCATTGAAAAACAATTGTATATATACACTACAGGGAATTATTATAATTACTAAAATAAGCTATTCTAATAAAGGTAATTATATTACAAATTATACATTTCTATAATGAAGAAATTATGAATAAGGACAATAATATTTATTCCATATATTATGTGATACTATTGATTCTTAACACTCCCCCTCAAGTTGGAGAGTGAATATCAAGAACTCCTAACTTGCTTATCATCATCGTGAAAGCGTCCTTCCCAAGTGGCTTAGTAAATATATTAGCTAGTTGTTCGGTTGACGGGACATATTAAGTACTTATTGAACCATCTTGAATTTTGTCTCGAATAAAATGACAGTCCATTTCTCTATGTCTTGTTCTTTCATGGAATACCGGGTTTGCTGCTATGTGTAAAGCCGCCTTATTATCGCAGTGTAATAATGCTGGTTTTGGATGAATTATCCTCAAATCTTTCAATAATGATCGTATCCAAGATAATTTGCAGCATGTGCCAGTCATAGCTCTATATTCAGCTTCTGCCGAGGATAAAGAAACTGTTTTTTGTCTTTTTGTTCTCCAAGAGACAAGTGACGATCCCAAAAAAATACAATAACCTGTAGTTGATTTTCGAGATACTGGACAACCTCCCCAATCTGAATCATAAAAAGCTCGTAAGGATAAATTATTTTCTGAAGAAAAAAACAAACCCTGCCCTGGATTGTTCTTCAAATATTGTAAAATGTTCATGGCAGCTTCCATATGAGGTTTACGTGGAGCATGCATGAACCTGCTCAATATATGTATTGAATATGTAATGTCTGGACGAGTAACAGCCAGATAGATTAAGCGTCCTACAAAGCGCCTGTACAAAGATGGATCTTTTAATAGCTCACCTTCATCTGTCAGCTTCAAATTTTGTTTCATGGGAAAATCTACTGGTTTAGCTCCCAAATATCCACCATCCTTTATAATTTCTAAGGCATATTTCCTTTGTGATAGAAATATTCCCTTCTTTGATCGAGAGACTTCAATGCCTAAAAAATATTTTAAGTCACCTAAGTCTTTGATCCGAAAATAATTATGCAAAAATTGTTTAAGAGCAGATATGGCAACGAAATCATTACCCGTTATAAGAATATCATCAACATAGATCAACAATGCTGTAAAAGATTTTCCTTTCTTACATGTGAACAATGAGTAATCCGCCCTGGACTGAACAAATCTAGCTTCTTGAATAGTTGTAGAGAACTTGGCAAACCATTGCGTGATCTTTGTTTAAGTCCATACAAGGATTTGTTGAGGCGACATACAAGATTCTCCCCCTGCCGCTGAATACCAGGAGGAAGTGACATAAAAATTTCTTTAGAGAGGTCACCATGAAGAAAGACATTATGAACATCCAATTGATGGAGAGACCAATTTTGGGCAGTAGCCAAAGCTATCAAGCAACGTACTGTGACCATCTTTGCAGTAGGTGAAAAAATTTCATGATAATCAATACCTTCAAGTTAAGTATATCCTTTAGCAACCAAACGCGCTTTGTAGCGCTCAAGAGAACCATCGGACTTGCGCTTGATTTTGTACACCCAACGACAACCAATAGCTTGTTTTCCATATGGAAGAGATGTAAGAGACCAAGTTTTGTTTGCTTCTAATGCAGCCAATTCAGAATGCATTGCTTCTTGCCAATGAGGTTGTGATGCAGCTTCTTCATAGCTTTTGGGCTCAACTTCATTAGAAATAGTAGCAATAAAAGTCCAGTGTTTTGGCAAGTAACGATCATAAGAAATAAAATTAGAAAGATAATGAGGGCAATGTTGATTCGGGAGACATTACTTGATTACAAATGTAGTCGCGTAAAGCTGTAGAAGGGACATGGGGTAGTTGAGAACGACGTAAAGTGGCCGGTGGTGGTGAAAATGCAAAAGGACTAGGAGTGGATTCCACAGGTATATGTGGAATAGGTGGAGAAATTTCATAATTTGGGATTGCAACAGGTTTTACTGAATCTGTTTGGACGAGGAAGGAGTAATTGATGCATATGGAAAAACATCCTCATGAAAAATGACATCTCGACTAGTGAAAACTTGATCAGTTTCAATATTATATAATTTGTATGCTTTTTGACCAATGGGATATCCATGAAAGACACAATGCGTTGCACGAGAAGCAAGTTTATGGGGATATGAACATTAGTAACATACGTAAGACATCCAAAAACTTTGAGATGAGAATAAGAAGGTGTTTTACCATAAAGTTTCTCAAAAGGAGTTTGGCGAGATAAAATCGGAGTAGGTAACCTGTTGCTTATATACACGGCAATAGCTACACATTCAGCCCAAAAATTTAAAGGAAGGTGAGCTTGAAAACGAAAAGCTCTAGCTAACTCAAGAATATGTCTATGTTTGCGCTCAACAACTCTATTTTGTTGAGGAGTATAAATACAAGAATGTTGGTGAATGGTACCTTGGCGTGAAAAATAATTTTTCAAGGAAAGGAATTCTGTTCCATTGTCGGTCCGAATATTTGCTATATTAGCACTGAATTGGTTCTTCACATAGGAGAAAAAATTAGTGAAAAGATGTTGTGTTTCACTTTTATGTTGCATAAAAAAAATCCAAATGAAACGAGAGAAATCATCCACAATAGTCAAAAAATATTTTGCACTAGAAACAGAAGTGACTTAGTAGGGTCCCCAAATATCACAATGAATTAATTCAAATGGTCTAGTAAAAGAAATTGAACTAATAGAAAAAGGTAATCTTGTCTGTTTTGCAAAAGCACAGATATCACAAAACACTATTTGATTCGAAAGGAAATTTCAATAAAGTTTTAGCCATGAATTATAATCTAGAAGAGGACAAATGACCTAATCGTCGATGCCACAAAATAGACTCTTGAGGAGAGGAGGAATGTGTGATGGTATGAGCTGCTGCATTTTGAAGTGTAGGTGGTTTATTTGCTGCAGTTGTAACCAAGTAATAAAGTCCATTTTGTTGTTTACCCAAACCAATCGTCTTCCCCGTCATCAAATCCTGCAAAATACACCAATTAGGATAAAAAGTTACTAAACAATTCAAATCTTTTATAATGTGGCTCACAGATAATAGATCCACTTTGCAAGAGGGTACCCCAAGCACATTTTTTAAATAAATGAAACGACTTAAAGATAAACTTCCAGTAGAAATAATTGGAGCCTGGTCTCCATTTGGCATAACAACGGGTGGTAAAGAAATATTTCTTTTACTATTGATGAGAAGCTTGGGCGAGGAAGTAATATGATCTGTCGCACCACTATCAATAATCAATTTAGGAACTAACAAACCTGTAGGATTGTTAACATTATTTGCTTTAGGATTAGCTCGTTCGGATGACCTATCTCCTTGCATAATGGATAACATCTATTGAAATTGTAAATCAGTCAATCCATTCATAGCAGATTGAATTTTTTGCATCATAGGAATCTCTTCCCACACATTATTAACAGAAAATTGGCTATTGCCATTATGTTTGCTCGCTGCATTCTTAGAGTGTCCAGGTGGATAGCCATGTAACTTCTAACATGTCTCTTTAACATGATTGTCCCTATTACAATGGGAACAATGGAGAGGTTTATGATGAGATGAATTAGAACGAGGAGTGTTGTAAGATTTCTATCGAACGGCAAGAGCAACTAGTTCTTCTTTGCGAACAGCCATTACCGAAGCTTCAGTTCCATCACGTGTAAAAATCAAATTTCGTTGTTTTTCTTCTTGAATAATTAATGAATATGCTTGCACAACATTAGGCAACGGATTCATCAAAAGGATCTGACCACGAATTGCATTATAAGATTCATTTAATCCCATAAGAAATTGCATTAATTTGCGTCTCATATTATCAGCTCCACAAGTGCAAACAACATCATTATACGAACCTAATTCATCCCATAATTTCTTTAGCTTTGTCTAATAAACTGCAACAAACGTTTGATCTTGAACGCAACAAGCAATATCTCTTTCAATTTGAAAAATTCGTGGAGCATTACTTTGTGAGAAACGACTTTGTAAATCTTCCCAAACCTCATGAGCAGTATTGCAGAAAATAACACTATCTGCAATAGCAGATGTCAAAGAATTCAAAAGCCAAGAGAGTACCATGTCATTGCATTTTTTCCATGTAGTGTATTCTTCGAGATTGGTTGTGTCCTGCGGCACTTTAAGAGTTCCATCAACAAAACCCAGTTTGGATTTTGCATTCAGTGAAATTTTCATGGCTCGGCTCCATGTTGAATAGTTGTCTCCATCAAGAGTTTTGGAAACGAGAATCATTCCTGGATGATCGGAATGATGAAGAGAATAAGGGCCATTGAAAATTAACTTATCTCCTGTAGAAGCCATGACAAAAAAAAAATTAAGCTAGAGAAAAAATGGTTACTGCTCTGATACCATATAAAAAGGAGAATTGAGAGAAAACTATGTAAAAAGAAGAATTGAGAGAAAACTCTGACTTGTTTATTTCATTGAAAAACAACTGTATATATACACTACAGGGAATTATTATAATTCCTAAAATAAGCTATTCTAATAAAGGTAATTATATTACATAATATACATTTCTATAATTAAGAAATTATAAACAAGGACAACAATATTTATTCCATATATTATGTGATACTATTGATTCTTAATACTACAACTCATATCTCACATACATAATTCCTCATTCATGAATCCAAATGAGTTTTGAGAGATGCATCAATCAAGTTATTATATTGCAACAAACTTACGAATGCATGACGAGCTGACATGATCACACTCAAATTATCTTTATTGGGATTAACGCTTTAACAAATCTACGTCTAACAATGCAACGTTTGATTAAAAAGCTTACTTGGAAGAAAATTTGGAGATTAATATTCACATCCATATCTTTGCAGTTGGCGGATCTGTATACCTCTAGGTGCCAGTAGGCGTAAACCCATTTGTAGAATAACATTTTGCATAGCAAAGTCACTTGTTATACAAGCTACACTTGACTCAGTCAGCGATCTTAGCATCCAGCTATCTTCACTGCTAACTTCATCAACAAATGATGTGTCAACACTTTCATTGGTTTGGCTAGAGAATTCAGCCTGATCAACCCCCTTGTTTGATGCATCGGCATCATCTCCTTCGCCAACAATGTTCAGATGATCACCACACTTTACCATAGTGGAATAGTCCCTATTCTCCTCTTTCGTGATGTGATTTGATGGATTATCTTCCATTCTCATTTGATTCAGGCTCTCCAATAAATTTTCATTCCTATTACTTTTATCCGTCGATTGGATTTCACTAGTAGTTTGATTCTCTAGATGGAATTCTTCTGTAATGCCATTTGGTGAATTATCAAATAATGCCTTGTAGTATTCACGTCTAGCTTGTCCATCTTTATCAGATAATGCCTTGTAGTATTCACGTCTAGCTTGTCTTTTAAGATATCCCCTATGAGTACTTCGACAAACAGCAGGGATCCAGTTACCATCATCATCATCATGTTCCCCCTCAGACACATCCATTCCATTCGCCACCATCTTCCGCTCAATGTTTATTTCCTTTTTCTTTGGGGGAAATCTTTTATTTCTTCTTGAAACGGATTCAGTATCATCATGATTCTCAGAAAAACCTTCATCCTTGCACTCTTGAGAGCCATTTACTGAAATATCATCTAAAGAGACAACATTCAGGTTTAAATCTTGTAGAGGGATGATCCTAGATTTGGAAGAAGGTGGATTCTCCACCTCATGCTCTAAAGCTTCCCATTCTTCCAGATTGGGGACATTAGTGCTTGTCACACCCCCTTTCTCACAAGGCGTAAACAGGCGCAGCACCCGAAAGGAGGCTTCCAGGAAGCCTCGCAATAGTGTGCCGGACGCACTAGCCAGACAGGCCGCTAGCAGGGTGCGCGCCAGGAAGAGATGGGCATCGGCAGCCCGAGCAGAACAGTGAAAACGTAGGCACGCGTTCAGACAGGGTCGCGAGAAATGCGGGACACGTTAGCAATTCGGACAAGGCGCCGAGAAACAAGAGCCACGCTGGCACGGACAGGGCGGCGCACCCTCCAGCAAGTTTGGAGCTTCCGGAAAGCCTCTCTCAGTTGGGCCACTGGGCCTCAACACGAGCAGTGCAACTGGGCCGGGCCGGGCCCACAGCGCGCCAACTGGTCCCCCAGCAAGCCAATTGAGCCCACAGCGTGCCAAATGTGGGGCAGCGCACAGCAGATTGGAGCTACGGGTTAGGAATCATAGTTGCCATAGGATTCCTAGTTTAAGTTGAATTAGGTTTCCTTTATGCCTATAAATAAGACCTTTGAGGCACCAACCAAGGCATTGATAATCGGTGAGCGATTAGTCATCCTTGAGAGAGTTGTGGTGTTCCGAGTGGCGAGATTGTTTCCTAGTTTCTTTGGTTGAGAATCGAAAGAAAGGGTTGGGAGCCGGGCTCCCGTAAAGAGTTTGTGTTCAACGCAAGGAGGCGACAACCGAGAGTATTCGGAGAGAGGCTGGTCGTAGTGGGACTACGGCGCCGCACACCTATTCGCCTTATTCCACACTGCGAAAAATTAGGGGTGTGACAGTGCCCCACCCAGGCATATCTTTCTCATGTGACCTCATTGCTTTAACAGTATGGACTGGAGGAGGACAGTCACGAAGATGCTTAGAGCCGTGCATTTGCTCCTCCAACATGTTAAGTAAGAGCAATTAATTTAAGATCGACTTCTGAAAGTGTCTATAAATCACCAGTGGCTCTCCCAAATTCGGTAACTACAAATTGACAATAATAAATGGTTAAAAACCACAATATCAACACTATAAACAAAAATTAATTGGATAAAAAGAACCACATACAGTTTGAACTTCTAATTTCTATGATTGAAAGTCCTTTGCCAACAAAAGACAGGAATTTTCATATGACAAGTGATATTTTTCAACAAGCAAGAAATATATATATATATATATATATATATATATATATATATATATATATAAACTTCCAATTTCTTCTACTAAAAGTCCAACAAATAACATGAATTTTCATATAAAAAGTAAGATAGCCATAACAATGAAAATCTAAATTAAAAAGAACCTACTTTCATAGAGAACAAAGACTTTACACCGTTAAATATCATTGATAGAAGGAAAAAGTAAAATATAGAAATATAAATAGCATATCCAAACTCCAAATTAACGAGATTTCAATAGAAACTAAAAAACTTTGGAAGTTAACAAGCATAAGGAGCCTACCTTTATTCATGGCTTTAGGCGACGGTTGCATAGATTCGAGAGAGAAAGGAATAAAGACAAGCCGATGACGAGACATAGGATCCCGGACTTCGTCTAAAACTTTGGGATCAATCACAAATTTATCCGCTATGGTTGCAAGCTTCGCCGGGTCAGGCGACCCTATCCTCTTTGAGAACCCTATCACCCAGCCCAAATTGTGAGTTTTAGCAGAAGACTTTAAATATTTTAACTTGGCCCAAAGTTATGGGCCTAGGTTCGTATAGTGATAATGAGAAAATAACGGTGCATAAATTAGAATGAAATCCAAGTACTGTGCAACAAATCCAAACCAATAATATTTAGGTTTACAGTCCCAAGTAGATATGTAAATATTCTTACCGAACAATAGTCTCAACTCAAATCACTAAAACAGGAAATAGGAAATGGAAGGGATTCTCTGACTCTGTATCTTTAGTCACTCTTTCCTTTACTTGGAATTTTGGAGAGATATTGTTGGAGTGAGTGACTAACTCAGTATATCTAGACTAGGTGCATCACATTGCGAAAATTGTTTTTCTTTTTTTATTTTAGAAAACAATGTTATGTTTTTCTTTTTACTGTACATGAATTTTTAACTGAAATCTCTTTATTATATTATAAATCTGACCAAAGGCCACCGATAAGGCTTTTATCGAAAACTTATTGTATACATAGACAATTATATCTCGAAAAATAGGTCATCACCATTTTCCTATCCAAAAATGTTATCAATGAAAAGGGGTGGTTACTCAAAAACCCACTCGACACTCATCAGAGAACAAGTGGTCACCCGTCTATAAAAACATCTCATGAGGTAGAAGAATAAGATGATATTTGTGTTCATAGACCAGGCAGTGTACCCATCTACGATATCAATAACGACTGAGGTCCCCTATGTTGGATTGCTCCTCAACTAGCCACCTACTGCATCCAAGTCGACGAGGGTTGCCGGTGAGTGGAGCTACAAGCTGACATGCCACCCGTCACTCAGAAAGGTGCTAAATGAACAATCCTAGTTAATGACAACCTCCAACTCGTGTGACTAAATACCCTAGCCAGGTTCTGGGGCTCAAAACCTAAGGATGTGTCATCATTTCCCTATCACCCTTTACTCTGGGGCTCGAAAGCCAAGGACATGTCACCAGTGCCCTTTCACCCTTTTGCACGTACAAACACCCATCCTCCCCGCAAGAGAAGATGATACAGAATAGCCTCGTGATGCTTTAGCACCAAAATTACCTAAAGCATCAAGATGATTCATCCACCCAATACATGCACAATATATCATCACAGGACCATGTACAGAAATTAAACGTGAGAATATATATATATATATATATACACACATAAAAATTGACGTGCAGTTGAAACAGTCTCCGTCGGGTTTTCTAGTCTAGCATCCCATAAAATATAGGTTTTGAAAGTCGTGATGCTACGTAATGCAAAAGGTATAGAAATCCCTACCTCGATAGCGGTTCTTCTTGTTGACCTGAGCAATTGTCTTCTCAGGAATCGTATCACACTCGCCGAAATCGTCCGAGCCTAGAAAACATTTCAACAACAGGAATTCTCATTTATTTAATTCCAAGAAATAAGCAGGAGCGTCCTACACCAGGAATAGGAGCCCAACCGACGTGTAAACGACTCGTCTAATAATTTCAACAAAATTTCCAAGCATTATCATTCGGTAAACTAACAATGCATCAACAGATCCCTCAACATGTGTATTCGCACTGTAATTAACCCAATGGATATCATTCTATCCTCTATCAATCGACCATTTACAATATGTGCAATAATTCAATCAATGAGCAAAATAGATTTTTCAACCATACAGAATTCATCATTCATAGTAGTAAGCATATCTCTATTTCAACCCACTAAATATTAAATCCTCAAGCCTCAACAATTTGATCGTGAGCATAGAAATTTCACCACACAACAGTGCACTGTTTCCACAATGATGACCCTAGTTAAAATAGCACAACTAATAGTGTATCCAAATCCTCACGTTCCCGGGTTATCAATTTGAACAGTTTAACAGTGAGTAGAACTATACCCAACCCACAATTTCATTAGTGAAAACCGAACCAACAATATCAAAACAGAACCACAAATTCATGGCAAAAACAGGGCAAAACAGAACTAGGCGTTCGACACTACTCACCAAAATCGGAGAAATGGTAGAGAGTATCCCTAAGACGAAGCTTCACAATCGCTCGAAGCTCGGCCAAAGGAATCGCTTGCAGCTGCCGTCGGCCAAGGGGTTTGTTCCTCGCTCGCTCTCAGAAATGCTCGAACAAAATCGAAGCTCCCACTAGGAATGCTCAGTTAGACGTCATAGCCGAGCTCCAGCCTATTAGTGTACATCATTGTGTACATGTCACTTTCTCTAACAAACCTCTAACCGTATTTATATCCAGAATATTCTCTCCCTCTCTATATATAAGAGAGGAATAGTGCTGTAATGAGATTACTCTTCAATATACAAAAAGGAGACTATTCATTCTAGTTTTCTTACTTGGTATCAGAGCTCAGACGATGGCCTCTTCCAGTAGCACTACCATCCCTTCTTGTCCTACTGCTTCTTCTCTCCTCCCATCCCTTCCTCTTATTAATCAACCTATCATAGTGAAATTAGACTCCTCTAATTATCTTGTGTGGAAAACTAACTACTAAACATTGTGATTGCCAATGGACTTGAGGCCTTTCTTGATGGCTCCTCCCCTCCTCCTCCTTTGTTTCTTGCCTCGTCTCAACCCAACCTTGCTTTTACAGTGTGGCAGCGGTATGATAAACTACTTATGAGTTGGCTCTACGCCTCCCTCACTGACTCCCTTCTTTCTCAAATCATCTGTTACTCTACAGCAACAGATATCTGGAATGCACTTGCTCATCTCTACTCATCAACCTCCCTGGCTCGACTCTTTGAACACCTCCTTCAAGCCCTCCCCGAGAAGTTTTCATGTGGCTGCTAGTTCGCCTCCTCCTACTCTAAATCAGGGCATGGGAAACCCAATATTTGAGCCATCCACGTGGCTTATGGATTCTGGAGCCACACACCATTTTACTCCTCATGTGGAGGACCTTCAATTCCCTCAACCATACACTGGTCCGTCCCAGGTTGCAACAGCAAGTGGTAAGCTCATGAATATCTTTACTGTTGGACACACTGACATTTCTTCATCACGGTCTTCTCTTCATCCTCTTGACGTTCTTCACTGCCCGTCTATTTCCACTAAATTAATCAGTGTTAATCGTCTTTGTCGTGATAACAATGTTTTTGTAGAATTTCATCCTCTCTATTTCCTTGTTAAGGATCGGTGCACCAAAGTGACCCTACTCCGAGGTGATGTCCAACATGGTCTCTACACCATTTCCTCCTCTCGAGCTCTATCTCCAGCGCTTTTTCACACTACAACCTCAACTGCTTCCTCCCAGCTCTGGCATCTTCGATTGGGTCACCCACATTTCAATTGTCTCAAACATGCTCTTTCTCTTTACACTAAATCGTCTGTTTTCAACGAGTCGTTCTTATGTAATGCTTGCAACATTAGTGAATCTCATGCTTTTCCTTTTTCTTCCTCCTCTTGTCGTGCTTGTGCTCCTTTTCAACTTATTCACTCTGACTTGTGGGGTCCTTCCCTAGTTAACCCTATTACTGGTGTTCGCTAGTTTCTCCTGTTTATTGATGATTATAGTCGATATACATGGATCTATACCTTAAAATCTAAAGATCAAGTGCACACTTATTTCATCAATTTTTATAACCTTATCTTAAATAAATTCAGTGTCTCGATCAAAGCACTCCAATCGGATTGGGGTGGAGAATATCGTTCTCTCACTAACTTCTTAGCAACCAAGGGCATAGTTCACCGCCTCTCTTGCCCCTACACACCTGCTAAAATGGCCGTGTGGAAAGGAAGAACAGACACGTTGTTGAAATTGGCCTATCTCTTCTTTTCCACTCTCTCATACCTACACAGTTTTGGCCATATGCGTTTTCAACTACAATTTTCCTCACCAATCTTCTTCCCACCCCTGTCCTTGGTAACATATCTCAATGTCTATCCCAAAAACCTCTTGATTATACTTTCCTTCGCGTGTTTGGTTGTTTGTGTTATCCTTGTCTTCGCCCATTTCAATCTCACAAACTTAGCCCTCGCTCTGCTCCGTGTGTCTTCCTTGGCTACAGCTCCACCCATAAAGGCTACTTATGTTTTGATATTCCTTCGTCTAGACTCTATACAAGTCGACATGTGGTCTTCTATGAGTCTGTCTTCCCTTTTTCCTCACATAATTATTCCTCCAACACAGTCTCCATTCCTTATTCTGTCTCACTACCCACCTCTACGCTTTCTCTACCTCCATCTCTTCCCTCTTTAACCACTTCTGCTCAGTTGTCGACTTCACCTTCTCCATTCCCTAGTGCTGGTTCCTCTCCTGATGAAGATATGTCAGTGTCATTATAGGAACAGTCTCATGTTGCTACAAACATACATCTTATGACTACATGATCGAAAGGGGGTATTTTTGAACCCAAGATCTTCACCACTATTGCCTCTGATGATCTCTTTGAACCTCTGACTTTTTCTCAAGCTTCCAAACACCAACATTGGCTTGATGCCATACAGCAAGAGCTGAGTGCACTCCACCACAACAAAACTTGGAGTCTTGTTCCTTGTCTTGCTACTAAGAAGATTATTGGCTATAAATGGATCTTCAAAAGAAAATGTAATGCTGATGGTTCCCTCCACCGCTTCAAAGCCCGTTTAGTGGCCAAAGGCTATGATCAGGTTGAAGGTGTGGACTACAACGAGACCTTTAGTCCGGTTGTCAAGCCGCAGACAAATTCGTCTCCTCCTCTCTATTGCACTGTCCTTTTCCTGGTCAATTCGCCAACTTGACGTATCAAATGCATTCCTCCACGGCGATCTTTCTGAACCTATTTACATGCAGCAGCCACCGGGTTTCATTGACCAAGCTCATCCTCAGTATGTCTGCAAACTCCATATATGGCTTGAAATAGGCTCCACGTGCATAGTATAACAAGCTTCTAGCTGCTCTCCTTGCTTGGGGATTCTCTGCTTCTAGAGCGGATCACTCCATGTTCATCTATCGCAAGGACGCTGATATAATAGTAATGCTTGTATATGTCGATGACGTACTTCTGGCTGGTAACAATCCTTCTCTTCTTGACGATCTGGTCTCATATCTTCACTCTAAGTTTGCAATCAAAGATCTGGGTGATTTACATTATTTCTTGGGTATTCATGTAACTCGATCATCCTATGGTTTTCTCCTCAACCAAAGCCAATACATCTCTGATTTATTAGTGCGTGCGAGAATGTTTAAGTGTACACAAGTACCAACACCTATGGTCTCTGGCTTCTTTCTTTCCAAACAATCAGGCACTCCATTACCTAATGGCTCATCTTTTCGACGGTTGGTTGGAGCCCTTCAGTACTGCACCTTGACTCGCCCCGATATTGCTTTTGCAGTTAACAGATTATTCCAGTTTATGCACTCGCCATCAGACATTCACTAGCAAGTGTTAAAAAGACTTCTTCGCTATCTTCAAGGTACCCGTACATACAACTTATCTTTTCAAGCTTCTTCTTCTCTAGATATCTCTTGCTGTACGGATGCCGACAGGGCAGCTTGCCCAGATGACCGTCGAAGCACAAACGCTTTTTGTGTTTTTCTTGGAAAAAAGCTAATCTCTTTGTCCTCTACAAAACAGAAAGGGGTCTCTAGGTCAAGTACTGAGGCTGAATATAGAAGTGTTGCCAATGGTGCTTCTGAGGTGATTTGGCTATGTTCTCTTCTTCATGAACTTGGCTTCCAATCACTACGTATTCCGGTGATTTATTGTGACAATCTTAGTGCCACTTACTTGGCATCTAATCCTATCTTACACTCTAAATCCAAACACATTGAAATTAACTTTCACTTCGTTCGGGATAAGGTTGCTACGAACGAACTTCAAGTGGTCTTCACTCCTTCAATGCCGCTTGCTGATGGTCTCACCAAACCGTTGGCTATCTCAAAGTTTCAGTTGTCGCATGACAATCTCTACGTCCTTCGACTATGAGATTGCCGGGGGG
>CM039483.1:6525994-6539414 GCA_022433065.1 Begonia loranthoides
ACAGCCGAGATCGGGTAAAACGATTGGGGGGGGGGGTGGGGGTGGTGTTAACGTTTCACTTTCTCTAACAAACCTCTAACCATATTTGTATCCAGAATATTCTCTCCCTCTTTATATATAAGAGAGCAATAGTGCTGTAATGAGATTACTCTTCAATATACAAAAAGGAGAATATTCATTCTAGTTTTCTTACTCTGCCCACGTGAAGACTCTCTCTTTCTCTCTCGCGGCCAAAGATAAAATGGAGAGAAACCCTTTATCTCCTCCTGAAATAGCCGCCGCCTTTCCCCTCTCTCTCTCTCTCTCTCTCTACTTTAACTCTTTTCTTCATTTAAACGTTTTCTCCCCTGCTTTTATTTCCCTTCCATCTGCTATTTCTCCCGCGGGCCTGTGTTTCCTCCTCTTCTTTTTAGTCTTTTTTCCTTTATTTTAAGCTTTCTTTCTTTTCTCATTTACAATTTGCCCGTGGGTTTCTTCCTTTTTCCTTTTAATTCTTTTGTTTCTTTTATTTAATTAACTTTCACTTATTCATTTATTATATATATATATATAGAGAGGGTGCTTATCAATTTAACTTATGAAGTTTAAGAGTCTCTTAAACTGACACCCTATATTTAAAATTTTCAAATATGACACCTCAAAGTTTGAAATGCTATCGTCCAATACCCTCACCGTTATCAATTCGTTCAAATAAGGGGCGTGAGATGCACGTGGAGTTGGAGAACAAAATCATTCTTCAATCTTCAAGTTCCTTCATCATTTTCCTTAGTTTCAGGATTCTTTTCTGCCTCAGAAACACCATTTGCTATAAACGACTCATCACCTTAAGACTCAGTTTCAGAGCTCTCATATGTATTGCCAATTGCTACAATTTGATATTGGTTATCGCCGAAGCCTATCTCCAACTCCACGTGCATCTCACGTCCCTATTTTAACGAATTGATAACAGTGAGGGTATTGGATGATAAAATCTCAAACTTTGAGGTGTCAAATTTGAAAATTTAAAATTTAAGGTGTCAGTTGAAGAGATTTTCAACCTTCAGGGGCTAAATTGATAATTACCCTATGTTTAAATATACATGTCATACATTAATTAACCCATTTCCAACTTCCGATTTATTTCAAACATCGCTTGATAATAATTTTCGGTCCAATTTAATTCTCTCATTCGATTTCTTAAATAAATTTTTCGTTCAGAAATTTTCAACTCCAATGATTTGATTAATTGACCAAAATTTCTCACGTGGTCACTATGCAACAATTTGGGTCAACTTTTCAACGTCATAACCGTAACGCGAAAAATTTACATGTGGAAATTGGATATCAAAATTTTCATAGGTTTCAAATGCACCTATAGTTCTTCTATATCTTTTACGTAAGGACAACGTTTTATAGGTTTTAGAATTGTAAAAACAAGGAAAAATGACAAAACAACCATCGTACTTTGTGATAAATGACAAGTCAACCACTAAACTATTTTTGCTAACAAATTAACCAATGAACTATGAAAAAATGTTGCCGCAAACATCATTGTCACGGTTGCCGTTAAACGTATTTATTTCATTCCGCGACAGAACGTGTCATGATCCGCCGTGGAATGACTTCGTTATGCGGCAGAATGAGGATGATCCGCCAAAGATCATCATGTGTCATTCTACGTTCCTGTGCCCTATTATATAAGAATTGAGTGTGTGCTCCGGTGAGTACTGCGAAATACAAAATTCTCGACAAACTAAGTTCAATGAATTATAGGGACGTCTATTTTATGTTAGAGAGACGTCCTTCACGATTATATAAGCAGATTTAACGTTTAGAGAAGTCCCTCGAACATGAAATGGACGTCCCTTGGCAAAAGATGGACATCTGTTTCAACCTGAACGACGTAGTCTTAAGTCGAGGGACGTCCGTTGTGAGACTAAGGACATCTTTTATGGGCAGAACAACGTAGTCTCAAGTCAAGGGACGTTCGTTTCTAGACAAGGGATATCCATTATGGGAAAAGGGACGTCTGTGTTGGACCAAGGGACATCCGTCTTAATTGAGATAGTCTGCCTTTTAAAAAAGCGGGTGACTTGCACGTGACCCTTCAACGTTAAAGCCTTTGGAGTCCATCATGTCCGTCAATTCCGATCGAGGGACGTCCATCCTCAATCCAACGGCCACCAACCATCTTCTGCCATCGCCTTTAGAAAATGACAAACCCCATCATCACCGTCCATTCCAATGGAGGGATGTCCATCCACGATCCAACAGCCATGAACGATCATCCACCGTCGCCTTTAGAAAATGACAAACTCCATCCTCGCCGTCCATTTCGATCGATGGACATTCATCTCGATCCAACAGCCATGAACCATTGTCTGCCTTCGCCTTTGTAATGTGATCTGGACTACCTACATGGACCAAGGATCCTTAGAGAATAATGGAGGCCTAAGGATTGAAGCAAGGACAAAGAAGATGAATGAGAAACTTCAACTTTTGATAGAAGAAATCCAAAAGAAGGAGTCTACAATCCAAGAGCAAAAGACAATGATGATGCTAAGTGTTGACGAAGAAGCAATGGTGGAAGATTGTGATTCTACATGGGCCAACTAGAAGAATAAAGACTATAAAGCTTAAGATTGTGCCTTGGTTTTTCTATGCACAAATATTGTTATGAAGATTTGGGCTAGATCAAGATTTCAAATGGACACGTGATATTCATAACATTTGAAGAAGCCATCTTAAGCTTTCCATAGACACCAAGATCCTAAGATTTGGAGATTATTTGGTCATTCAAACAACTTTTCAAAATCTGCCTAGTTTCTAGCAAGCCCACTTTGCGAAGGGCCCATCTCTAAACCCTAAATTTAACCTAATTTTTAACCCTTTGCGCATGGAAGCTAAACCTAGCGACACCTAGGGTTTCCTAATTATTATTTTTATTAGTTTTAATTCATTTTAGAAGTCTATAAAAAGGACCTAGAGACACCACTTGTAAGAAATGGAATTATGAAATAAACTTGTGTGTTTGTGAGGTCTTCCTCTCTTTTTATTCTTTGCGAAGAACTTGGTCTCTTCAAGCTTCAATCTTGAAAGATCAAATCTTTGATAGCTTTGGTTC
Source organism: Begonia loranthoides (assembly GCA_022433065.1). Classification (NCBI taxonomy): domain Eukaryota; kingdom Viridiplantae; phylum Streptophyta; class Magnoliopsida; order Cucurbitales; family Begoniaceae; genus Begonia; species Begonia loranthoides. The sequence goes on from CM039483.1 coordinate 6,529,098, forward strand.
AACCAATCACTTTAGTTAGGGTCAAGCTCCTCATTTGATAATTCTGGTTTTAGTCGACAGGTTTGGCTAGGGTCAAGTTCCTTTCTACACTTTCTTGATTTGTACGACGATCCGTTATGAAATTCTGTGTTTGTTGTTGGGTCTAGGGTTCTTTAATACCCTAGGTTCGCATCATTTGGTATCATAGCATTGGCTCGACGAATTCAAGTAGCTATCTTTATTTTCTAGTTATCAATTTCTTCTATCCTTCTTTTGTTCTTTTCGATTCTATATCAAAAAAAAAAAATCTTTTCTTTTCTATCATCTATTATTATCAAATTCCTTTCCTTTTATCGTTTCGATTATTCTTCAAAAAAAAAAGAAGGGCAAATCCCAAAATTACAAAAATTAAAAAAAAAAAAAAGGAAAGAAAGCTTCCAATCTCGAAAATTACCTTGTTGGAAACATCTCAAAGAGTACAAGTCACATATTCAATCTCCGTGCTGTTTCTGTCAGTTTTGGGACAGTTTCGGAAAAACGTTTCCTTTTGGGAAAGTTAGTTCTTCAATACCTTATCCCAAATTCAAGGTATTGCTTCTTAAGCTACTTAATCACAATAAGTAGTTTGAGTAGCTTGGTTTTAATCAAATTTGGTTGAAAATTGAATTTAAAGTTTGAAAAAGTTTGACTTTTTTGGTTTTTGCTTGATTGAACACCCCTTTTGTTCTTTGCTTGAGTTGTTACGTAAAGACCTAAAAGCGGAGATCGAGTGGTAAAAAGCAAGAGTGTGAGCCTATTATTATAAAAGCCACTCGAGAGCAAACACGGGTGGGAGTGAACATTACTCGAGTGAAACACGTGAGTGAGTGAGAAAGGACTTTAATTTTTATTGTCATTTACCTTTCCACAATTTACTTTTCCGCAATTTACTTTTTCGCAATTTACTTTCCGCAATTTACCTTTCCGCAATTAACCTTTCCGCAATTTACTTATCGCATTTACATTATTGCACTTCAATTCCGTAATTTAATTCCTTCTTTTTGCAATTTTGCTTTTTCATTGCAATTATTGTAATCTCTTCTTCTCACCTACTTCTTGATACTTATTGATCTAACAACATGAGTGGAAATGAAGAAAATACACAAGTTGACATACAGTTACTTATGAGGGCCATGCAAGACCAATTACGCGCTTTAACTCTAAGGTTGGACCGTTTGGAAATGCCAACTCCACCCCATGACCGAAAAAGAAGAAATTACGAAAGGGATGAGTTTGAGGAGGAAGAAGGCCATAATCAACATAGAAGAGATTTCCGAATAGATCGAGAAGATGGCAACTTAAGTAATATTAAGGTAAACATTCCACCGTTTCAAGGCAAAAGTGATCCGGAGGCTTATATAGAATGGGAACGGAAAGTGGATTTCATTTTTGATTGCCAAAACTACATGGAAGAGAAGAAGCTTAAATTGGTCACAAGGGAATTCACTGATTACGCAAGCGTTTGGTGGGATCAAACGGTTAAGAACCAAAGGTGGTATGGAGAGCCACCAAATCCCATTTGGGAGAACTTGAAAGCCATAATGAGAAAAAGGTATGTTCCTTCATATTACTATCGAGACATATGTCGAAGACTACAGAATTTAAGTCAAGGTTTAATGAGCATGGAGGACTATTATAAGGAGATGGAAGTAGCATGATAAAGGCTAATGTTCAAGAAGATTTGGAGGCAACAATGGCAAGGTTTGTTGGAGGACTAAATAGAGAAATAACAGATATCGTTGACTTGCAACACTATGTTGATATGGAAGAGTTACTTCACAAGGCCATCTGGATTGAACGACAAGTGAAAATAAAGAAAAGCGCTAAGATAGGATCAACAACCAATAACACATGGAAACCCGATTGGAAAAATGAAAATCCAAAAATGAAAGACGACTGAAAGGGGAGAGCCAAGACATTTGACACTACTCAACAAAGAGGAAAGGCTGAGGTTACAACTTCAACTAGAACGCGAGACATCAAATGTTTTAGGTGCCAAGGCTTTGGGTACATCATGTCAAACTGTCCAAACAAAAGTTCCATGATCGTAATGGAAAATGGCAATATAGAAAGTGAAGACAAAATGCCACCTCTTGAAGATTGTAGCGATGTGGAAGTTAAAGAACCGGTCAAGGGAGACTTGTTAGTCACACGAAAAATCCTGAATATGCAAATCAAGGAGGATAGCGATGAGGTACAAAGGGAACATATTTTTCATACTCGTTGTCTCATTAAAAATAAAGTTTGTAGTTTGATTATTGATAGTAGGAGTCATACCAACGTGGCTAGCACGTTATTGGTAAAAAAGTTGGAATTAAAGACTGATAAGCACCCGAATCCATATAAGTTGCAATGGCTAAGTGACTGTGGAGAAGTTAAGGTTTCAAGACAAGTGAAGGTCGCATTGTCCATCGGGAAATATGAGGATGAGGTTTTATGTGATGTGGTCCCGATGCAAGCTACACATGTTCTATTAGGGAGACCTTGGCAATTTGATAGGAGAGTTAATCACAACGGGTTCAAGAATGAGTACTCCTTGATTCAAAATGAGAAGATTGTTGTGTTAACACCATTAAAGTCGTGGGAAGCTAGAAAAGATCAAGAGAAAGTTGCCAAAGATTTCCAAGATTGTTCCAAAGCTAAAGAGACACCTGAACTTGGAGCAGTTGAAAAGAACTCGGAAGTTGGAAAAGACGAAAAAGGCGGTAGTGAAAAAGGAGATAAAAGAGCCATAGAGAGAAAAGCCTAAAATAAAGTGAGCAAAAAATGCAAAGAGAGAGAAAAGGAGAAAAAAAATAGTAGGAGAGGAGATAAAAACTGAGGGAGAAAAGGAAGAAAGAAGAATTGGAGTGGTTCAAAAATGTGAGAAAAATAGTGAGGTATTTTTATTTTTGTGCACACATGTTTGCTTATCTCCCCATCGACTAACCGATTCTTCTCTAGTGGGTATATCTTCTAATTTGCAAGGAAATCAAGATATATGATCGGAAGACGACAAAAGACATGCAAATCCTTGGATCTTTCACATCAAGAAAATTTCCAATGACATGCACAACAAAGGTAAGAACATTGTGGCAACCAACACAATGTCAAGAAGGTATGGACTTGCTTCTAATCTCCTATTTAAGTTATTGAAGACATGAAATATTAGAAAATTGTATGAACATAACTAAGGAATTAAGAGATTTTGGAATCTTCTTGAAAGAAATGCATGTGTCAGTTTGTGTGAAAGTAAAGGATGCTGACTAATTGAAAATACATGTTATGTTTCTACATATTGTCTTCATAACTTATTGTTTGGTGACTTCAAGACCTTAAATGAATTTTTTGGAGCATATACGAATGATAATTGGAAATTTGCATTCATACTTGAGCATGAATGGATGATTATGTTTTATGAACTATGTGATGTTTTGAGAATTCTCATGATAATGATGAATTGTGCACTTAAGTATTTTAAAAGCAAAATTGTTGTTAAATGCTTTGATGATGATAACCAAAATGATAAAACAAATGATGAGTTTATAAGTATTTTAAATATTCATTATCTTACACGTGACTCACCGTTTGATAACCATTGTGGAAAAAGGGAAGGGCCTATCATTCATCGAATATATTTGATGTAATCACGAGGAGATGATTCCGTTCAAACCTTTGAGCACCAAAAGGACAATAAAATTATCATACAGGGCTTAAATGGTAAGGTCAATTTTTATTCAAATATTATTAACGTGACTTTGTCTGATGCAGGTGATTCGAGGACGAATCTTTTCCAAGAAGGGAGGAATGATGTGATCCGGACCAGCTACATGGACCCAGGATCCTTTGAGAATAATGGAGGCCCAAGGATTGAAGTAAGGACAAAGAAGATGAACGAGAAACTTCAACTTTTGATGGAAGAAATCCAAAAGAAAGAGTCTACAATCCAAGAGCGAAGGACAATGATGATGCTAAGTGTTGATAAAGAAGCAATGGTGGAAGATTGCGATTCTACATGGGCCAACTAGAATGACAAAGGTTATAAAGCTTAAGATTGGGCCTTGGTTTTTCTGCGCACAAATATCGTTATGAAGATTTGGGCTAGATCAAAATTTCAAATGGACATTTGATCTTCATACCATTTAAAGAAGACATCTTAAGCTTTCCATAGACACCAAGATAGTAAGATTTTGAGTTTATTTGGTCATTCAAATAGCTTTTCGAAATCTGTTTAGTTTCTAGCAAGCCCACTTTGCTGGGGCCCATCTCTAAACCCTAAATTTAACCTAATTTTTAACCATTTGCGCTTGGAAGCTAAGCCTAGCCGCACCTAGGGTTTCCTAATTATTATTTTTATTAGTTTTAATTCATTTTAGAAGTCTATAAAAAGGACTTAGAGGCACCACTTGTAAGAAATGGAATTATGAAATAAACTTGTGTGTTTGTGAGGTTTTCCTCTCTTTTTCTTCTTTGCGAAGAACTTGGTCTCTTCAAGTTTCAATCTTGAAAGATCAAATATTTGATAACTTTGATTCAACCAACCAGTTTGGTTAGGGTCCAGCTCTTCTTCTGAGAACTCTGGTTCAAGTAGACAGGTTTGGCTATGGTCAAGTTCCTTTATACAGTTTCTTGATTCGTACGACGATTCGTTGTGAAATTCTGTGTTTGTTGTTGGGTCTAGGGTTCTTTAATACCCTAGGTTCGCATCACTTTGGAAAATGACAAACTCCATCCTCACCGTCCATTCCGATCGAGGGACATCCATCTTCGATCCAACGCCCATGAACCATCGTCCGCCATCGCCTTTGGAAAATGACAAACTCCATCATCGCCGTCCATTCCGATCGATGGATGTTCGTCCCTAGATCTAACAGGCAGAACAGACGTCCCCTAATAATTAGGTCTATCCTTACCCTGTTGGATTAGAGTTGGACGTCCCTCGTCATTGCGAGACATCCGTTATTGCTGCCTTGGACGTCTCTGTTCAACGGTCCTAAAGTTGACAGATTTTGACGGAAAACGTAACAACGATGTTTGCGTTGACATTTTCTCATAGTTTAGTAGTTAACTTGTTAGCAAAAATAAGTGAGTGGTTGTCTTGTCATTGATTACAAAGTACGATGGTTAATTTGTCATTTACCCTAAATTTTAAAAATGAAATTGAAGTATATTATGTTTTTGTTTCCTTTCTTGATGATACCTAAAGTTGGTGTGTTAGTAGAAGCTGGATTTTTTTTATTATTATTTTAATAATAGATTGAATCTTCGGTTTAACTCACGACCTAATTTTAACACAAGAGTAGCTGTAGGTCTTTATTTAATGGGAGGCGACCATAGCTAACGAAATTGTCTAATTGTATTCGGTTTTGTGTAGTTGACACCATAACTTGGAAATATTAAATTGCGGTTTCATAGATTGTCTGTCAAAAAGTTTATTTGTGGCAGCGAGTACACTTCCTAAAGTTCTAGCCCTAATTTGAAAATTCATAACATTTATTATGTTGGAGCAGTTTGATGATAGTCCAAGGTCGGCCAGTTGGTCTACAAGTCGAACCTTTTTTGTCTGGGCCAATCTTGTGCCTAATTCCATGGATCAGATTAGCCTCACTTGATCAAAAGCAAAATTATATTTTATTTTAATTTTTTTAATTCTATTTCTATTTTTACCAGATGTTTTTTAAAAAGAAAATTTACATCTATAAAATAAACCAAAAATTTTGAAAACATTAAAAAAATGGAGTGGGCTAAGCTACAAGATGGGTAGAATACGATAGAGGTGTAGAGGTCCACCTCTCTGCCCATAAACCAAAATCATCAAAGAAAGGGCACTTGTTTAAATGAAATTCAATAATAAAGAACCAAACCAATTATTAAAAATATAAAAACATTACATAAAAATAAACTTTAGATTTTAAAATATTTAACTATAATTCTAAACAATATCATAGAATAATACCATTAATTGATAAGAAAAACTAAATTGAAGTGCATTTAAAATTCTGAAAAATATGAAAATTAAAAGTTAAATATGATGATTGTTGACTTATAATTTGAACTCTATTCTTATACTTTAATTTAATGCAACCCGTATGTATCGTTTATTTCATATCATACTACTCTTAAAAACAGGAGAGGAATTTCAATTTTGTTTTAATGTTTTTAATTTATTTTAATATCTTTTTTTATGTCAAATCTTCCTAATGTGGAGACTCTTCCCTGAAAATCTCTCTTTTCTATTTCTACCAAGTTGAGACTCTTCCCTACAATGGCATGCGAGAAAATAACAAAGGCAAAAATGGGTAGTGGCCAAATGTGGGCAGAAGAGGCGCAGTCTGGCAAATGGCGGTACGACTTCGGTGGGGCGCTACAGTGCATTGTGGGAACGGTGAGAGATTTCGCCCTAACCCATGAACAGGGGGCGGTGGTTCGGTCGATTGCTCCATTGTCAGGGAGTCCTAGGTAAGTAATGCTTGAGTGTGTTTTTGGTTTCACCGGCCCTACAATGCAAGGTATTAGGGGATGATTGTTTTCTGACTTCTTCAACTATGGGTAGCCATTGTTGATTTCCTACTTTGTTGATTTTATTTTTATAATTTGTTGGCTTGGTCTTGTTCTTCCTCTCATTTCTGCTCGAGGGGCATTATTGAGGAATTGATGTTCTGCTGATAGGCATTTTTATTAAAACTGTTGCTCTGTTAGATTGAGACTATGTATGTGGTTTGGTCATTGTCACTGGATATTATGGGATGTTATGCTCAATTGAATGGATTCTATTATTAAATTTGGTTACTGTTAATGAACTCTGTTGGTTGAAATGGTTATCTGTCCATTTATAATGTTGATAAAGAATGAGAGGAAGTGTAAAGTTAAAGAAAATGGTAGTGGCATAAATGTGGCTTGGCAATGTGGAAGCACTAATCAAGTGATGAATTGTGTGTGTGCAGAGAAGAGAAGAAATGATCAAGGAAAGGCATAGAAGAAATGGTAGAAGGTAGGTGATGTTGGATTGGTCGATCATTGATCGATCGGTAATTTTGGGTAGGATCGACCGCCACCGCTGAAATATGTAGGAAACGAATTTCAGCATTGGACCGGCTGATTACTTGCGGTCGAGTGCCAATCGACCTATTACACGTGATTTTTCATTCACTGGAGAAAATGTATAATCCCGATGTGGTGTTTTGTGATTTCTCCATATGCTTTTTCTTTACATATGGCGATGCTAGAGATGAGTTAGGTGAGATTTTATGGGGATGAATGAGACGTATTTGAGAAGTCTCTGTGAAGAAAGAAATAAATAGAAAGTGAGAGAGAGGAGAGTGAAGGGCTCTATGGAGGAATGAGTCTAGAAGCCGAGAGCTAAGGAAATAAAGAGAAAAGCCGAGAAAGGAAAAGAGAAGCTGAGTAAATAGGCTGAGAGAAGAAGACGAAGGAGAAGAAAGAAGGAGCAAAGTCTTCTCTCGAGTGTTCTTGTAAGGAGATTTCCTCCGTCTCTGTTTATGTATTTTACTGGAATAATTGTAGAGGATATAAGTGTGATAAATGTTAATATTGTTGTCTGTGACGACATATGCTTTGTTAAAGCTTGGATTTATTCTCTGATGGTTTGATGTAGTCTTTCTGTTTGTTGTTGGCTACTGTTTTATGGATAATGATGAGGAAATGTTAGTCTGTTGATGAATGAACCCTGTTAAGATATGGTTATTGGAAGTTGAGGAAGATGGATATGCTTTGATTAAATATATGTTTTGTGCCTTGGTTATTAAATGATAAATGTTGTTGGGTTTTGGTTCTGCTATTTAATTACTACTTGGTTAGGAATCGTTGAGGATATATTTTGTTATGAATTGATAATTTGGTTGAGGGCTGTATACTGATTTATGTTGTCCGTCGTTTACAGAAATCATAAACAGTGAAGTGAAGAAGAAATGCAATAAATGAGGAATAATGATATCGAAGTGGTTAAGGATTTTATGATTTGATTGTGGAGTAGTAATTGGTTAGTTGATTAATTATTGATGATTATGGATGTTCTATTTTCTTGTAGGTATTGAAACGGAAGAAAGATAATTTTAAGTGCTAAATGAGTTACGGAAGCCAGGTAAGTGATATTGTGTGTGTTTTGCCGAAAGGCCTACATCGCAAGAGTTAGGACTTGTTTAATGCATGTGTTTACTAGATTATTAGGTTCAGTTATTGATGATGCTATCTTTCGAGGATTGTATTGTTGTGTGCTTGCTTGTTGTTTTAATGATGGGCTTTCTAATCACTCTATATTGTTGGAAGTTATAAACTCTTTATGGGTTTGACGGAAATAATAAGTAAAAGGTAAAAGAATGAGAAATGTAGTGCACTGTTTGGATATTAATGATGGCATGTTAGAAAGTTAGGCACTGTTGTTGGATTTTGGTTCTGTATGTTAGATATGTCCTCTGTGAGTTTCAATTATGAGGAATGTTATTCTGTTAAGTGTTATGGTTTATGGAACTCCATGAATTTGTTTAGGGTATTTATATTCTATTTATGATAATCTATAAGTTAGAGAGAAGTTTTGAGATAAATAGTGAAGTTGTTTAGGATTCTGTAAAATTGGTATATTGCAAACTGCTGGGTATTAAGTCTTGGAAAAATAATTGGAAGCTTTCTTCATAAAGATAGTACTCAATTTTGACATACCTAGCATTTTTTATGTCTGTTTTTTTTTTTTTTTTTTTTTTTCAGTTTTTCAAGTCTAGTTTTTTTTTTTTTTTTGTGTATGCTTCCAAGAAGAATAATTTTTAACCATTTCCCGTTACATACTCTAAAGAGGATTAAATAAATTTGTGTAATTGGCTCGGATTCGTAGGTGATTTTTTATTACTTTTCCTGTTGAGGTTAATTTTTTTTACTGCTTTTTAAGTTTTCATCATTTTGATTGAATTTTATTGCTTTTTGGTATTTCTTTATTTAACATTTTATATCATATCATATAATCATCATAATACTCTTACAACAGAGGGATTTTCTTTTCATGTTTTTGTTTTAATTTAATTGCTACAAATACAATTACTCTTTTCATCTGATAGATTTTTTCGTGTTATTCTTTTATGGGAAAAGAAAATCTGCCCTCTACCCTCTAACGATTTCTTCTGCGCAGGAAAGATAGTACCTTGGTATTGTCATCCATATTTTTGTTTCTGTTTTCTCTGCGTCTCTATCCCCTTCTATTCCTTCGATCCAACCTAGAAATCAAATTGTCTCAATAATAACTAGGACTCATAGTATTGACTTTATCTTTTCGTCATCTTCCTTAAAAGTTTTGAAGTCTTTTAGAGCTGCTATAGTTAGCGATAGACGGGGTGACTTGGTTCTTGGAGCACACTTGGTTTATGGTATTTACTTCTTTAACATTTTATATGCTCACTTTATATCTCCTCTTTTTCCCAGACTCCTTTTTTTTTTTTTTTGTTGAGCCATTTCAGATCTTCATCATTCCTGTTTGTGTTGGTACTTTATGTTGTCCTCTCCTTCAGCGCTCGCTTTCACCGTTGCAGATTATATCATTCTTCTTTTTTTATGTCGCTTTCAAGTACTTTGTGCTAAAAAAAATTGTTGTGTTATTTTAGATAGATTTCCTATTTGTGTTATTTTCAATCACTTGTTGAATTTGTGCTTACTCATGGGTTCTATTGTTTGATTTGGTTTATTTCTATTATTTTATTTGGTCTATTACTTTTAAAAATCCAAGTTCTTCACAGCATTTCTCTTTTGTTTTTTTCCCAGACTTCTATTGTTCATGTTTAGGATACCTTCTATCCATGACCATATCTTATGAGCTATCCTTTTCGGTTTTTGAATTTTATACATTATGCTACTGTTATGAATTTACTGAAATGGACAACTCAATATGCTCTCGACTGTGAGCTTTCCATAATTCTTTCATGGAAGATGTTTTACCTCTTGGAACCTTAAACAGGGTTTCTATTAAACTCATGGTTGTTAACAAAAACTTGTGAACATGTTGGAATACATTCAAAAACCAATTCCAGTTGAAGTTCGTCCTACATTTTTTTATGTGTTGACTTATAATTCAAAATCATACCCATGTCTCGCTCATGTGATTACATAGTGTATTTTTATAAGTTTTTTCCTTCATATGATTGCTTCATCTCAATCACGTTCTCTTTTAATATAAGTTATCTTAATATTTTCATTGATAGAATTCTATGAATTTGTACTTCTTTAATAGTCTTTCCAAGAAAAACGTGCTCTATCATACCGATGAAACAAATCGTGGACATATTTTCTAACATGAATGAAAGATCGATATATACCTCGGGG
>CM039483.1:6539514-6566905 GCA_022433065.1 Begonia loranthoides
AAGGGGGGGGGGGGGGAGTGGTTAATTATGTGTTTTAACTTTTTCGTACGATATTTAATTTATCTAAGAATTTGATATCTAACAGATTTAAATAATTTTTTTACTGTTGACTTTTATATTTTATATAGAATAACCAAAAATTAAATTTATTTTTGAAAAAGAAATTATGAAAAAGTTAGCAAATGGTAACAAAAAATAAAAAAGAGTTTGTAACTTTGATATTGTCTCTTATAAATTGCACAAAAAAAATATGTCTAGCTTAACAGGGGACTACCAAAATATAGTATTGATAAAAGTGATATAATATTTAAATTATTTATAATTATTATATCAATTTTGTGATTAAATCCGCTAGGGTGGGGTTCATTGGGCAGCCCAATTTGGGCTTGTTAAGGCGTTGGATGCTTCGTAGATTCGGTTGGTCCACAACCATGATAATCGCGTGGCTGGCAAAGGCCGATCAAAAATAATTGATCACCCTCAGTGTGTTGTTGGACACAACCCTATTGAGGATGCAATTATGGGTACGGTCTAGGGGAACAGTAGATGGTTTCTCCATGATTCCTTCAAAGTTTCTCAATTATTCATGATTGAAAGCCTGTGTTGTGATTTGGTTGAAAGAAAAAGAGAAGAAATAATGGATTTCCAGAAAGCTGATGTTGTAGCAAAGCTTCTTTCTTTGTGTCTTGTCTTCTTCCTTTTGTCTCGTCGCATCTGTGGAAGGCTTTAGCTTCAACACCTGCAACAATGGCCGACCTAAGCCAACCACTTCTTCTGTTCAAATATATGTCTGAGTGAAACTTGAATACACTTCCTCTAATCAATGGCCATCTTCTTCATCATTCTAAGCTGTAATCATTACAGTTCTTCGATCGTTGAGTAGTTTTTGAGGCAAAAAATCATAAAATATGGCATCGCGATTGAATTGGAGAAAGTACAGAATAGTTTCATTATCGTTCTTAAAACCAGTGTCAAAGTACCCAGTTGGATTGCTGGCCCCTAGAGAAGGGGACACCACCTCTAAGTTTTATAAATCTTACAGTGTTTTTTTTTTCCGACAGAAATTAAATTGTTTCAGTTACAGGAAGAAACAGTGATCACCACCATCTTCGGCTGTGAGCTTACGACTTCTATCAACCATTTACAAAGGAATTTACTGTTTGTCTTAATTTATTGGACTGAATCTCTCTTTTTGGTACGTGAGTGGTGATAATATCCTGTTTATGGTACTAATGATGGGGGAGGATGGAAGACCAAAGATGGTGGATGGCTATAAATTTGGATAGAAAGAAATAATTTTAGGCCTCATTTTTTTTTCTTTTTCCCCGTCTTTGGTGACCCAACTTTTTTTTAGGTCGGCTGCCCAACTACAAATCTCTTTTAAGCTTTTTATTTTTTTATTTTTATTATTATTATTTTTTTCTAATTACATGTAAATTTATCTTACAAAACTCATAATTATATTTGAAAAAATTACAAACCAACCACCATCATTTATTATTAGTGACAACAATTATCATTCTTTTTTCGCTAACAAATTAACTATTAAACAATGAAAAAATGACGCCGCTAACATCGCTGTCACGTTTGTTGTTAAACGCTTTGATGATGAACCGCAGAGGCTTTGATGATGAACCGCAGAGGCTTTGATGACGAATCGCGGCTACTTTGACAACGATCGCGGCAGCTTTGACGACAAACCGCTGCGACGTTTCCAAAAAGCTGCTACGGCACTTCCAAAAAGCCGCAGCGGCTCTTTAGAGGGCTGAAACACGGAAAACTCAGAAAACTCAATCAAAATTCAATGAAAATCCAGAAAACTCCATGTAATACCTCGATGACGTTTTCTCCGTATACGTGATGTAATTAATTTTGGGATAATTAATATATTACATTTCGTATCGATACGTGTTAGATTATGACATGTAATTATGAGGTAAATAGTGTGAAGTAATTGAAGTATGAAAAATCATGGCAAAATGCATGTGATGGAGAATTCAGACGCAGAGAGAAAATGTATAACCGCGATTTTGGATGCACGCAGATGTGGGATCACGTTTGAAAACGTCGTCTCGGTGTTTTGGGACGCTACAGGACGGAAACGCCGCGTCCAAATTCGTCCCTTGCCTCTAACTCGATTTTTCGGATGCAGGGGAACGAATGCAGATGCATGCAGACGAGGTGATTTTGAATCTGTCCAATTTTTGGACAGGTTCAGACGCATGCGAACGCAGGATTTGGACGCCTTCCTGCATCCGAAAATGCAAATATGTCAGTGAAAATATAGATTTCGGACGATCGTGGACGAGACCAGAACATCCGCCCTCATCCGAAATGTCCCAGACTTGCAAAAAATTAGGGTTAAATAATTGAACGATTTGTCGTGTAGTCCATTAAAACCCACTCAGTCGACAACTCCACGCCCAGACCACTCCACCCGCCTCCAGCCACACTTCTCCCTCTCTGTTCAGAGTAAGTTTGTCTCTCTCCAGGTATGGCTCTCGATTTAAGCCATTCTCCTCTGCCATTTTCTTCAGTCCAACTTTCCTTCCTAAAAGAGTTCTCCTTCCTGAAAGAGTTCTTCCGCATGAGAGAGAGTTTCCAGCGAGGGAGAGAATAATTTATTGAGTTGAGTGAGTTATGCTGTGAGCTCGGGTGTGGTCCTTCAGTGTGTCCAGCCGTGTAAAGCAAGACTCTTTTGACTGGGATTATTGCTATCCGTGGGTGATTTTCTTCATCAAAGGGTAAGGATTGGGTAGAGTCTTGGCTAGTGGAGGCCCTAGCCACAAGTAGTGTGCGTATGTTGTGTTAAATTCTTGCAATTAATTTCCTGTAATTCATTTAGATGTCTTACTTTGACGTTAATTTTCTGTAAATTCCTTACTGTTAATACTGTATTTCAATACTTCACTTTGAATGAATATTTAATGCTTGATTGACATTCACCGATGTTAAGCCTGATAGTGTAGAACAATGAACTGAGGATCTCATTATGATTGATAAGCATAAGCGAGCTAGACTCTATTATGTAAATACATGTTATTTTTTTACTTGCGGTATCACTTGGTTAATATTGTCCTCCCATTAATTTCTATTATGTGAACACATGTTTTGTTCTAAACATATGTCGCTTTACATTCTGATATTAAAAACATGCCACTTTACATTTTGATATTAAGAGCATGATTATTCTCTATTTTGTTTGTTGTTTATTTGTCAAATTACTAGCATGCGTAACTTAACAAAATCTTAACAATGAACTAAGTTATAAAGTTAATAGAAGTTATGCCATTAAACCATGCTTACTTTAAACGTATACTATCCTTATTCCACTTACTTAAAATCAATTATGCTAATGATATGTTTTCCGCTTAATTGTACATCCATGCATATCTAATTATTAAGCGTGTTTCTGATATTAGTTCGTATAAATTATTAAGCATGTTTCCAATTGTGTCCGAATTAAGCATGTTGTTTATTATTACCTTCACTGTTGTCTATCTAATATTAAAATTATGTTAATTGTTTAAGAGCATGTTCACTGTTTAATTTGTTATTTAAGAGCATGATACTGCGCTGCTATGTTCTCTATATATTTCATCTTTGGAACCACGTTAAATTGCCATTTTCTTGACTATTCAAGCATGTATATGTCGCCGTTCAAATCGCTGCTATATTTAATTGTTTTAAATTATTGTCACTCATTATATGCACTATTCACTTATAGTTATTTTTCTATTAAGTTATTCATTGTTATTCTTTATATGTTCTGTTCAATTATAATTATTCGTTTTACTTAGTGTCATTTATTTATGTGCACTGTTCAATTATCGTTACTTTCCTTATATGCGCTATTCAATTTTGTATATTTCCTTGTTGCACTATATGAACATGCATCATGATAATAGAAACAATTAGGGAGTGCTACCTTTGGGGCGGTACTCATATGCATTATGTGAGGAAAAATGTTAAATGAAGGAAAGAATGAATGATGAGAAGTTGGGGGGCGGATGGGTAGTTCGGATCTAGTCTGGCAGCTACGCTACACCTCTACATTGTTGGGAACGAGACTAGTTGCACAAAGGAGGTCAGAAGCCAATCAAACTATACCATCCCATATGGGTCCTCCAATCTTCCGCTCGATGTATGAGTAATGAACGAACGAACGTAATGAAAATATTGGTTTGTGGCGGTACCCATTCCAAAAGAACTAAAGAGAGGCATAACATACTGCATAACCACAATTCTTTACTGGGCCTTTAGGTGCACATCTTACTTGTGGTGTAGGAAATGAGATAATAGTGTCAGGAACAGAGGAGGAGGCCTTTCCCATGGAGCTTGCGTAGTATCCGGATGAACCGCAACCAAAGTAAAAGTATGGCTCAATAGAAAAAAAAGAAGAAGAAGAAAGTATCCATCTATTTTGAAAGGGTTTTGTAAAACACTAATTATTACTTTAATCCTAAAACTATGTTTTGAATATTAATTATGTTTATGTTTTTAACCCTAAACTTTATATAATGAATTTAATAAACTTTCCACTTTACTCTGATTTATTCACGCTCTTGGGATTTTCACGATAAAAATTTAAGTTTTCACCATACCCATTTTAAGTAAACAAATAAAATGAAAATTTTCTTCACTGCACTTTAAAAAGGAAAAAGTAAAGTAAGGAAGTATGGTTTTGACGGGGGCGTCACACCCTATCTACCAAGAAATATGAAATCTTCAGCGAACTAAGTTCAATGAATTATATGGACATTCGTTTTATGTTTGAGGGACGTCCTTCGTGATTAAAAGGCAGATTTAACATTCAGAGAAGTCACTCGGCTATACAACCGACGTCACTCGGCCAAATATGGACATCCGTTTCAACCTGAACGATGTAGTCTTAAGACTATGGACGTCCGTTGTGAGACTATGGACGTTCGTTATGGGCAGAACGACGTAGTTTTAAGTTGAGGAACGTCTGTGTCTGTATGAGGGACGTCCGTTGTTTACCGAGGGACGTCCGTCATAATTGAGATAGTCTACCATTTAAAAAAGCAGGTGAGTTGCACGTGAGCTAAATCCATCTTAGCCGTCAATTCCGATCGAGGGACGTCGTCCTTCCCCGATCTAACGGCCAAAAACCATCGTCCGCCATTGCCTTTAGAAAATGACAAACTCCATCCAAGCTGTCCATTCCTATCGAGGGACGTGGTCACGTTGGATCGAGGATGGACGTCCCTCGATCGGAATGGACGGCTTGGATGAAGTTTGTCATTTTCTAAAGGCGATGGTAGACAATGATTTTTGCCCTTTGGATAGAGGACAGACGTCCCTCGATCGAAATTGACTGCTAGAATGGATTTAGCTCACGTGCAACTCACTTGCTTTTTTAAAAGGCAGACTATCTCAATTAAGACGGACGTCCCTCAGTAAACAACGAACATTCCTTCCCCATATCGGACGTCTCTCGTACAGACACGGACGTCCCTCAACTTAAAACTAAGTCGTTCTGCCCATAACGGATGTCTATAGTCTCACAACGGACCTCCTTAGTCTTAAGACTACATCATTCAAGCTGAAACGGACGTTCATATTTGGCCGAGGATGTCCGTTTTATGGCCGAGTGACTTCTCTGAACATTAAATCTGCCTTTTGAACGCGAAGGACGTCCCTCAAACATAAAATGAACGTCCCTATAATTCATTCAACTTAGTTCACCAAAGATTTCGTATTTCTCGATAGATGGAGTTTTCTGAATTTTGATTGAATTTTGATTGAGTTTTCTGTGTTTTAGCTCTCTGACGAACCATTGCAACTTTTTGGAAGAGCCGCAGCGGTTCGTCCTCAAAGCTGCCACGATTCGTCATCAAAGCCGCCACGGTTCTTCATCAAAGTCGTTATGGTTCGTCATCAAAACGTTTAACGGCAAACATGACAACGATGTTAGCAACATCATTTTTTTATAGTTCAGTAGTTAATTTGTTAACAAAAAAATGATGATAATTATTTTATCACTAATAATAAAAGAGGATGGTTGGTTTGTTATTTTTTTATTATATTTTTATTTTTATAATAAATATTTTCTCTTAACTGTAATTTATTAAAAGGTTTTTACGAAAAAGGTTTTCCTTATAATCACATCAAAATATACTTTCTGAAACGTCAAATCTTAAACCAGTGATTATGATTTGTCGAATAAAAATATTTTTTTTTACAGAATATCCTAATTGCTACTATTTTTTAAATTGATATGCAGACTGTATAATGACAATTGATTATTTGATTAAAGAGATCAAAACCTTGAGTGTAGAAGTTATTGGTCGAGCTTCAGTTCGAACTATCTTTAAATTCAAGACTTAACCATTATCTACATATTAAATTCATACACTTTACTAATAATGTTAAATTATTTCCAAAATTTCAACCTTTTTTGAAATGTCATCCATGCCTTATCCGCTATGAGTATCGGTCATTCTATTTATAGTTGGGACATTTATGAGTAGAAGAAAGAATAAGGTTCATACACTTGGATTTCTCGGGTACCTTCTTCCACTACCATTTCATATGTTATATCTGCTATGTTGGATTTCTCGGATTCTCTCAGTATTTTCGGCTGCAACGAAAATAAATACTGAGAGAATTAGGGGTGTGCAGAATCGGCCCGGTACCAAAGAACCGGGCTGGAACCGGGTCAACCGGCCCGGTATTGGTCCGTGAAAATAGAGTACCGGACCGGATCGGATCCGGTCCGGTACTCTCGGGACCGGTTCTGCATGGTACCGGTCCTCGGTACCCGGTGCGATCGAACCGGTACTGTGTAGAACCGGTACCTTGTACATTTTAGGGCAAAATTTGATTTTGATTCACACTCACAGTCACTCGTCCGTCCCTCACCCGAGTCAAGTCCCGAGTCTCCTCCCCTCCCGACCCCTGGCCCGTTGATCTTTGATCTCTCAGACTCAATCTCACCTCTCCCTCTCGCCGGCCAGTCTCAGTGTCTCACCTCGTCGTCGCCTTCTCCACTCTCCAACCTCGGACCAGCGAGTGACCACCGACCAGTGCAGCGATCGACGACCGTCGCCACTGCCAGCCCAGCCAGACTCCAGCCTCTGCCAGCGACCAGCGAGTTCTGTCGTCAGCCTCTGCTAGGTGCCAGCTCCGATCTCTGTTCGTCGCTCGCCCCTGCCACTACCAGCTTGGTTGGTTAGCACTCTTGACTCTAGTATTTAGTCTACTCTGTTGTCTGTTCTGTAATTCTGTTTAGTGTTTTGCTTTTGCATATTACTCTGATGAATTCTGTTGACTGGTGTTCTTTAAATGAAGTATACTCAATGAAAAATATCGTTGTTATTCCATTTAGTTTTTCGACTAACAATGTGCTCCTCTGTCTCAAACTCTCAGTTGGCCCCTTGCCGTCCTTGGAAAGCTAATACCTGTTCCTGAAACTCCGTTTAAATTCTTCATGAAACGGGCCCGAAGGTGAAGAAATTTGTGAAAGTATGAGACCTCAATTTTTATTGTTTTTGCCATTGCTGCTAAATGTTTTAAGTAATTCTTAAAAAATATAAAGACAAGTGTTTTGCTGCTTGTGTTTCTTTCAGGTGATGCTGAAGCTGCAAAGTTCACTGACTGCTGCATATTTTCTGATAGTTGATGTCAAAAGAATAAACTCTAATTTTACGAACAGAATGCGATATATACTATACAGTTTGGTGTCAGTTTGTGGGTTTGGTGTCATATTTTGCATAGTTAGTTAGTTTGGTGTCATATTTTATTATTATAATTTTATATATTTTTTTATATTTGAAAAATAATTCTCCTAGACCGGTACCGGACCGGTACCAGCACCGAAAAACCCGATCCAGAACCGGATCGGCACCGGACATCCCATGGGACCGGGACCGGTCCTCATGGAAGTAGGACAGGTACTGCCCGGTCCGGTCCTGGTCAGCTATAGAACCGGACCGGACCGGAACCGTGCACACCCCTAGAGAGAATCATCCAACCTCAAAGAGAGTCCGACTGCCCGACCCAACGCATTCGCGTAGCCTAGGCCTAATTATACTAAATCATTCTACTATTTTTCTCAAAATTCCAAACATGTTACATAACATACACTTTTTGTTTTCATTTTCTTCTACATCTTTAACTTTATAACACATTTTTTTTTAATTCAACCCTAAGTAAACTTTTAGGCTAAACTCTTTATCCTTATATATGACTTTAAAAAATCAAGGGTCTTAAACGTTTTCTCTATGTCATCCTTCTTCTTTTCCCCACCCATCATTCAATCATATGTAGTTTGTATAGCTAAGTTTTGTACCGACCCATAGGGACACAAAATAAAATAAAGAACGACCTGGCTCACAAGGGGACCGAAGACATGAGGAATACGAAATAGAATAAAGAACGATCAAGTCCAAAAACGAATAGAACCACTTGACTTTTTATTTGATTAACTTAAATATCAACGGAAGACTTATTTATAAACAAAAGCCATGACTCAAATTCAATTGAACTAAAGACGAGGTCCAAAAGGTGACATCTAGTTAAAGCAATAACATAACTATAAAATAATAGTGCCACAACGAAAAGAAGATAATAAAATTTTAACACATGTTTTGTAATGACCGAGAATTCTATAAACTAATAACTTGATTTATGGTGAATATTTTGTCCAAATTTATGGATTTATCATTCAGTTTTCGTTGAATTTAATGACTAAAATAGATGTAGTTTTAAGGATAAAGGCTATATGTAAGTTCATTATGCTAGAGAAGTAGATATCTATTGCGGATATCCGCAGTAGATATACACATATCCGCAGCAGTAATACACATCTGCGAGGAAAGGAATATGTCTGCAGGATGGCGGATATCCGATGTAAACTGAAAGATGCCCATTGTGTTGAAACATGTCAACAAGAGTGTTAGAGTCCACGAAAAGGAACATATCCATAGAAAGGAACACGTATGTGGCACATAAGTAAAGGTGGAAGATGACATTGTTTGATTGAAGGATTTGCTGGTGGCATGTATCCATGGAAAGGAATGTGATCAACGTGGATAAGCAAAGGGGGATGATGACATCGTTCGGATTGAAAGATCCACTGATGATGTGTATCCACAGAAAGGAATATGTCCGCGATGGATAAGTAAAGGAGGTAGACAATGTCGTTTGGATTGAATGATCTGCTGATGATGCGTATCCACAAAAATAAATGTGTCCATAGTGGATAAGAAAAGGAGGAAGATGACATCGTTTGGGTTGAAGGATTTGTTGATGATGTGTCTCTATAGAGAGGAATGCGCGAACCGTGTATAAATAATGTGGAAGACATCATCATTTGGATTGAAGGATCTGTTGATGACATATATTTACAGAAGGAAATGCATCTGCAACTTAAAGGAAAGTGTCAGAATGATGTTGTGGCGTTTGGTGATTAGCAGACTTGTGTTGAAGGGTGGATATCCACCATGGGTTGCGGATATCCACAAACAGATATGTACGTTGTTGGATCGATTCACACCTGCAGGGGGTAAATTAGGTGTACTAACTTTTATATGCGATATTAATTTTTCTAACCCTAAGTGATTTACCAATAGATATGCAAATAAATATAAGCAAGTAAGAGAGAGGGTTAGAAAGTTCAAATGCTTTGTTCACGCGGTTCGGAAACTCCGGCTTACATTCACTCTCCAAGTTCCCAACTTACCCACTAACGTCTCAAGTTAGTGTCAATTGGCTTTACGGGTGTCAACCAAACCTTTTACAATGACTATTTTGGAGTATCATCACCTTTCTCTTCACTGTTCATGGGCGTCACCTTTTGTTTGCTATTTACAAGTGTGCAAAATAAAATACAACTTAGGACCTAAGCTCTCCAAATATAAATCTCAAGTTTTGGTATAGGAGAGCTACGCTTATTCACTCATTTGAATATTGAGAAACCGCGGTATAAATTTGCCAGTTTTGCTACGATTCTCGCGTTGTTGGAGTGAGCTTCAGAGTGTCTTCTATATGTAGACACTGTCTGGGAGGTTGACCATTTTCATTTTGGTCGACTGCCTTTTGACCGTTGGAGATAGCCGTTGCATTTGGTCATTAATTTTTCGCACAGGTCTGTCAAAGTGATTGACCGCCTGCTTGACCGATTCTTTATATCTTCATAATTTCGGTCGATCAACTCGTCCGTCACTCGACCGCAGATCTGATGAGCAATCTGTTTGATGTTGAGGTCTATCTCCTCGTCCTTCTGCTCGATTGCTTCCTCAGTCGCAGGAACAAGGAGCAATCTGTAACTTTTGCAGTTGATCACTAGTCAACCGTTTCCTTTGTGCAGACAATTTTTTCAACCTTTTCCATTGCTTAGTCGACCTCTTCTTTTATTTTTGCATTCCCTGGATTCTCTAAGTCCTAATAATTTACCTATAGGGTACCTAGACTTAGACAAACACATTAGCAATATTAATACCAGTATTAAAGGTATTTTCAGTTAATAATATGACGTATTTAACAATTTAAACAAATACAAATTAAACAAGTTAATTATACAATTAATACCGTCATCATCAAAATAAACAACCTAATACCTATGAGGCCAACAATCTCCATTTTTTTATGATGACAAAACATATTAAGTTGTTTAATTACCTAACCTAAGCATGTGTATAAAGTATTATATTATATGATTTCTCTCCCTTAATTTATACAATCTCTCACTTTTAAATTCATGTGAAATATGTTTTTCTACCAAACAACTTATCCTAACTTGTCCTCCTTTTTATCCTAATCAAAAAGAAATTATTGGGGAACTCTAACAAGGATAATGAAAGATAATAACAAATAACTTTTCCTTTATCATTATTCCAAATATAAGCCCATGGAGGGAAATTTACAACCATTCAATTCAACATTTCAATATTTCAATCACAAACAAATATTATTTCCCCTTTTGATATTTAATACACATATAAGAATTAGCCTCCAATAAATCAGGACAAAATAACTCAATCAAATTGATTCTCTCCCTTTGTCATTAAGCATACATAAAAGATGGGGTTCATTTCAAGGCATCAAAACAAATTAAACATAAGTAATTCTATTTTCTCCACTATGTTAATAATCAATTTTTGGGAGATACCAAATGTATACCAAGAAAGACAATTCAAACTATATCAATTGTAATACCAGAACCATTTAAACTTTTTAAAAAAAAAAATTCAAGTTAAAAACTATCATCTCCCCCTATTTCAACAACCAATTTCAATTTAATGGGGATTAACAAAACATAAAAATCAAATACCAATAATTCTTTAACATATGCAATTGATGATACTAATTGTTGGATTAACAAAGTGTAAACCAAAAATAAACCAATTGAAGAATTAAAACATTTGAATGATTTAAAAACAACTTAAACCAATGATACCAAAAATATGCAACCAATATAATTAAAATTAATAAAAAGTATAAGATTTTAACCTATATGAATATATCAAGAAAATTCTATTCAAATCAATAATACAAATATTAGTCAATTTCATTATTCTATATGAAAACTCTTGATTCAAAAATTGAAAAACACCTAAGTGTTTTTTTTAGGCACCTAAATCTTTTTTGTTCTATTAGTTATAGATTTGGTTTCTTTAGGAACCCACACAAATTTAGAACCTAAATTAGATTTCAAATTAACATTCAAGTTCAATGGAAAAACAAAATATTTATACTTTGTGGAATTGCAAGTATTACAAATAGATGGACAAACAAATAAATTATTATAATTCTTTTTTTTAGCAAATGGTTGATAGTCAATTCTGACTTTATCAAATGTAACCCTTTGCGAACCTAAAAACATGCTCAAATTATTGCTACCATTAGTGAATTTCAACACAATAGAATTCAAATCATCATTTTTCACTTTCAATTCATTAATATCAATTTCAAGAGATTTAATGATAGCCTTCATTCATGTTTTTCAACTCAACAATTCGATTTTCAAAAGATTTAATTCTCTCAATGTGCTTTTTTATCAAATTGTCATCCTTCTTTTTCAACAAATTATATTTAAAGTTAAGTGCTTTAAATTGATCAAACAATTTATCAAAATAGGGGTGGAATCGGTTCGATTTAGTTCGGTTTTTGACCGAATTAGAACCGAACCAATTTGGTTTGGTTTTTATTTTGAAAAACCAAAACCAAATTGAGGACAATGAAAAACCAGACTAACCTCGATTTTGGTTCTCATCAGTTCGGTTTTGGTTTTGGTTCAGTTTTTTAACGTCTTCAAGTTTTTTGTCAGTTCGATTTTGTAGTCGGTTTTGAGGTCAGTTTCTCGGTTTGTTTCTTTCGGTTTTATCCAATGGCACTCAAAAGTAGTCAACACTGAACAAGCAGTAGCATTAAAGAAGTCTTCTGCACTAAACAAGCAAAAAAGTGACTCAAACACTAAACAAGTCATCTGCTTCAACTATAAAGTATTCTGCTTCAAATATAAAGATAAAGTCTTCTGCCCAAACAACCATAAATGTTCATTTGAACAAGCAGCTCACACAGTAGCAAACCCAGAAGATACATAAGAAAAGAAATACATTCAAAGATAGCATGGTAAACCCATTTTCATTATGACTCATGATTTTTAATTAGACTTGACAATAAATGGCAATTAAGGAGAAAATGTAGAAATGATACTTATAGTTAAAGAACTGAATGATAAGCTCGTTGGCATCATCAGCAAAAATAATTCTAGTATTGAGTTTAGAGACCATCTCTTCAGCTTTACAAAACAGTTCTTTGCCTTTAACATCTTCATTTCCCTTGAAAATATTTTTCACACACTCAAGTTCCTTGGCCAAGGTTTCATGGCTCTAGTCCTTAGCACAGCAAAGGAAAAATTCCTTAACAAAACCAAACATTTCCAAAGCATAGCCACAAGCAATGCAGAGAAATTGCATATGGGTCATCCCCATCCTTCCCTTCAAGCTCAAACCTGGCCTTATAAATTTCTTTTGAATCCCATAGGCAGCATGGCACCAATGGCAGCACACATCATAGTCGACCTAACTGCAAGTGTTGTTTGCACAGTCGAAGTTCAAATACATAGGGCACTGCATGTGATGTAGAATCCTTTGTTTGATGTGCAAATCTTGCAGTCGCAGTCATCGACAGACACTACATTTCGGCAGTTTCTGCATCTCAGAAGAAAGAAAATGTCAACCAAATTCGCAAGGGAGATGCATGTTTTTCCACTTAAGAAGCTTCCTAGGCCCATCTTTATGGCTACCAAGGTCTCCATATGGTCACTCTGGCATTTTGAGAGAGTTCCTTTCGTAAGATCAGATCTTCGCCCAAGCTGTCGTTGAGAGAGTTCCTAGGCCCTTCGTAAGCTTTCTCCACCTTCGCCTAGAGAGACTGAGAGAGAGAACAGTGTCGTGGCAGTGGTTTCGGGAGATAGAGAGAGATGCGGCTAAACCAAGAGAGACAGAGTGAGAGGCGAGAGAGAGAGTGACGGGTTATGGCAACAGGGCAAGGGTTTTTTTTTAAACATATATCGGTTCGGTTTCGGGTTATCCGGTTCTCCCCACCCAAAACCAAGAACCAAACTGATATTTTCAGTTTAGTTCGGTTTGGTTATAACCTAAAATTTTTCTTTAATAAATCCGAACCAAACTAACCAAAAATGTTTGGTTTGGTTCGGTTACTCAGTTCGAACCAGATCGTCTCCCACCCCTACATCAAAAGCATCCATCAAGTCATTATCATCACAATTATCTTCTAAATCACTAGAAGAATTGTTTACCTCAATTTCCTTGGCCATTAAGCAAATGCTTATTAAACCCTCATCTTCGAAGGATGATTCTTCATGTCTTCACGGAGTCTCCAAATTTGATGTGCATTCTCACATCTTTGTACCCTTTCAAATTTATCTCTTGCTAAAGCACAATATAACATATTAGTAACTTTATCATTTAAACTCAATTTCCATTTATCATTTTCATTAAACTCGACATACAATTTTGGAGCATTAATTCCATTTACGCATTTCATTGGCACATATGGCCCATTTTCAATTATATGTCACAAATTATAATCCATGGATTGAATAAATATTTTCATTCTAGACTTCCAATATAAATAGTTATTTCCATCAAAATAGGGAGGCTTAGAAATAGATTGACTTTTAATACACATATTGAAATCCATAATAAATTTATTCAATCAAAGAATTTAAATAAATTTATCAAATAATTTATAATAAGAAATTTATCTCAATAGATACAAATTAAACAAATTTATGCAAATATACACAATATCACACAAAAAGTTTTATTATCCCTGCTCTGATACCAATTGTTGGATCGATGCACGACTATACCAATTAGCCCGGCCGCAAGCAGCACGCACAACGCAAGAAGACAAAACAATTTAAGTCAAAAGGTGAACGTTTGGTTCGGTTCGGTTCAATTTTGTCGATTTTGAGAAAGGCAAATCGACAATCGAACTGAATTTTTTCAGTTTTGACAATATTAATCGATATTCGATTTTACGATGTGCAAAACCAATCCGAACCAAACTGAACCGATCTGACCGGTTTCGATTCGGATTGGTTTTGCACACCCTTAGCATTGGTGACATGTCCTCGGGTTTCGAGCCCTGAAAGTCAATATGAAGATTGTAAAACCTGTGAAAATTTTAATAATAAATTTCACGTGTAAAATTTTTGTGTTAAAATCGGTCAAGAAGTTGAAAACTTGACCTAATTGTCACGTAGCGGCCACGTGTGAGTTTTTGGTCATATGATCAAAATCAATAAAATTAGATGTTACCAAGCGATAAATAAATAGAAGAAGTAAAATTGGAAAATTAATTCAATTAAAGGGATTTTGCCGGCTAGCGTTCAAAATGGATCAGAATTTAAGTCGAGATTCGTATTGGAGTTATTTAATTTATAAAATATATATTTAATATATATATATATAATCTTTATGGCCGACAGTGAGCAAGAAGGGGAAGAACGTTGGAAACCAAATGGCGAATCCTGAGATTCTAACCTTGGATTCACATTCGGGGCATCGAGGTGAATGACTTTCATGAAGACAATCCACGAAATTAGTAAGTTTTTGTCCCCGATTTTTAGGGTTTTATGTTCGAATATGTTGGCCTCGGATTCGAGCTTAAAAACTCAAATCCGAGGGACCTTGATGGAATTTATTTTTATATTTGGAGTTTATGTAAGTGTATTTATCGTTAGGAGGATAAAACAAACGAAACCGGTGTTGTTTTTGGCAAAAAACAGCACTGAAAACTGTTTGGGTCAACTAGTCGGTCGACCATAATAGACTAGGGAGGTTGACCACCCAGGGCCAAAATGCCCCAAATATTTCCACTAGTCGAACGCCCCAAGGTTGGTTGACCGAAATAGGGTAGATTGCTACAAATTTTGCCACTGGTCGGCCACCCAAGGGTAGGTTGAATAAAATTTGACTTCAATCGCCCGTGGGACGAGCAAGCTTCTCCAAACGCCACTAGTTGACCCAAACATTGTTCTTGGTCAACCCCCATAGTGTCGAATCATGTATATTGAGTCGCTTACACATCGATTGGGTTCCTATACCTGGTATTGGAGCATTCCACTTATTCCTTGAAATTTATTAATGAGAATTCCCATGTTTGACATGTTTCCTAGGCTCAGATGACTTTCGAGATTGTGACACAATTCCTGAGGAGACGGTTGTTCCAGTCAACAAGAGGGAATGCCGTAAAGGTAGGGATTTCTATATATTTTGCATTGCATCACATCATGATTTTAAAACCAGTATTTTGTGGAATACCACACTTGAAAACCCGACGAGAACTGTTTCTATAACACATCAATTTTTATGTATATGTATGTTTTCCCATGTTTATTTTCCATACGTGGTCTATTTTATATATTCTGTATATATGTTGGGAGGATGAATCCTCTTGATACTTTAGGCAGCTTTGGCGATAAAGCATCATGAGGCTATCCCGTGCAATCTCCTACTGCGAGGAGATTGATTGCTTGCATGTGTGAAAGGTTGATCTGGTGACATGTCCTCGAGTTTTGAGCCCCCAAAGTCAAAGGGTGATAGAGTGGTGATGACGCATCTTTGGGTTTTGAGCCACAAAATCTGGTAAGGATTTTAGTCACACGGATTGGAGGTTGTTAGTTGCTAGGATTGCTTGCCTAGCACCTTTCTAAGTGATAGGTGGCATGATGGCTTGTAGCTCTGCTCTTTGGCAACCCTCGTCAATTTGGATACAATAGATAGCTAGTTGAGGAGCTACCCAACACTGGGGACCTCATTCGTTTTGATATCACAAATGGGTACTCTTCCTGGTCTACGGACGCAAGCACCATCATTTTCCTTTTTCCTCACGAGATGTTATCGTCGACGAATGACCACCTATTCTCTGATGGGTAACGAATGGGCCATTGAATGGCCAGCCCTTTTCACTAATAACATTTTCAAATAGGAAAATAGTGATGGCGTATTTTTTGAGGTATAGTTGTCTATGTATACAACGAATTTTCAATAAAAGCCCCATCGATGGCCTTGGGCATGTTTATAAAAATAAAGAGTTTTCAAATTAGATTCCATGTAAGGTAAAAGAGATACATAACCTTCTTTTCATAAAATAGGAAAGATCAGTTTTTGAATGAACGGCATCTAATCTACATATACCTTAAGAGTTAGTCACTCACCCCAAACGAACCCCTCCCATTCCAGGTAAAGGCAAAAGCGGCTAGAGGAGTTAAAGCTCAAGATTTCCCTTTTCCTTATCTTTGAGTGTTTTAGACTTAATTCCTGGTGATGATAAATCTTTAGTTTGTATAACTTAAGTACTGTTGGTTTGGATTTGTCGCACAGTATTTTGGATTGTTTACTTTTAATTTATGCATCATTATTTCTCTTTATCCCTATACGGACCTCACCCATACCTTTTGGGCTGAGCTAATATTAAAAGTCTTCTGCTAAAATTCACATATTGGGCGGAGTGATCGGGTTCTCTAAGGGAATAAGGTGGCCTAATCCGGCAGTTCTGTTAGGCCTGCCTCCGGGTCGTGATAAAGATGGGACGGTGATGATGCGTCCTTGAGTTTCGATCCCCATAACATACCCAGGGTGTTTAGTCACACGGATTGAAGATCGTCAGTCACTGAGTTTTGCCTATCCTAGTACTGTTCCATTGGACGAGTGGCGTGACTCGTAGCTCCGCTCATTGATAACCCTCATCAATTTAGAACTTGATGCACCAAGGGGTGCAAAGCTTGAGCAAATTCTTGGAAGATGGTGGCTACCACGTTTTAAAAACAGAAGACCAAATTCACAAATTTGTAAATCGCTTGTTTGAAATCCAATCCCCATAAAATTTAAACCACGGCTAATATCCCGTGAGTAGTGTGTGCTCTACAAAAATCACGCAAAAATTCCAAAACAAGAGGGAGATATGTACGTAAAATTAACAGCTTGGAATGGCACCAACGGGATAGTTCCAAGCCAGAAAATGATGGTCCACAAATTACTTGTTTCTTATCCAAATGTCACCAAATTTGAACCACAATCTCTTGAAATGTGTACAGACAACCATCCAAAAATCACACAAAAAATAATCACGGGAGGCAGAGATATGAAATTGCGACCGAAACTGGTCGTAAGAGCACCAATATGGCAGTTTTGAGCTCAAAATTAGAATAGCAACAAGTCAATCAATACTTGTCCAAATTGTGCACAATTTGGATCACGTACCTCTCTTGAAGTGAACAAAAGAACCTCCAAAAATCAGAACTTAATTCGTTTAAGAAAAGATATAATGCACAGACACTTACAAGTTGGTCTGAAAAGATGCTATGGCTGCACATCTCGACTTCAATGGGTTCCAACAATGAAACCACTCTAAATTGGGTTGCAACAAGTCTTCTAATCTTTCTCTATGGAAGTTCACCTTTGGAACGAGATGAGGAAAGACTAGTGTAAGATATCCACCTCAATACAAGCCAAGAAGCAATGGTGGATCAATGGGAGACTCTCACTCTCTCGGTTCTCACCTTGAAAATGGAGAGCCGATTGCTATGGAGAAAACTCCAACTCACAAGAGTTTTTTTATTTGAAAATCTCAATCAGTTTTAGACAGCCCTTAATGAGGGTATAAATACCCCACAAGAGTTGCCCTAATATTACAATTACACAAATAACCCCAAACTAAAACAACAACAAAAGGTTCTCGGCTATTTCAAGACTAGCCGAGAAAACCCCAAAACAAACATTATCCATTACATCAAATAAAATCCATTGTCATAAAATGCTTTCATGCTACCTTCTTGGAGTCTTGAGTAACTTGAAGCATCTTTCTTGTGTAGTTATCTTCAAGCATTTCCAAAAGTGGCATGAAAGTTGTTGGATGAGGAAAAGGCCTCGAGTAAAAAAAAACTCTTTATTAAAAGAGCGTTTGACATAGCAAACAAATTTCAAATTTAACGAACTAGCTCATTCTGGAAAGCTTGGAAAAGTCAGTTACCATTTTATGAACACTAGTTTTTGATATAAAATCTTCCAAAATCCAAAAAATGTCAATTACTTATCGGAGGTCAGATTGTAGGCGGATTTGTGAAGTCCACCAAATCTTCTACACTTGTACTTGAACTTCCGCTTATGCTTGATCTTGAATAACTCCATTTGATATATGAAAGTTGGTTGGATGCATTTGATATCATTAGTGCACTTTCCTCCATGATGCCTACAAAATGAATATTAGAAATATTGTTAGAAAATCTTCATGCTGGAATATGAGTGGATGGATCCCATGGCACATTAGAACTCATATGTATTTTAGTTGAGAAGCAATTTGTCCCGAGCAACCTTATCCGTTACTTCAATTATACGGATTGTATAGGTGTTGAGCTATGGCTCGTTGGCACCTTCGGGTGGTTATACGAGTTTAGTCGGCACTGAGCTTTGGCTCGTGGGCAACTCAGGTGACGTGCTAGATTTTCATTTCATCGTTGTTTGATTTCCTCTGTCTCATGAGGTGTTGCTATCGACGGTAGCTGCCTATTCTATGATGAGTGTAGGATGGGTTCCTCAATGACCATCCTTTTTCACTAATGACGTTTTCATAATTAAAATGATGTCGGCATATTTTGTGATATATTTGTCTATGTATATAGTGAGTTTTGATGCAGCCACATCAAGGGCCACGGGCTGGTTTAAATAAAATGATAAAGAGGTTTTGAATGTTTTAAAATCCATGCGTAGTAAATGAAAAGTATGAAAATGATTTTCAAAAGAGGTGAGAAAAAATAATTTTTAGCACGCATTGCATATAGTATAGATTTTCCTATTGAGTTTGTCACTTGCCTCTTAGACTTTATTTTTCCTAGGTTAATGTATAGGATTTGTGTGGGTACTTTTGGGGGTTTTTTATGGGGCGTTGCTGGTGTTCCCTGGTGGTGCTTCAACCTTCCCGTGGATGGGTGGAGGTTCGTTGGTCCAAATCCCTTCGTCTCTAGTACATGTGAGATTTGTTAGATCATTTGGTGTTATTTAGTTTAATTCCTGCACAATACTTTCTTTGTTTATTATTATGTTATAATGTCTCTTGTTGATCACTCTGTGGATCTCAACCCATTCGATTTGGGTTTGAGATTAATATTACGTTAAAACTTCCATTTACTTCTAGCCTTGGGCTGGGCGATCAGATTCTCTCTAAGGATCGAATTGCCTGACCCAATGTTATGTTAGGTTCGTCTCCGAGTCATGACAATAAATCTCATAATTTTGATCAAAACTCTGATTTTCGTCTAAATACCCTGACAAATCTATCATTAGGACTTTGATCAAAACTTTGATTTTTGATTGCCCTCTGCCTGAAAAAAAAAATTTACAATTTCAAAATCCCAGATTTTACAAGTTCTTCTTTTCTCCTATAGCCATGGATCTTTACCATGCTCTTTTCCATGTATGTGTGGGATAGTCTGAAATTTGTTGCTAGGTCAACAAGCCTACTTGCTATGATGGGAGTAAGATACATAAGGGGCGGCGTATGGAAGGTGTGACACCTTACCATGTGAAGATAATGATTGCCTAAAATTAAGTTTTTATCCAGGCTCAATCTATAACTAAAATTGCTCAATCTAACATCATGTGAAAAAAATATACATAAATAATTTATAAGTAGATTTTTCTTCTCAACTAAGTATAATGCGTTTCAGAGTAAATTTAAAAACAAAATTATATGAATTTTAATCGAGAACAAACAATATTATTTTAGCGAGACCAAAATTCCATAAAAGGCCCAAAGCCAATCTCGAATAACAATGAAGCCTCATAGGGTTCATGTGTTCTAGGGTTCATGTATTCTTAATCTTTATAAACATGTCTATTTGAGCGAGCATACATCTGAGACAATGGGTTACACTTCCCATGCAGGTCAGAACTTCCTTTGAAGTTTGGACTTTCTAACCTTAGTCTCCCTTCTTAAACTCCATATGATCCAAGCTCCAACAACCTACAAATAAAGTGCAAGAGACTCATTTTCTGAATGGAACTTTTCAAAGGATTGAAACTGTGGAGCTCCAACCAATGCATGCATACAATAATCAAAATTCATATCTGTTAAGAAAGTCAACCGATCAAGCAGGTGCTCTGACATCATAACTCTCAGGTCGATGGCTAATAATAACACTTCTAAGCAATTACTGAACCTGTAAGGAGGAAAACCTATGCCACTGAACAGGGAGCTGTCGGAATCCCCTATTTAACTCAGAATCATTCACTCTCTCCTGTCTTCTCATTACCCATCATTCGTGCTTAAGCTTTATTGCCTACAGCTACCCTCTTCCGCCCTTTAAACTTCAATTAAACTAGTAAATTAGATTAAAAAAAAAAGAAAAAGTTCTATTTCCCTAAATTCTTAAATGATTTATGCCTAAATCTAAATTAAATTAAAGTCGAAAAATTATAGTGCAATATAACACTTGAATTTAAGGAGAAGTGACAATAGATGACCAGTGCAATTGCTTTTTTGAGCAATTAGATCTATGTACTTTGGATAGTTAGCAATGACTTCTTGCGCTACAAAAAATAGTTATTTTTATTTGTGCATTAAAATTTTAATTATTTTTAACAAATATTTTGCAAAATTGTTAAATTAACAATTTTTATGAGGGTTGAAGTCATTTTGCCAACGAAGCAAAGTATAGAAAGTAAATTCTCAAGAAAATGGTTAGTATAAATCCTAAATTCAGGGATTATGTTGTACTTTACCCAAAAAAATAAACTAGACGCGTAAAAATTGACACTACAATAATAATTCATCTTGATTTGGCTATATAAACACCTAATTAATCTGATGAATCAAACCGTATAACATATTTTAAATTTAATTCTTAAAATTACACAGAGTTCATTGTAGCTAATACACAATACGGAAATGATAGACGAGATAACGTTGAAATCATTATAATACTTTCCAATCTAAATAATTGTGAAAGATAAGATTAAAAAAGTTATCCAAAATTGGATTGGCTTTATCTCCTTTACGGATCACTACTTGTACAAAGGAATCAAATGATTGGATTGGACAAGATAACCAAACATGTACATGATTTGATTCATTATAACTCTTTTATCCTCAATCATAAATAAATAACTC
Organism: Begonia loranthoides; assembly: GCA_022433065.1. NCBI lineage: Eukaryota > Viridiplantae > Streptophyta > Magnoliopsida > Cucurbitales > Begoniaceae > Begonia > Begonia loranthoides. Next base: position 6,561,181 of record CM039483.1, read on the forward strand.
TTTTATTTCTATAGGTTCAACTTACATGACTTTTTTTTTTTTTTTATTGTATTTTACCCATCAATTAAATTCTTATTTATAAAATATGAACCATCACTGCTCAAACGATATAGATTGCACAAAACTTTGCGTTTTCTGGCTCTCACGGCAATTTGCTTCTTATTCTCATAAGATTCACTATTCTACAGCCTTGTGCTTCGGAGGATTGACCGCCACAAATATACTTAGTATAATTTATTATATTAAAAAAGCAACATCAACCATTAATTTGTGAGCCTCCATCGTAGTGAAATTTTGGGGAGTAATGTTTGATGGCATGTAAATTAGGGCTTGGACCAAACTGGGATAAAAAAAAAATGACAAATCAATCATCGTATTTTACAATCAATGATAAGTTAACTACTAAACTTTTTTTGCTAACAAAATAATCACTGAACTACGAAAAAAAGTCACCACTAACATCGCTATCACGTTTGTCGTTAAACGCTAGTCGACTAGCCGCTATGGCTCGTCTACTAATCTACCGCGGCTCAACGTATTTAACGAAAATAACCTTATAATATTGATGGCCTGTCACGGTTCATAAACTACTTGTCGTGGGTGACAATAAACTGCGATGGTTTAATACTATGCCACCGCAGGTTTACTTTAAACTGCGGTGGTTTAATATTGATTTGTCGCTGTTCATCGTGCCTCGTCCGCGGTTCCTCTGCCCTACTATATGAGAATTGATCGTGCACTCCGAAGAGTTCACTATGAAACACGATATCCTCGGCGAACATTCGTACTTTTAAACCTTCATTCCACACTTGTAATCAATACCAACGGATTCCCACGAAAAGAAAATGACACTCAAACGAAAGGATGGTCCGTCGCAAACTCACTCGCAACCACAACCACAAGCAAAAACAACGGACTCTGCCCGTGAACGTCGTCAGCTTGCAATTGACCTTGTCGGTCAGTTTCACGGGCGTGTACCAGTCACAGTGCAAGATGGAGCACCCACAGTGCAAGGAGCAACTGCCGCGGTGGAAGATGGAGTAGCTGCGATGGGTGAAGATGGGCAAGCCGCGGTGGGTGAAGATTGCAGAATTGAAGCTGAAGCTAAGGTTGAAGCACAACCTCAACCTCAACAACGACTGGCTGGAGGTACAATGGTCCGTTTCCAACCCGTTGTGGCGGGTTTGCACTCTCCACTCTTCAGGACAGCGTATGCCATGGAATAGTATGAAGCTGATGTTAAACACCGTTCAATTATTGTTTCTAGAAAAGTCAATTTCGAGTCCTTGGCTGAGTTGGAAATTGAACAATTGTTTGAGGGGGCTGTGCTTAGATTGTTGCACCGAGATCCCGAGATTGGCTCGTACAAAAGCCAAAGTCTAGTGAGCTGAATGTCATAGCCCGAGTGATCTATGTCATCATGACGTACACCATTTTTCCTCGGGATGGACATCGAGACCATGTTAGCTGCATAGATCTCTATTTGCTCAAGAAAGTGTTCACTAGGAAAAAAAGTGGACATCAGATATGTCATTTTGAGTCACATGCACGAGGTGCTGAACAACCCGGCCAAGAGTCTGTCATTCAATTGGCTCATCCAGAGGATTGTTAAGCAGTCTGGGGTACCAATCTCGGAGGATGAGTCGAGAATCGAAGAGAAGGCCACAGACGTCCACAACATATTGAAAGTGGACCAAATGGGGGTTAGCAAAGTTTGAGGTGAATGGGTACGAAAGACCCCAAAGAAACGAGGTACAGTGTCTTAACCCCCACCCCCTCCCTCAGTTCTACGATCTCCACCCCCCTCAGTGGTTCAGCCTTCAGCCCCCTCAGAGGAACAACCTCCAATCGCCTCCATAGCACATGAAGGAGGATGATCCACAGCCGATGACTCCGCCCCCTTCTCAAACATATCATTTTACTTCGATGCCTAAGGAGATGTCCAGCTGGATACGCAGGATGGAGGAGCTCCATCAAATGACGCTGACCAAAATAGAAATGATGGAGGAGCACCTACAAATGGCGCTGCTCCAAATTAAAAAAATGGAGGAGCAACGTAAAAAAATGGAGGAGCGAGCAGAAGAGAGGCATCATGAGATGTTGACACGAGATGACCTAGAAAAGGAAGCACGTGTTAGAAACCCACGATGAGCGACAGGGGAGGAGATGTAGACCCTTGATCAGATCTGGGAACTATCTAACGTGAGGTTCACGGATTCTAGATTTTCGAAGAAAATCTACCAATCGTAGGCAATGGTTCGGTTTTCCCTCGCTCAAACTCCCAATGGAAGTTTGAAAAGGGAAAACTTGCGAGTTAGCTCAAGCACCACGAGCTTGCTAACAAGGAAGTCCTCTACTTCGTCTCAGATTCGCAAATCCGGGGCTGACTCACGACAGGGTCAGGATGTCTCTCACAGAGGAGGAAACTACTAATATATTAATCTGATCAAAAGTTTTTCAATGCATCTAATCCATGGATATTTATAAGCCTAGGTGATGATGAGTAGGGGATGATGGATGGCCGAGATGAGGCAAGCGGGTGGCAATATGCATGAAGTGCACGTGGCAGCTCCTAGATGTTTTCTTTGGGTGGCAACATGCAGGCCCTTGGATGAATGTGGAATGAATGGTCGAGATTAAAGATGGTGGGAGATAACATGCATGGCGTACACATGGCAGCTCCTTGATGTTTTCTTTGGGCTTGCTATTTCCTTGGGCTTGAAATGGATTGGACTTGGCCAATCAATCCATAACTGGATCATCACCATCTAACTTAACCAACAATCTAAATGCATGAATGAGTAAAGTTTATAACCATGCATTACCCTCACAAAATAGGCTCAATGTTTGCTATGAAAATAAAATAAGAAATGAAAAAATGCAGAATTGAAAGGTTACACGTTTGGGATGCCGGGAAGACAAATTCCCGTCTGATGAAGCTCACAATACTCACGTGTGTCCCAAGTCAAGACATGCACAGGCTGCTCCCTATCCGTTGGGACAACATCCCAAATGGAACCATCCTCGAAGTTAATACCTTCAAAAGAAACAAGATCATCAGTAATTTGGCTAAGTAAAAGTAAGGACCTTGTTTGCGATCGAGTAATAGGCCTCGGCCCCCGAGGCATGTCAGATGTTGGCAGCATTTTAGAGAATGGACCAGCGAGCAGCACCTCCAGCAGCACCTCCAGCAGCCCCTAAACAGCCTCTCCATCGTCCTCTTTAGCAACGGAAGCCACAGACCGCTTGTAAGTTATTTACTTTTTACGCAAAGTCCATTATTTACTTTATTTGTATGCGATGTAATAATGTGTATGAAATTTGTAGCACCATTGCCCCCAGAGGCACCACCATTACGTCAGGTGGATCGCAGCCTTGGCTACTGAAAACTGTACGCTTGGTGCGTCTTCTATTTGGTTATTTAAGTAAGTCTGCACTTATTCATGATTTATTAGTCTGACGGTCACTTGTTAATATTTTTTGCAACCAGGTCAACTGATGAATATTTTCAAGACGTATGTTTATGGAAATTGTAACATCCCGTAACTTTTTTCGTATAAAATTTCTCTTTCTTTTAAAAACACTTGTGAAGGAAAACCAGAGTAAACATACAGTGAAAGTCTTAACCATAAACATACAGCAGAAGTCTTTTACATTTAAATACTACAAATCAATAGTTTAAAAACTATTAAATAAACACAAGTAAACCATTGACTTAAAACAGTTTGAAGTTATAAAAAACTTAAAAGCTTTTAAAACATTTATTCCATTTCCGTGAGCCATAACCCAAGGTCAATGTCGCCAACAGCACAAATGTCCACATAGCAATACTCCATCAGATACCTCCTTTAACAGTTTTATCCAATCATCGGCTACTTACCTACATCAACGGGACCTAACTATGAGCCTAAAGCTCAATAAGTGGTATAAAAGTAAAACTTAAAATACTCATATATCTCATAAAGTCTGTACTAAGTTTTCTATTTTGCTTATTTGTTACTGTTTCTGTCTTTTGTCATTATTTGTTCTGTTTCTGTGCAGGGTATATCAAATTGGACCACAAAAACAGTTACTGATCTTTGGTTTCTGTATCAGGAGTAACCAACCAAACCACAAAAACAACTATTTACATATCTTACTGTTTAATTCTGTTGTCTGATATTGTTTCTGTCTTTTACTGTTGCTTAATCTGTTTATGTGCCGGGCGTTACCAACCGGACCACACAAACATCTGTTTACTTATCTTTAATTTCTGTGTCGAGCGTACCAACCAAATCACAACTAATTACTTATATTTGATTTCTGTGTCGAGCGTAACCAATCGGACAACAGCTGTTTACTTATCTTTAGTTTCTGTGATGGGCGTAACCAACCGGACCACAGCTGTTTACTTATCTTTGGTTTATGTGTCAGGCATAACCAACCAGACCACATCTATTTACTTATCTTTGGTTTCTTTGTTGGGCATAACCAACTGATCCCCAGTTACTTACTTAGCTTTGGTTTCTGTGCCGGGCGTAAGCAACCGGTCCACAAAAATAACTATTTATGTTTATTTCATTTTCGTGTACTTTAGGATTCCAAGTCTTAACGTTGTTGTGCACATACAATCCTATATAATGTGTTCATCAATCGTATTCTTAAAACGTGATCCGTCCTAACTAAGGAACTGAACTTAAATTTAATAAACATACAATTCATAACAATCAATTAAACAAACAATAAACAACCCCTAATTCCCGTGATATAGGCCTTTTCGGACAAAATACATGCAGTACCACTTACCTGAAGTCCTTAGCTTTAATGGATTAACTCTTTAAGTTTCTTCTCAAAACCTAGTTATTAATAACATTATATTATCAATAAAGAATCCCCAATAATCAACCCTAATTACTGGCAATTCATTGCCTAACATATCTCTTTAATTCTACTTAACAATTTACTCCAACAAGGTATAGCTTAACAATATGTCCAACAACGACAACCCTCAATCCAATAATTACCGTCTCCAAAAATCCCACATAATAAAACTCATTAATAATTTATGACACGGTCTAATAATTCCTCACGGTCGTGATCAATAATAATATGATTGAAATAATCCCACTTAACAACAAACCAGAATCAACTATCCTACGTAACAGTGATGAAACCTAGATCACCAACCAATTTCTATATATATCACATGCAGAAACCAATTTGAATATAAACAATAACTCATGCTTGTTGTGCAATATCCAAGAATAGTTAATGCATACCTTCAGCACTTCACAGCCTCTTCCTCAATAATCCTAAGAAACTAACCTCCAGAAGCACATTTTTCATCACTTTCTCTAGACTTAGCCACGATCTCTCAATGTCTAAATATATAAAATATCCTCTCACTCTCATTCTTCCTATTTTTCTCACAACCTTCACTCTGCTATTCACAAAAAACCATCACAGCTTCTCTCTAAAATCCAACAGAGTAACCCCACTCTTTCTTCTCTGTGAAACTTCGCTGCCTTCCATCTCTATATATAGGCAATTTCCAACACCCCTTCATTAACCGACTGAAAACAGAAGGCCAAAGATTTGCAACCATTCGACGTCCAACAACTCTTCGACGTCCAAATGCTTCAGACGTTGATTCATTTCATTTTCAAGTCGGTTAAAACCTTTCCAAATTATCATCATAAATTGGCGGGCGCTTGAATTCCGTTGGATAGATATAAGCCTATAGGGG
>CM039483.1:6567003-6668790 GCA_022433065.1 Begonia loranthoides
GGGGGAGAGGGTGAATATAGCGTTCTATTATTTTCATACGATAATTTATTTACTTAGATAATTTATTTACTATTCCTAAGTGATTTTTTTGTATATAATTAAACATGCAATGCATAAATAAGAGTAAGGGATAGAAAGTGCACAAGGTTTGTTTACGCGGTTCGAAAAACCGGCCTACGTCTGCCCTCCAAGTTCCACTTGGAGATACACTAAACAATTAGCTTACAGGTGCCAATAAAACCGTTTACAAATTGACTATTGATGGGACGTCACCCTTGACTAATTCTAAGGTCGTCAACCTTTGATTATTGCGGGGCGTCACTCGTTGATTGAACTTTTGGGAGTTCAATCGAGCCTATGACTGTTGCGGGGCGTCACCCTTAATTTTGACTATTGCGGGGAGTTACCCAAGTGTGATGAATTCGTAGGGAATCACCCTTTACAATTTAGCACAAAATAATGAATCGAAAAATAAAGTGCAATCCATCTAATCGAAATTCTCCCAAAATAATTCTCAAGTTTGGAATAGGGAGAATTGGATTTACAATAAAAGTTTACAGTGATTGAATCGTGTATTAAATTCGGAAGAGCTTTGCCACGATTCTCCATTCATTACGTTGAGCTTCGAGTGAATTCATATTTATAGGCCACAAACTTTTCGAACGTCCTAAAAGTTTTCGGATGATCGCATGTGATCGTTGAAGAAAATAGCCGTTGAAATCCGTCCGTTGGAAATCTATTAGTAGGCAAAATCTAGACTTTTTGGACGCCGAGTCCTCGTCCGCTATTGTCTGAAAAAGCACCCAGAAAAAACATATTCAAACTCTAGTCATCCTCATGCGTTCGAAAAGTCGCCCAGAAAAAAAAAAAACAGATTCAAACTCTGGTTGTCCTCGTGCGTCCAAAAAGTGACAGACAGTTTTAGGATGCATTCCCTGAGTCCTCACTATCATCCTCTATCATCATAAAACTCTAGACAACCTTTAGGATGTATTTCCTACGTCCTCTTGCATCTTAAAACTCCAGACACCATTTTTGGACAACTTTTTTCATCCACAAGCGTCCACACCTTCACTCTGTTGAGTCCTTAGATGATATGCTACACTACATGGACTCAAGTAAACATGTTAACACATTAATAATACTCATTTTGAGGGTATTTCCAATAAACACGGATATAAATATTATGATCAAACGATAAGAATAATATCCAGAAAAATACAAAATACAACTTATTGATTTATTGAATTAATTACCATTTTAGTAATCATCAAAATAAAACTTAGCCTAACAAAAAGGCTAACAAATTCTTCAATAGCCGATCGAACACCCTTCAATCGATCGACAACTGTTTTCCTTTGCTCCTAAATTGCGTTTGATCAAGCCAGTTGACTGCCACTCCAAGCCGATCAACCGCGGCATAATTTCTTCTTCAGAAATATATTGATAACATATTTCCTTATCATGACACATATTCATATATATATATTACCTTTAATAAACCATAACTCATTTTTTCAAATTATCCAAACCTCAACATATACCATATGTTTCACCAATCCTCCATCACATTATTCTTCACTAAATCCAATATGTTCTCAATTAGTATAAATCCTATACCTTCAACCTTATTATATCAAAGTACATTTTCTCTTATTAATTTCACTGACTGTCAATCTAGTTGATATCATTCAATCTAACTCCAAATATTATCAAACAATTCTTCAATTAACTTCAATTCTTAGCATAAGCTAAATAATTCGGGTATCAAGGTTCACTATATCCAAATCTGTTTCACTTGACTAATACCTTAATAGTTTATTTAGCTCCAACAACCCCACAATTATCACTTAAGCTATGGATTTAGCTCAACAAAAATTTGGGATATTACACTCCTCCCCCATTATATAAATTTTGTCTTCAAAATTTGTATAGTTAAAAGGTATCTATTCCTATCTAAAACATATTCTACTATTATTCTTTCCTATTACTGTTACCTATACCTAACACATATGTCAAGACAAATACCAAACAGGCACATATAACAAAATTTTAAATTCTTCTTGAATCGCATAATACCTGGCCTAGACGTAGATAGCTCATCTTCTTGAAATCCATACAATGAAAATACCCGTGGTGCTACCATTCCTTGTTCCTTGACCACCAACAGACAATTCTTAACTAGTTGTCCTTGCTTCCCACACTTAAAGCATTGTTTAATACCAACTCTACATTCACCATAATGTTTCTTATTACATCTTTTACACGGTCCTACTTTAAAATTTCCAACCAAAGCTACATCTATCTCATTACACACACGCTTATCATTCGCAGACTTATCTTCATTGCCAAATGCCGCTTCGCTCCTTTTTCAATAATCTGCTCATCCACTGGTGATTGAGTTTGATTATTCTTTTTCAGCTTCTGATCCATTTCTATTTGTTTAATAACTTGCATCTCAGCTTCCTCTACTTCCAAAGCTTTTGTTACAATCTTAGAGTATGACCATATATCTTAACTCCTCTATAAATCTCAACATTTAATCCTTGAACAAACTGGTACACTTTAAGATCATTAGTTGCCACCAGGTGAGTTGTAAATCGAGATAGGGCCTCGAACTTCCTTATGTACTCAGCGACTGATGTAGTCTGGCGTAAACTCACAAACTCGACCAATTTCTGAGTCCTGAACATTCAGTTGAAATATTTATAGAAGAAAATCTCCTTAAATTGTGTCCAACTCATTTCCCTTACGTCCTGAGCTATCTTAATAGTGTCCCACCAATATCGCACATCGTGAACCAAAAGGTAAGCAGCGCATAGAACTTTCTGTGCTTCGTTAATTCTTGCATACTCGAACATGTCCTCAAGGAATCTAAACCATTCTTCAGCCAGGGATGGATCCAATACTTTCCCATCAAAACTTGGTGGCTTTAATCATCTAAACTTTTCTCATCTAGCTTCTTCTCGTACCATCCTTGGGCAAGGATTTCCATTCTCCTCACTTTCTACACTTTCTACAAGACATTTAATATGGCAGAACTGATGATCCACCATACCAGTCAAACAATTTATTGTGTCTCCCTGCACTGTCTGATTCTTCTCAACTCCTTGGCCAACAAGTCCATTAATTCCTTGATCAACAGGTTCACCATTATTTTCCTGACCCGCAAGTTCATCCCTTCCAACATTATTAGCAGGTCCGTTATCTTCTTGTACAACAGGTTCATTATTTCCTTGGTCAGTGGGTTCACCCCTTTCAACATTATTGTACCGGGCACGACCCCTTCTTCCCTTCACCATTATATTTGCCTAATATTTAATTTTAGGGATTAAAACACTATTGGATAACATAACTATACTTACAGTTAATAAAGCACCCCGGTGTTGAGTTTTACATTGTTGGTAGTTTACAGAAACGATTTTGACCCGGTTATGCTTTGATACCATTTGTAACATTCCGTAACTTTTTTCGTATAAAATTTTTCTTTCTTTTAAAACACTGGTGATGAAAAACCATAGTAAACATACAGTGGAAGTCTTAACCATAAATATATAGTAGAAGTCTTTTACATTTAAATACTACAAATCAATAGTTTAAAAACTATTAAATAAACACAAGTAAACAATTGACTAAAACAGTTTGAAGTCATAAAATACTTCAAAGCTTTTAAAAAATTTATTTAATTTCGTGAGCCATAACCCAAGGTCAATGTCGCCAACAGCACAAATGCTCACACAACAATACTCCATCAGCTACGTCCTTTAACAGCTTTATCCAATCATTGGCTCCTTACCTACATCAACGGGACCTAACTATGAGTCTAAAACTCAGTAAGCGGTATAAACGTAAAACTTAAAATACTCATACATCTCTTAAAGTCTGTACTAAGTTTTCTGTTTTGCTTATCTATTACTGTTCTTATCTTTTATCATTATTTGTTCTGTTTCTGTGCCAGGCTTATCAAACTGGTCCATAAAAAAAGTTACTTATCTTTGGTTTCTATGCTAGGCGTACCTAACTAGACCATAGAAATAACTATTTACATATCTTACTGTTTAATTATGTTGCCTAATACTGGTTTTGTCTTTTACTATTGCTTAATTCATTTATGTGCCGAGCGTAACCAACTGTACCACACAAATATCTATTTTCTTATCTTTAATTTCTGTGCCGAGTGTATCCAACCGAATGACAACTATTTACTTATCTTTGATTTCTGTGCTGGGTGTAACCATCCGGAACACAATTGTTTACTTATCTTTGGTTTCTGTGGTGGGCGTAACCAACCAGACCACAGTTGTTTACTTATCTTTGGTTTCTGTGCTGGGCGTAACCAACCAGACCACATCAATTTACTTATTTTTAGTTTCTGTGCTGGACGTAACCAGCCGGACCACATATGTTTCCTTATATTGGGTTTCTGTGTCGGGTGTAACCAACCGGACCACAGCTGTTTACTTATCATTGGTTTTTGTGCAGGGCGTAACCAACGGGACCACAGCTATTTACTTATCTTTAGTTTTTGTGCCGGGCATAACCAATTGGACCACATCTACTTCTTATCTTTGGTTTCTGTGCCAAGTGTAACCAACCGGATCACATCTATTTACTTATCTTTGGTTTCTATGCCAGGCGTAACCAACTGGACCACAGCTGTTTACTTATCTTTGGTTTCTATGCTGAGGGTAACCAACTGGACCACATCTATTTAATTATCTTTGTTTTCTGTGCCGAGCATAACCAACCGGGCCCCAGTTACTTACTTAGCTTTGGTTTCTGTGCTGGGCATAACCAACTGGACTATAGTTGTTTACTTATCTTTGGTTTTTGTGTCGGACATAACCAATCGGACCACATCTATCTACTTATCTTTGGTTTCTTTGTTGGGCGTAACCAACCGGACCATAGTTGTTTACTTATCTTTGGTTTCTGTGCCGAGCGTAACCAACCGGACCACATCTATTTACTTATCTTTGGTTTCTATGTTGGGCGTAACCAACTAGACCACAGTTGTTTACTTATCTTTGGTTTGTATGTTGGGCGTAACCTGTTGAATTACATCTATTTACTTATCTTTGGTTTCTGTGCTAGGCGTAACCAATCGGACCACAGTTGTTTACTTATCTTTGGTTTTTGTGCCAGGCATAACCAGCCGGACCACAACTATTTACTTATCTTTGGTTCCTATGTCAGGCGTAACCAACCGGACCACAGCTGTTTACTTATCTTTGGTTTCTGTGTCAGGCGCAACCAACTGGACCACATCTATTTACTTATCTTTGGTTTCTATGCCGGGCGTAACCAACTGGACCCCAGTTACTTACTTAGCTTTGGTTTCTGTGTCGGGGGTAACCAACCGGTCCACAAAAATAACTATTTACGTTTTATTTCATTTTCATGTACTTTACAATTTCAAGTTTTAATGTTGTTGTGCACATACAATCCTATCTAATGTGTTCCTCGATCATAATCTTAAAACGTGATCCGTCATAACTAAGAAACTGAACTTAAATCTAATAAATATACAATTCATAACAATCAATTAGAAAAACAATAAACACCCCCTAATTCTCATGATGTAGGCCCTTTCGGACAAAACACATGCAGTACCACTTACCTAAAGTCCTTAGCTTTAATGGGTTAACTCTTTAAGTTTCTTCTTAAAACCTAGTTATTAACAACATGAGATTATCAATAAAGATTCCCTAATAATCAACCCTAACTACTAGCAATTTATTGCCTAACATATCTCCTTAATTCAACTTAACAATTTACTCCAACATGTTATAGCTTAACAATATGTCCAACAATGACAATCCTCAATCCAATAATTACCATCTTAAAAAATCATTTATGACACCTCACGGTCATGATCAATAATAATATGATTGAAATAATACCACTTAACAACAAACTAGAATCAACTATTCTACGTAACACAGAGAAAACCCATATCACCAACCAATTTCTATATATATCACATGCAGAAACCAATCTGAATATAAACAATAACTCATGCTTCTTGTGCAATATCCAAGAATAACTAATGCATACCTTCATTACTTCACGACCTCCTCCTCCACAATCCTAAGAAACTAACCTCCAGAAGCACATGGTTTCATCTTCTTCCTCTAGACTCAGCCACGATTTCTCACTATCCAAACACATAAAATTTCCTCTCACTCTCATTCCTCCTGTTTAACTCAAAACCTTCACTCTACTATTCACATAAAACCATCACAGCTTCTCTTCAAAATTCAACAAAGTAACCCCACTATTTCTTCTCTATGAAACTTCATTGCCTTCCATCTCTGTATATAGGCAATTTCCAATGCCCCTTCATCAACCCATTGAAGGAAGAAGGCCAAAGGTTTGCAACCCTTCGACGTCCAACAACTCTTCGACATCCAAACACTTCTTACGTCGATTCATTTCATTTTCTGTCTGTTAAAACCTTTCTAGATTAGCATCATAAATTGGCGGTCTCTTGAATTCTTCAGTAGTCGATCGACCACCCGTCAATCGATTGACCACCATTTTCCTTTGTTCCTGAACGGCAGTTGACAGGCCAATCGACCGCCACTCCAAGTCGATCAACCGCAGCATAATTTCTTCTTTAGAAATATTTTGATAACATATTTCCTTATCGTGACACATATTCATATGTATACCCCCCATATATATATATACCCTTAATAAACCATAATTCACTTTTTCAAATTATCTAAACCTCAACATATACCATATGTTTCACCATTCCTCTTTCACATTATTCTTCACTAAATCCAATATGCCCTAAAATAGTATAAATCTTATACCTTCAACCTTATTATATCAAAGTACATTTTCTCTTATTAATTTTACTGACTGTCAATCTAGTTGATATCATTCAATCTAACTCCAAATATTATAAAACAATTCTTCAATTAACTTCAATCCTTCCCATAAGCTAAATAATTCAGGTATCAAAGTTTACTTTATCCAAATCTGTTTCACTTGACTAATACCTTAATCAACCATTTAGCTCCAACAACCCCAGAATTATCACTTAAGCTATGGATTCAGCTCAATGAAAATTTGGGATATTACAGAAATACTAAGAAGAACGTGCAGACATGCGCAATTCTTTTCGGGAAAGCTGGTCCAAGATGAGTACTGCGTCACTGAGATCATCTTCCCGCAACAAAAAGGAATGGCAAACACGGTGAGAATTATGCTATGTTACAATAAGTAGTTCAGAAGTTGTTATATTAGTACTCATCCATGCGTTGTGTTCTTTGTATGAAATGCTATGCGGTGAACGAAGAAGAATACTGGGAAGTTCAAATGGAAAAATAGCTCATTACACTAGGGTGGATTCACGTAAGTAAACTTCTCGCGTTTGAAGGTTGTCATTCATGTTTCAACAGTTCTAATGTGTGCTTCCTTTACATTTCAGTCACACCCAAGGCAAGGGTGTTTTCTGTCGTCCCTAGACCTGCACACTCACTTCCCTCACCAGGCATTGCTGGCAAAAGCAATTACGATCGTCGTAGCGCTAATGGACAAAGAGTGGTATATCTTTTCCCATGTGTAGCTCATATTGCTTTATGCTTATGTGCTGATTTATCCCTATGTATTTCAGCCCGCATGGCATCTTTCAGTGTTCGAGTGAGGGGTGGGCGGTGATCCGAGATTACAAGAACAAGGAGGACTTCCACCATCACGATGATGAACCCGTGAAGGTTTGTTGTACGCCAAAGCGTCCCACCCAATAGTAGACCTGCAATTTTCTTTTTTGATCACAGATTTTCAGAAGAAATGTGGCAAGAAGGCGACTTAGGGTAGTTTGGATGTGTAGGGATACTAACTTTGTTGTACATAATAAAGAATTCATTGACTCTTTACATGTTTATGTTTTCTTTTTTCTGTTTGGATGATATCTGTTGGGAAAAATATCTATTTTTGACAATGTCATAGAGGGGATAGACTAAAAACAAGCGAAACTCTTGCAAAATTTTCAATTTTTTTAATTGGATTGTCGCGGATAGTTAACAAACCATCGAGGTTACATACGAGCCACTGTGGATTTTTTGACAGGCCGCGGTGGCCTGATAAATATCTGTCGCGGTGTGGTATCAGTCCACTATGGCCTGTCAGACGACTGAATTACATATTCAAATTTTTGCCTCTACCACTGCCGACTGAATTATAACCATAACGTGCATTACAACTGCAAACCAAAGTGACAATTAACTATGCATCGAAACCAGACATACATTATGTACAATTATTTATTAGAGGTTCTACAATAGCTCTAATACATCGTGTTGTCTTCTCTAATCAAGGAAGGTTAAGGTCCACATTTGTGTATGTTTGTGTTTGTGGACCTTGCACATCATACTCCTACAGAAAACATTGCAAATGAAATTAGCATAGTTCAAATAATACTTGAAAACGTAAACATGATAATGGGCTCACCTGGGTCTCAAGAACTATGTAGGGAACTGTCTCGGCAACTCTCTCGAGGACTGTATCGAGGACTATGACAAAAATTGTTTCGGGGGCTGTCTCAAAGACTCTGAAACCCATAAATGTGCCTTCCAACCTTCATCTATCTCCTCTGCCTCTGCCTCTGCCTCTGTCACCTCTACCGCCACATGCACTAGACTCGCCTCCATCTTCGCACGTGCGGGAATTGTGCCCCACACCCCCACATCGGCCACATGTCATGTTCACATGTCTTATGGGTAACACTGTCTGGCTTGGGGTCTGGTCCACATCCCGTATTCTTTGTTTTCGCGGCCTGTCGGGACGCCTCTTAAATGGCGGTGGGATAATTGGATAAATATGCATCACAGGAGGCCACATGATTTGTCCATTGACGGGGTGGACAAAGTGGGAGTACATCGACATGTATGTTTCCCGATGATAGCACTCATTCATAAATTCCTCCGGAGATCTCCTCATGAATTGAATACATGGGGACAACATGGACACCCGAGATGCCAAACAACTCCCATCGGTAACAATTACAAGCACGCCTGTCCAAATTGGCAAAGTACTGTTCGTTACCATTGTTGACTTCAAACTGGGGAGCTCCTAAAAACTCGAGGCTCCAATTTGAACTGCAAGTTGTAGTCTGGCAAGTCGGTTGTTGATATGCGGACACAAAAGGCCCGTCGAGCGCCCCATCTTTTCTTGTTTTTTTTTTTAACGATCCTTCCCGTGATGCCTTTTCATATGATCTCGAACATATTTAGAATCAGTTTGTCCCGGGCTGGTAAGATGCATGTGTTGAAGGACTCGCTGAGGTTGTTGAGAGTTATGTCACATTTGGGGATGGAGCAGAAGACATGTTTGGCCAAGCATCTCGCATCTATTCCTCGTAGATAGTTGTGGGTTGTCGGGTCAAGCAAAAACAACTTTGCCATCTCTCTCTCAAAGTGTCTCTCTGTTGTGGCTCTAGATGCTGCCCACATTGCATTTTTGAACAACCTTCTTTTAAATTGTTTTTGAAAATTGTCATACAGGTGTCGTATGCAAAACTGATGGTTCGCTTGCTCCACCACCTCTCTGACAGCTGGTACTAGCCCCTACAAACATTCATAGTATGAATCAAACATTAGTACACAACACATAACATAAACATAGAAGGAAAAAGCAATCAACCACACCTTTTGTCGATAAGAAATAATTGTCCACCCATTGCCGGTCGAGGTGTTTAGATCATCGAGCAACAATTCTAGAAACCAGCTCTAAGAAGCCCTATTTTTTACTTCAACCACCGCTACAACAATTGGATACATTCCATTTGTTCCTGTCGATGATGACAATAGTGAGCAGGTGGCCCAGAGTCGCTCCCTTTAAGTGCCAACCATAAAAACAAATAACCAGTCTACTACAATTCAGCAGACTCATCTTGAATGCAGCCAAACACGTGTACATCCTTTTAATACACACTGAGCTTCTAGGATTAGACCGTCAAATCTCCTCAGCATAGGACCATATAAGCTTGTATTGCTCATTGTCATCCCCTTCATTAATTTTTTTGGCCTCATTTCTTGCCCTTATAGCAAGGCTGGTTGTGATGTTAACACTAAAGTCTTTCCTGTGTGTTTCAATTATGGAAGAAATATCTCAGTCAGCCTGACTTTTAAATTTGTCCAAGTAATGTACTGCCACCCATTTGGCAGAGGCATAACAGCTTTTCATCTTTTTCAAGCAAGTGTGAACGTCGTTGTAGCACTTCATTTGAAATGTCATTTCACCTTGCATTTTTAAGTCGTGCATCTGCCATGTGCATCCTTCATGGCAGGCAACCCTCAACCAATGAGCGTCACTGTGGGTGAATTTTATCATGTACCCATTCTTCAATGCATGCTCAAAATTTCTTCTCTAATTTTATTTAGTGAACTATACTTCTTGCCAAGACCCATACTAGCGAAAGTGCATGCTGCTTGTGGTGGAAGTTTAGGCCTACTCTCAGCCATGTCCATGTCTTCGTCACTACTGGATTCGTATAATGAACGGAGCTCCTCCTAGTCCTCATCGTCTAGCGTTGCTAAGACATAATGCAACACTATAATAGTTTCATCTCTAATTGCACGTACCTCATTGGCAAAAAATGTGGATGTAGGCCCCACTTCAACTTAACAGTAAATGACAGATTCCTTAACACTCCGAAACGCCAATTATTGTTCAACAAATGCTTCAACTTCGCCGAAATGCAATTCGCTTCAGCTCTCAGAAATCTCTAGAGCTTGCTAGTCACTGACAAAATCTCTGAGAAAATAGCGAGGAATGTACTGTGAATTTGTACAAGGCGGACAAGTCACGATTAACCACGGCGGATCAGTATTAAACCGCTGCGGTTTAAAGTAAACGGCGGCTTAGTATTTAACCACCATAGTTTATTGTCACCTGCGGCAGGTCGTTTATGAACCACGGCGGACCATCAGTATTATAAAATTATTTTTGTTAAATACATTGGGCCATGGCAGATTAATAGACAAGCTACTACGGCTCGTCAACTAGCATTTAACAGCAAACGTATAAATAATATTAATGATGATTTTTTTTGTATTATTAATAATTATTTTATTAACAAAAAAAATACGATGGTTAGTTTGTTATTTTTTCTTAAAAAAAAAATAAAAAACTAGACAAGTAGACAGTGGGTCAGTATCATTTATTATTTTGCAAGATCTTGACCTAATTCCATGTGCTCAACCTCACATGTTTAGATTTACCCTATTACAATCTGACGGACCTCCTTTTTCACATTTATTATCATCTATTAGATTTAACCTATTACAATGAGTCACTCTTTTTAAGTGCTAATCATCCAAACAAATAACCGGTTTACCACAATTCAGTAAGCTCATCTTGCATGCAGTCAAACATATGTACATCCTTTTAAATTTACGCATCTCTAGGTCAATACGTACCGAGCTTCTCGGATTAGACCGTCGAATCTCCTTGACATAGGACCATATAAGCTTGTATTGTTCATTGCCCTTCCTTAATTTTTTTGGCCGCATTTCTTGCCCTTATAGCAAGGTTGAGTGTGATGTTGACATTAAAGTCCTTCCTGACTATCTCAATTATAGAAGAAAGGTCCTAGTTAGCCTGACTTTTAAATCTGTCCAAGTAATGTGTTGCCACCCATTTGGCAGAGGCATGACGACTTTCCATATTTCTCAAGCAAGTGTGAACGTCGTTGTAGCACTTTATTTAAAACGTCACTTCACCTTGCATTTTTAAGGCGTTCATCCACCACGTGCATACTTTATGGCAGACAGCCCTCAACCGATGAGCATCACTGTGGGTGAATTTTACCCATTCTTCAATGCATGCTCGAAAATTTCTTCTCTAATTTTATTTAGTGAACTATACTTCTTGCCAAGACCCATACTAGCAAAAGTGCATGCTGCTTGTGGTGGGAGCCTAGGCCTATTCTCGGCCATGTCCATGTCTTCGTTACTGCTGGATTCGCATAATGAACGGAGCTCCTCCTGGTCCTCCTCATCTAGCGTTGCTGAGACAGAATGCAATACTATAGCAGCTTCGTCTCCAATTGTACGCACCTCATTGGCCAAAAATGTGGACTTGGACTCCACTTCAACTTAACAGTTAATAAAAGATTCCTTAACACTCTGAGACGCCAATTGGTGTTCAACAAATGCTTCAACTTCGCGAAAATGCAATTCGCTTTAGCTCTCAGAAATCTCTAGGGTTCGCTAGTCACTGACAAAATCTCTGAAAAAATAACAATGAGTGTACCGTGAATTTGTACAAGGCAGACGAGGCACGATTAATCGCAGCAGATCAGTATTAAACCGCTGCAGTTTAAAGTAAACGGCGGCTTAGTATTAAACCGCCGCAGTTTATTGTCACCCGCGACAGGTCGTTTATGAACTGCGGTGAACCATCAATATTATAAAATTATTTTTGTTGAATACATTGAGCTGCGTCGGATTAGTAGACGAGCTGTCGTGGCTCGTCGACTAACATTTAACAGCAAACATAACAATAATATTAACGATGATTTTTTTGTATAGTTTAATTGTTATTTTATAAAAAAAAAATGTACCAAGTTAGTTTGTCATTTTTCCTAAAAATAAAGCAAGACATGTAGATAGTAGGTCGGTATCATTTATTATTTTGGAAGATCTTGACCTGATTCCATGTGCTCAACCTCACATGTTTAGATTTAACCTATTACAATCTGACGGTCCTCCTTTTTCACATTTATTATCATCTATTTTTACCTCTTTGTATTACAATCAATTGGTTTTTACCGCTGTAAAAATTATTGTTTCACCACCGGTTAAAAATCAAGTAAAAGGGTCCCATCCGTACCAAGTGGGGGAGAGAGAGGTAGAAATGAATAGTAATTATTACTAATAAATGAGAAATGTTGACCCCACGTAAGTGACCTACCAACCTGGACGCCACATACTTAAGGTAAATATAAAATTTATTTTACTGGGGGCCACTTATTTAAGATGCAAATAATTGATTTCGTTAAAACCTTACTCCATCCTCCTTTTCGTCAATGTCAGTGTGACATTATTAACCTCCATCTTTTTATTTCATTTTATTTACCATAATATAATATCAACACTCTTAATGCATCTTTTTCATTGCCATTAGGTTCAACCCAACACAAATATAATATTAAATTAATAAAATTAAACCGAACTGTATAGTTAGAAAAGTATACACTTTTAAATAAGAATAATAATATAAACGTGACAAAATGGATTTGTTTGGACTCTGAATTTGGATCTAATCAACTCATTTGACACATGAAATGTACCAGACTTGATGGGTTGCACAATTTAATAATACAAAGTTTGAAACTTTGAGGAATGTACTATTTTTTTTGTTACATTATTCTTCCTAGGTTTAGGCCAACGATCAAAGTCCAATTATTCTTTCCCTTGGACGCTTAAACATCTTAAGTGTCAAATATGAATAGTCAAAGGAATATGCAAAGAAAGTATTAAAATACCCTCTCGAGGTGCAAAGTACAGCACCGTTTGTCTCGAATGCATCGATGTTGGTTGCATGTGCATCTCATTAAATGCCTACTCATACCATGACGATGATGACAATAGTCCTGCAAAAACTAATTAACATGTTAAAATATAAAATTAAAAATATATTTTAAAAAAATTATATTATTTTTTGTAGTTAGAATGATAAGATGAATGATTTAATAATGTAATATAATGTCCTTATTTAATACCAAAAACTTAGTTTCTTAAGATGTGCAAATAGTGATACAAACTGAAGTGTAACATTTAATTTGAGAGAGAGAAAGAGAGGGAGAGAGAAGAGCTCACTCTTCTTCTAATCTTATTTAGGTTATTTCTTAGTTTTTAAATTCGATTGTGATATTGAGTAAGTGAAAAAATTCTTGTGAATATAGATAAAATATTGAATTAAAATGATCATTATAAGAAAGAAAAAAAAGAGCTAGTCGATCTATTTTATCAATACATGATTCATTTAAGACAATTTTATTTAAAAAATAGTTTAGTTTATTAATTATTGATAAGTCTTAAGTTCAAAAGCTAAATTAAAATATACCCTAAAATAAATATATCCAAAAATCTAAAAGGTGGCGTTATGTTTTTTTAATCATAAAATAAAAGAAAAATGATAAATTAACCATCATTCTTTATTATTATTAGTGACAAAACAACCATCATTTTTTTTCATTAACAACTTAATCGTTGAACTATGGAAAAACGTCACGGCAACCATCGTTGTGACGTTTACCGTCAATGTCCGTCGACGATCTCGTAGTCATGTTTCTTGGCAACATTATCTTCGCAGTCATCTTTTCAGTCACGTTTTCTAGCGACATTATTGGTGAACTTTTGATTATGATTATGATTTCGTCGACGGACATTGATGGTAACCAATAAGATGATGTCGGGAAGCTCTGGTACAGTTCGGTCCACAATTTTCATGTTTTTAGTTTTCTAATCATCTTTTCATCGTCGAAAGCAGTTTTTGTCGTTGTCGTCGTCGTCCAGTATCTCAATTTTGCCACGGAATGCTCGTCCCTATGATTACGCGTTATGGGCAGAACAACGTACTCTCAACACCGCCGCAGTCTGAGAAAGACTGCCAAGGTTTGAGAAAGACCGCTGCGGTCTGAGGATGATCCGTCGCTGATCATCGTGCGTCGGTCTGCCTATATAAGAATTGAGTGTACGCTCCAGCAAGTATCACGACATACGAAATCCTCAGCGTACTAAGTTCAATGAATTATAGGGACGTTCGTTTTATGTTTGAGGGGCGTCCTTCGCCATTATAGGCAGATTTAATGTTCAGAGAAGTCCGACGAACATATAACGGACGTCCATCTGCCAAAGACTGACCTCCATTTTAGCCTGAACGATGTAGTCTTAAGTCGAGGGACATCCGTTGTGAGACTAGGGACATCCGTCATTGCCAGTTGGAAAATGACAAACTCCATTCTAGCCGTCCATTCCTATCAAGGGACGTCCGTACTCCATCCAACGGCCATGAACCATCGTTCCAACGGGTAAGACAGACGTCCCCCGATAATTGATGTAACGTTCAGAGAAGTCCGGCGAACATACAACGGACGCCATCGAACAAAGACGGACGTCCGTTGGAGCCTGAACGACGTAGTCTTAAGTCGAAGGACATCCGTTATAAGACTAGGGACGTTCGTTATCGCCATTTGGAAAATGACAAACTCCATCCTAGCCATCCATTCTAATCGAGGGACGTCCGTTCTTGATCTAACGGCTATGAACCATTGTTCCAATGGGCACGATGGACCTCCCCCAATAATTGATGTCCTTCGTCAGTCTGTTGAATTATTGTTTGACGATTCTTGGCAGACGAATTTTGACGGACGTCTCCCGTTGTTGCTGCCTTGGACATCTCCGTTCGACGGTCATTGGTCGACTAATTTTGACGGAAGTCGCCCATTGTTGCTGCCTTGGACGTCTTCATTTGTCGTCATCAAGCCTCCGACATTCGTCTTCATCAAGCCTCCGCGGTTCGTCGTTATCAAGCCTTTGTGATTCATCGTCAAGCCGCCGCGGTTCGTCGTCATTAATGGGAAACGTAACAACGATGGTTGCTGTGACGTTTTCTCATAGTTTAGTGGTTAAGTTGTTACCGGAAAAGGGATGATGTTTGTTTTGTCACTAATAGTGAAGGATGATAGCTGTTTTGTTATTTTTCCTAAAATAAATATACCAAAAAATAAATATATCCAAAAAGCTCAATATACCCTAAAATGATCATTATAAGAGAAAAAAAAGTGTGATATTCGATAAATTTTATCAATACCTGTAAAATCCACGAATTTTTTAATAATAAATTCTACGAGTAAATTTTTCGCGTAATAATCGGTCAAGCCATTGAAAGATTCACCCAATTTATTGCATAGCGACTACATATGGATTTTCGATCAAATGATCAAAACTGATAAAATTAGTTTCGATCAGTAAGTTAAGTGAGGAAATAAATTTGATAAATTAATTGGTCAAAGAATCATCGTCAACCAACCTCAAGAGAAAATTAGAATTGAAATAGAAAAATGGATTGTATTTATTTAATATAAAATATTTAATATATATATATATAATATTATTATTAAATAAATTAAAATGAAATAATAAAAGGAATGGATGTTACGATGTAATGTCCCAAAAATATAGAAATACCGTATAAATTCATATATTACGTTGTAATAGGATTTAATGATGTAATGACATGGTTTATGTTATGTGGCAAATAAAGTGTAGTGTAAAAAGTTAAAGAAAAATGCAAAATTTGGAGTTTAGGACGAATGGGGACGACAATTGGCGTCCTAAACTCTGTGCTGTCAAAGTTTGGACGCTGAAAGACGCTGCGGATGGTAGCAGGGTCATCCGTTTTGAATCTGTCCAATTCTGGGACAATTCAGACTGGGGCGGACGACTACGGACGAGAAAAGATGTCGTCTGAATGAATCTGTCCTAAATCTGGACACATTCGGACGACTGCGGACGTGTCATGCGGACGCCTCCTGGCGTCCGAATAAGCTGTGCGGACGGTATGGACGAAGGACTGAGAACGCGTTTTCTTGTCCCAAAGTGAATGTGGACGACACACCGCATCCGGAAGGTCAAAATGGTCCAAAAAACCCATTTTTAAATCTGGTGTCGCTCTCTCTACTCGTCATTTTCCCGATTCTTACAGCGACGACATGATCAAGCGGCAAAAAGGGAGATGATGGGTGGCCTCAGCTCAGTGGACCTCTTACCCTTGAGGTGGGAGGCAGCTCCACGTAGCTACTTCTGTTTCAGCTTCTTCTGTCTGGTTTGTCTATAAGAGACGATCCAGGTAAGTAAATGGGTTCCCACTGTTATCGTTGGGTGAAAGTGCAGAACAATTGGAAGTGTAAGTTGTTAGTATCATCAAGTGTATAAGGGTGTGAGAGGTGATCTTTTCTTCTTTTCTTCTATTGAGTTTTGTTTGTTCTCTTTGCAAGTGAAACAATGAACTGCTGGGGAAAGTGTGGCTGTACGAGCATTAGTTGAATATTGGAACTTGAAAGAGGTAAGAATTGGAATGATGTGTGGCCAGTGGAGGCCTACATCACGGGGTTTTGCTTGTGTGTTGTTACTGTTCTAACAATGACTCAATATTGAACTTGTTTTAATTGATATACTGTCTTGAGAAATTACTTGGATTACTGTTGATTTCTGCTAAGTGGTTGTAGATTTTGGAGTAACGTAATATGATAAGTTTAGTGGAATAATATGTGCAAGGAATTGAACCATGCAAGTGATATGTTGGTGGAGAATATTGAGACTTATACCTGGTAGAACATTAATAGTTTTTCTTATTGCAATTGCAATTTATTGGATTAAATGGGAAGAGTTTCATTCTAGTTTGGAAAGTTTTAACAGTGGACAGTGGAAATAATTGGCTTATTGAACATGTAAAGTTATGTTGAATTGGATGTTATCTTTTGTTCTTCTATGCCATATTAATGAACTAAATATAGTTAGTGTAAATTCTACAAATTGTGAATTGTAATGTCTCTTTATTCAAAGGCATGAGTAGTTTTCTTTTAGTATGTGTTCTTTTTATTCAAAAGCATGTATAAGTTAATGTGAAATTGTTGTGAATTGAGTATTGTTTCTTTTATTCAAATCGTTGACATACATGCATCATGTTAGGCATATGAAATTGCTCATGTTGTGTGACATATTGAATCTATTTAAATAGGCGTGTAAGGGTTCAAAAAATCAATGATGGCCTATTAGATCCATGTTGGATGGATTAGAAATTATTAGATCCATGTTGGATGGATTAGAAATTATTAGGTCCATGTTGGATGGATTAAAAATCATAGATTCATGTTGGATGGATTAGACGAGGGCTCATTATTTCCTGTTCTGAAATCCCCAATGTTCTCGTAACAAAAGAGTGTATACGACCTGGGAAAAACCCTTGATATATATATATATATATATATAATTCTTTTGAGTGAGCGGGTTTTCTCATGGTCCCACGGTGTTTGTCATATATGCACTCTTGGATTAATTGTATTGTATGGTCATGCATTGTATTACATTCTTATTCTTGCTGAGCGTTAGGCTCATTGTTTTTCCCCCGTGATGTAGGTAATGCCTTGGATGACAATCATGCTGTGGAGGAGGTATTCTAGGACGACGTTTTGGATTATCAGCCATTTTGACTTGTCGGTTGTGGTGCATCACGGTTGTGTTATGATGGTAGGTTTTGGAACATATGATATCATGGACTTATCACAGATAGAATTTGGTATTTTGGTTTGGGATGACTGACACAACGAAACTTTGAAAAAATGTGTATTTTGCTAATATATTAGTAGTCTAACTATAAACTTTTGGAAATGTAAATGGACTGTTTGAAAACTTTTATGGTAAATTAGTATATTTTGAGAATCATTTTATGTCAAGTTGCACAGTTTACTCTGATAGTTTACATTGTTTGTGAAATAGAAAATGAAAAATTTATAACCGTTTTTAAAATATTAAATAAATAATGGGGAAAAATGCGGGATGTTACATATGAAGTCTTCCTGATGCATCTCAAGACCCTATCACCCAAGTCTGAGTCAAGAGGCTCATGACTTTCCTAACCAAATGCTATTTTGCAGGTGGAGCCTTCCTTGAAGGATTTGAAGATGAACCAAAGATGTTGGAAAAGGAAGCATCAATACATTTACTCACTTGGATTGATGATGCATTTCCTCGACTTGTTCGCAACACCCCCATGGATTGACGATGCATTTCCTCGACTTGTTTGCAACACCCGCAGCCAATTTGAAGATCGAAGCTCCGAAGCTAAGTTGGACATTTTAGATTGAAATATGTTCTTTTTATGTTTTAACATGTAAGTTGAACTTATGTTTTGTTGAATTACTGGATAATTGGTTGGTTTGATTAGTTTTTGGGTCTTTTTAAACCATTTTTAATTAGAGTGCTCGGCTAGCATGTTAAGCATGTTAGCCGAGCACTCATGCCCAATTTTGGATTCACAAGAGCATTTTTGTAATCTTGCATTAGGGCATTCTTTGGAGGGATATTTATCCTCCCTAATGGTGACCTAATCTGCACTTTTAGCCAGTCAAAAGCTGCTGCTACAACTTGTTTTTGGAGTCTTCACCCAAAGCACAAAATCAGATTCTTTGTCTAGGGCAACCGACGACTTGATTTCCAAATACTTCCTTCCTCATGTTCTTTTATTTTTGGAGGTTGGATTTCATACTACGTTTCTCCCAGCAACTTGTTCAAGTTGTTCATTGAGAGAGGAGAGCCAGAAGAGTAAAGGAAAATGAGTTGGAGAGGCTTTTTACAAAGGCGTTCATTGAAGTCACGGTTTCTGGGTATAGGGAATCCGCAGACCAACTCGTAAGTCCGTGTCTGTTCTGTTCGTTTCATTTCGAATTTTATTTTGTAATTTTTAGGGTGTGACTTCCTCTGGATTGTGGTGAACTGGATATATTTTTGGTGAAATTTGGATTTAAGCTCGTGATTTTATGCATTGTTAATTTGAGATCGCTAAAACTGTTTCGGAGAAGAGTATTGTTTCACGCATAACTTTCGTTCCATTGTGTTTTTTTATAGGGAATTGTGGATTGGATCTTTATCTTTGGTATTTATTGAAGCCTTGCAAATTTTAGCGACATTGACTACCTGCACTTGAAGTTCTATCTGTTTGAAATTGAGAATTCTGTTTTTGCATTGGCCGATTGAACGCCAAGTGTGAATTTGCATCCTTCCACTTTGAGGTGCATCACTTCCACATCTTTTATTTTGGCTGATGGGTGATCGCACATGGAGAGGACGACGGAGCAAAATCGATTGTCCAATAAACACAACGGAGGGAAAATGTTCGCAATGTCAAGGGAAACGACATTTGTGAAGGAGGTTTGCGAATCGGTAAGTTTTTGTCTTTGATTTTAGGGTTTGAATGTCCGAAAATATTTGGCCTCGAATTTGAGCTTGAAAACTTGAATATGAGGGACATGGCTTGTTTATATTGGGATATTTGAAGTCTAGGAATGGTTATTTGTCGATAGGAGTCAAAAATCGGGAGAAACACACGGAAAAAGGACGTTTTTCAGCGGAACTGGTCGAGTAGTGGGCAAAAGTTAGTCGACCATGGGTGGACCAGAAATGGAGAAAATCATCTCAATTTTGTCAAGTTGAGACGTTTACACGTCGGTTGAGTTCCTAATCCCGATATATGACCCTTCCACCTATTCTTTGATAAACATTGATGAAAACTCTTGTCTTTTAACATGTTTTCAGGCTCGGACGAGTTCGAGAATTTCAAGTTGATACCTAAGGTTGCTGCTCCTTCAGATAAAAGGAGAGATCGTTGTCGATGTAGGGGTATTATACTTATTTGTTTTGCATTGGATTGTATTGTTTTCCAAAATCGTATTTTGCGGGTTACCACATATGAAAACCTAATGGTGACTGTTCGAGAGCACGTTAGTTTTATATTATGTATGTATGTGAGTTTTACACATTTATTTCACGTGCATGTTATTTCATGTTATGATTGATTCTGTTGTGGGGGCGATGAATCCTCTTGATACTTTAAACGATCTTAGTGTCAAAGTATCACAAGGCTATCTCTGGTACATCTCCTACTGCATGGAGATGAATGATTGTGCGCAGTGTGAAAGATGGGATTAGGAAGGTGATGACGCTTCCTTGGGTTTCGAATCCCTAAACCTGATCAAGTGTTTGCGATACGGGTTGTGTTATCGCATAGCTTGCTCGCCGGCAACTCGGGTGACGCACTGATTTTCGGACTGCTGTCATTTGTTTTACTTCAGGCTCATGAGGTGCTGCCCAGAAACGGTCGCCGCCTTTCTGTGTGATTAATCGAACGAGTCCCTGAGTGTTCCTCCATTTTTACTGATAATGGTTTTCAGGATAAAATTTAACGAGAGTATTTTGACTTATAACTGTCTATGTATACAACTATGTTTTCTTGATGTCTCTTCAAGAGCCTTTGAGGCCGGTTTTCCATAAAAGATAAAAAGAATTTGTAATGTTTTGAGAAACATGCGTGATTTCTCCAAATCTATGGTTTTGACGAAAAGAGTAAAACAAGTTTTAAACGCGCATTACATTTAGTATAAGTTTTCTACTAAGTTAGTCACTACCCTAACGATCCCTCCAATCCAGGTACAGACGAATCATTAGGCTTGAACAAGATCAAGTTGAAGACTTTACTTTTAATTACTTTCGTTTTCTAGTTGTACTTTTATTTCTTGGTAAGCATATAGTTGGATAATCTATATAATACTTTGGATTTGGTTTCTGGATATTTGGATTGTATGTACAGTTTAATTTGGACAATATAATTTTATATTTTGGTACTATTAACTCTTGTGATTACTATATTGACCATGACCCATTACAAGTGGGCCATGACTGAAAATTTTATATAAGTCTTTCGCGAAATTTTAATTAGTCTTGGGTTGGACGATCAGGTCCTCTTTAAGTATAAGATTGTTTGGCTTAACATTTCTGTTAGCTTTGCCTATAAATCGTGACAATACCTGAGCCATTTAAGATGGTTTTATTCAAAAACTAGTTTAGTTTATCAATTATTTATAAATTTTAAGTTCAAAAGCTAAATTAAAATATTCCCTAAAATAAATATATCCAAAATTGAGTGATCATCACTAAAAACCCTAGTTTCTTAAAATCTACAAATAATGATAAAACTTGAGTGTCACATTTACTTTGAGAGAGAGAGAGAGGCCCTGTAAAGCTTATTTACACCGAGAGTACTACACTGTCTATACTTGGAGGCCTGCTTTGGGAAGAACTTAATGGGGGAGGTCTGGAAAAACTGCTGAATTTCTTTTTGACTGATTTGGGTTCTTCTTTTTTCTGGGTTTCGTTTGTTTAGGAGGAAAAGAAAACAGAGGAAGAGAAAATGGAGGGGAAAAAACCAGAGGAGGAGAAGAAACCTGCGGCGGCAGCAGCAGCAGCAGCAGGGGAGGAGAAAAAAGAGAAGAAAGAGAAGGAGGAAGAAAAACAGAGCAAGAAGCCGGCGGAGGAGAAGGAGGAGAAGAAAACAGAGAAAATCAAAGACGGGACAGAGAACAAAGAAGCTAAAGAAAATTCTCCTCCACCTGCTCAGGAAATTGTCCTCAAAGTTTATATGCATTGCGAAGGTTGCGCTCGCAAGGTCCGGCGAAGCCTCAAAGGCTTTGAAGGTCGGCATTTTTTAAGTTTGGAGGTGATTTTTGTTTTTCTGAAATTTGAAAACGGGTTTCAGATTTGTAATGGGTTGTATGAATTTCAGGGGTTGAAGATGTGGTGACTGACTGCAAGACGAATACAGTGATTGTGAAAGGAGAAAAGGCGGATCCGATCAAGGTGTTGCAGAGAGTTCAGAGGAAGAGCCATAGACAGGTTGAGCTGCTCTCTCCCATTCCGAAGCAGCCGTCGCTGGAGGAAAAGAAGGTCGAGGAGAAGGAAAAGCCAAAACCAGAGGAGAAGAAAGAAGAGGTCTACTGTACATTTCCCTTAGATTTGTATTCAGATTCATGAATCTCTCTCTCGCTCTCTCACCATCTCTCTGGGTTTCATCAAATAATTAATTTCTTCGTTTTTTGTGTGATACAGCCTCAGATTATCACAGTTGTTCTAAGAGTTCACATGCATTGCGAGGGTTGTGCACAGGAAATCAAGAAACGCATACTGCGGATGAAAGGTAAAATTCATTAAGATTAATATCAGCTTTGGAATCTAATATTAAAAATGGAGTTTATCGTCCAATTCCAGCTAATCTTAACGAATCTTCCATTATCAATTAATTTATGAGTCAATTTTCACTTTTTCAAATTGTGTTTTCAATTCAAGCACGATTTTTCAATTTTTTCAGAAGTCGAGTCAGCAGAACCAGATCTAAAAACCTCAGAGGTGATTGTTAAAGGAGCATTCGACCCACAAAAGCTAGTTGAATACGTATACAAAAGAACAGGAAAACACGCTGTGATAGTGAAGCAGGAACCAGAGAAGAAGGAGAAAGAAGGAAAAGAATCGAAGGAAGAGAAAAAGAGCGAAAATGGAGGCGAGAAAGAGAAGAAGAAAGAGGAAGAGAATAAAGAGAAGAAAGGAGAAACAGAGGAAAAAAAAGAAGAATCCGCCATTGAAGAAACCAAGGTGGTGGAACTGAGGAAGAACGAATATTACTATTACCCACAACAACCGTATTCTATGGAAATGACGTATGCATATCCACCACAGATGTTCAGCGATGAAAACCCTAATGCCTGTTCAGTTATGTGAAGAAAGGTAGAGTTAGTGAGAGAGAGAGAGAGAGAGAGAAATGACAGGGATGAAGTGAGAATGTTTTGAAAGTGTTAAAAATGGAGGTACCCCATCTTTTCTGTCCTACTCTTGCATGTGATCTCTGCTTTGGCTTCTCTCTACAAGAATTTTTGTGCAAAATCTGTATTTTTCTCCTAGGTTTTTTATAATATATGGCTGTAAAATAATGGTATAAAAAAAATTTGGTTGTTAAATGGGAGGCGCTTATTCTATTATACTCCTCGTTAGAACATCTCACACAATCTCAGTTTGAGTTTCTTGATTTGAGCAGATGAAGTTTGGTGAGATAGAACAAAAGATAGAAAATGAAAGGCAACCCGTCTTCGTTGATCGATTCAGGGAAAGAAATTTAAGCTCAGGCCCACAAATTTCATGGTAAAAAGCTCGAAAATTGATGAATATCAGACGAAGTCGGACGAACACCCTTTCTCGCCAAAGTTGCTGTTACCTCAGAAGGACTGATATCGTGATCGTTTTTTTGAACTGTTGAACTTGATATAATTTTATCCCCACTTTGCTGTAATATTTGTGGTGTTCTTTAATAGGGGTGTTCAAAACCGAACCGAACCGACAAACTGAACCGAAATCGATCAAAAAATCAAAACCGAATAAGGTTTTTTTTATTAAAAAAATCGAATAAGGTTCTCTTTTGTAAGAACCGAGTGTTTTGGTTCGGTTACCGGTTTTAGTTTTTCAAAACCGAAAAACCGAAACCGAACCGCATAAATACGTTTATAGTGTTTTTTTTGTTTTTGAAGTTCCATATTCGGTCATTCGTGCCTCAGCCTCTGAAGTGATTTTAGCTCCAAAAGATCTAATAACTATTTTTTGGACAAAATTTTGTTTTGAAAAGAAAAGAGAAGAGAAAGAATAATTTTGTTGTTATTAATCATGTTTTTATAATTTTTATACAATTTTTATTATAATATTTGAAAAAAAAATTAATAAAGAAAAAACCGAAACCGAACCGAAACCGGAACCAAGATTTTAAAACCGAAACCGACTCGGTTCTTATTTTTCTAAAACCGATTCCGGTTTTGTAATTTTAAAACCGAAACCGACTAATTTAGTTTGATTTCACATCAAAACCGAACCGAACCGATCCGGGAACACCCCTATTCTTTAATCAAGTTAGACTTTAGACGTAGACCCGGGAAGATGATGAGCTGGCCAAACTCAGTCCGAGGAAGTTGGTGAAAGTGAGGAATTTTTAATGTTTTGAGTCGAGTTCTGTTGGGTGGGAAAGACAGATCTAAAAACATTCATGTTTTTCAGCGTCTTTTTTTTTGGGGTAGGAAACGTCTGGGGTTTCAACGCCTGGTTTTGTTCTCTCTCCTGCAGCTACTCTTCAGCCACTCTTCTTCCACATCTACACAACCCACTGACTTAAGCTAATAAGTTAATTTGAATAATGAAACTACGTTACTTACTGCTAAATTAAAATACATAAAATAATAATTAAAATTTTATTATTTCTCTCTTTCGTTGCGTCTTTTTGGCTGGTTGTGCTGAAAAACCACTGATTCCGCTGGATGGGTCGGAAATGCCCGATTACTGGGTGCTCATGGAACCCATGCCGGAATTAATCGAATTATCAAAAACTGTTTATGAGAACAACAACTACCAAAAGCTGTTCATGACAGATTCTATTTCTTTAAACTGAGTTATTTGCTGGATTCTCTTAAGAAAACCCTAAAAAGTGAATGGAAAGACAGTCTGCAAATGCATATACTGCTGATGCAAAAAAGTTTGAGGGAATAAGGTGAATGGGGAGTGGCAGCTTTCCAAGCCCTTCTGCTTTCACTGAGCTTTTTCTTTCATGTTCATCATTAAAAATCAAAGCCAGATCCTTCAGTTTTCTGAAGCATCATGCAAGTAAAAAGTGGAATTGCTGTGACTTTTACGAGGACAGAGTAGCACATGCGTTTGCTTTTTTAGGCGCTCAACTATGTTTGAAGAACGTTAATGGCGATTTTAATTTCTAGAGATGACGAAGACGAGGACGATCAAACTTTTACTTCTTGTTTTTGAAGGATTGTGTGACTGATTTCTGTTCTATAATATTATTCCATCTCATATGCTAGCTGGCGTGGATGAGGTGGCAGAATATGGAGCCCATCATAGTGAATAGTGCCATAGCGGATTTCATGACTGCAGAATGACGTCTATAGAATATTCCATCTCTGCGGTGTGGATTTAATGGCCAGTCCAGGGCGTCATCACAGCAGTCGGATCAAGATGAAAGATTGATTGGACCACATGTGATTTGTAGTGGGGTCGTCCTTATTCAATTAAATTCGTACTCCCTTGGCCCCCCTCAGGCCTCCCCTCCGCCTTTACATTAATCTGCTCCGCCTATACTTTAATCTGCTAATCACATTTTTATTTTGTCATCAACGTTATATTATAGTCACCTCATATATATTATTTTATTTTATTATTGAATCTTGTACCATTTTATTTGTAAATTAAATAAAACCGGTCATGGTAGGTTTTAGGAAAATGAACAAAATAATTGTTGTATTATAAAATCAGTGATAAATTAATTACTAAATAATTTTTGTTACACAAATAAAATATTCTAACTATAGAAAAAAATGAAGCAAATATCGCCGTTAATTTGAAGGAAATGACTCGATTATATTTTTTCAGAGAACTTGCAATGAAAAAGAGCTAATATCTATGGAAAAACTGAAAGAACTAGTGATTTAGACTTTTACTGAAAAAAAAAACTAGTACTCATATACAATGAATTTAAGAAAATAATATATAAGTTGATTTTAATTTTTTATAGTTTTATAATTTAGAAGATTCTGTAAAAGAATATATAATGTTTTAGATGTTGGATAATTTAGAATTGTTTTACTGTCCATGAGAGAATCACAAATTGTCTGTGTTTTTTCATGAAGGAAACAATGGAAAGATGCAGTGGAAAGTCATATTTTCTCTGCGAAATGTCATATATCTGCAAAGCAAAACTTTCATTTGTAGAAAGTTATCTTTTCTGATTCCTATTTCAAAGACTCACTTTCCACAATGGAAAGACAAAGTTCTGTTGCGGAAAGATAACGTTTTTAACGAAAAACGTAACTCCGATGTTTGCTCATTCCATTTCTCATTGTTTAATGTTTAAGTTATTAGCAAAAATTGTTCAGTAGTTGACTTATCATTACTTCAATAGTACAGTGGTTGTTTTGCTAATTTCCTTATTTTCTATTTATATTTTAATTTTAATTTTAAATGGTTTGTGATCAAATTTCATCATTAAAAATAGGGGATATTAACAAATCAACCAATGTATTTTATAATTAATAACAAGTCAATCACTAAAGTATTTTCGCTAATAACTTAACTACTAAACTATGAAAAATAGATGTCGTAAACATTGTTGTCATGTTTGTCATTAAACATTTTAATTTTCATTTTATGGCAGAACACTACACGTTCCACCACAAAACATCATACGTTCTCCTGCAGAACGTCTTTGTTTGTCGTTCCCCTTCGCGGAACATCATACTTTCTGCCGCGGAACGTTAATTTTCCATCCCAGAATGACAACTTTTTGCCGCGGAATGTCATGCATCCTCTGCTTTATATAAATTCACAATACACTCATCGTGATTTTCTCAGTGATTATCGAACCTTAGAGCTTTCTGACAGCTGAAGTGTACTGCATCAAGGCAAAGTTAAAACGTTAGTAATTGTTGAACACCAATGGTGTCTGGGAGTGTTCAGGAATCTGTTAATTGTCCATTTGAAGTGTAGCCCATGTCCATAGTTTTGGCACATGATGTACGTGCAATTGGAGACGAAGCTTCTATAGTGGTGCATTCTGTCTCGACAATTCTAGACGAGGAGGAGCTCCGTTCATTATGTGAATCCAGTGATGAAGATGTGGACATGGCCAAGAGTAGGTCTCGACGACCACCATAAGCATAATGCACGTTCGCTGGTATGTGTCTTGGCAAGAAGTATACTTCATTGAATCAAATTGGAGAAAAAATCATCGATCATGCGTTGAAGAATGGGTATGAGATAAAATTCACCCATAGTGACTCTCATTGGTTGAGGGCTTTCTGCCAGGAAGGAAGCACGTGGCAGATGCATACCTAAAAATACAAGGTGAAATGACATTTCAAAGAAAGAGCTATAACGACATTCACACTTGCTAAAGAAAAATGGAAAACCGTCATGCCTTTGCCAAATAGGTGGCAATGCATTACTTGGACAAATTTAAAAGTCATGCCGATTGGGACCTTCCTTCCATAATTGAGATAGTCAACGTGAACATTACACCCAGTCTCGCTAGAAGGGCAAGAAATGCAGCCATAGAAATGAATGAAAGAGATAACAATTAGCAATAAAGAGCAACACAAACTCCTATGGTCATATGCCGAGGAGATTCGAAGGTCTAATCCTGGAAGCTCGCTGCGTGCTCAACTAGAGATGAATACATTTATAAAGATGTACATGTGTTTGACTGCATGTAAGATGGGGTTGTTGAATTGTGGTAGACCGGTTATTTGTTTAGATGGTTTCCACTTGAAAAGATCGACTCTAGGCCACCTACTCACTGCTGTCAGCATCGACGGGAACGATGGAATTTATCTGATTCCTCTTTCACCCCTTTGGCGTGTCAACCAAAGGTTTCCTTATGTGAATAATATAAGAAGATTGAGTTCACTTGTGAGTTAGGTGAGTTCTCTTATTGGCATCTGCGTTCTTACTCCTTAGAGGAAGAGGGTGTGAAATGGTATCCAACTTTCCAAAGAAGCTTCATTAACAATTCATCTATACAGGAGTGTTCATCATAATTGTTTATATTTCTGGCGACATATTTTCTATCAAACATATTTCCTAATCTGTGGTGGATATTTACGTAATTCTTGAAGAGTTCTTTTCTTATTTCATCCAAGAAGACGTGGTCAAAATTTCAAGTTGAAAGCTTCTAAAACAAAGGGGTTACAAGTTTCTAAAGTCAGACTTTCCAAAAGTGAGTTGCAGAAAAATAAGGAAACTAAGGATTAAGTTGAGCAGCTCAACCGCCTAGCCAACCACTTAATTGACCTCCGCTTAAAAGTCACCTATGTGTTTTTTTTTTATCGATTGGCCAGACTGCTCTGTTAGCTGATGTTGGGAGTAATGTACCTAACAAACAAATGTAATAGAACAATTTTATAATATATGAATAAATTTATATTGATTGATATTATGTTAGCATTTTATATTATGTTTTATAAAATTCATAGAAAATTCATTGTTTGTTTGTGCTAACTTTGTATTAACATATATATTGTATATATGTGGGATAAAATATAAAAAGTAATAACCAGAATATGTCCATGACTTATATTTGAAGTATGAAATCTTCAAATAGTTCATAGTCATAAACATAGTTTATCTCATTAAGAATGTATAGTCATATACCGACTAAATATGTAGTGACATAAGATAAATATGTTTTATATAATATGATTATATAGGACTGGACCAGATAAAATTATATTGTTCTGATAATTTTCGTTAAATATAGAACAAATAATTTTATCATAATGATGGTCATAGATGCATGATCTTAATTCGTTGTATTTAACAAACTCCTATTTTATTTTAATTTATTATTTGATTTACTTGGTAAAGTTTTGTACGAGTTATGATTCGTATACCTTGTATATTGGGAGTGAATTAAAATGAATAGCTGGGAATGTTAATATCAATACAATGAAATCCATTAGATACCCTTGTTTTTTAGTTCAAGGATCGAATAATTAGCACGCAATTCATAATCGTTATGAATTAATTATTCAATCAAGAACTAATGGTAGTCAAGGATAAAGACGCAAATATGAGAGGTTAACGGATTATAAACCTAGCTCTGTTGCGAATCTAAATTGAGGGTTAATACATATGTAATGATTATATCAATGGACATTAATTAGAGTAAGTATATTATATAGTTTTTGAGAGTGCAACTCTACGTATTTAGTGGAATTACTTTAGAGTTAATAATTATGTTAATTAATATAAAGAGTTTATATTAATTAATGAAATATTATTGGAGTTTAAAACTATAGGTCTATCTGTCCTTTCGTCACCTTCTATCATTATTCGAATAATAGAAAAATGAACAAAGAAGATTAAATAATTAATTATGAATTAATTATTTAATACACTCAATAATAAGTTTATTATTTTTCATTAGATGAAATAATTGAATTATTGATTATTCAATTAATTAAGACAAAATGACAAAAGTTGTCATAGTTAAGATATTTGTTATATTTCATTAAATGAAAAAATTGAATTATTGATTATTCAATTAATTAACAAATATAAAGTAACTTTTGAAAATACTTTTAAAATGAATTTTGTCAAATTTGAGTTAATGTCATAATGCCAAGTGTTGAGCTATAGTGACAAAATCTTTTGTTTTCCATAACATTTTTGTTATATATATATTATAACTTAAATGAGAGATTAATAAGTTAATATCATAGTGTCAAATGTTGAGTTATGGTGACAAGACCTTTTGATTTCCATAACATTTTTATAAATGTATGAAATCAATTGTAACTTTAATGATGAATTTGTAATGTTTTTCTCTAAATGCCATAATGGCCAATATGGAACAATACCACTATAAATAGAGGTCCAACATCATCAGATTATAAGGTTGAAGTCTTTGAGATTAAAGAATCCATTTTGAAAGCAAAATTTGTGTCTTCCGTGTTGGCTTTAGAGAAGTGTTTTCTAAATCCAAAATAGATCGTCTCATGTGTTGAGAATACGATCTATAATAAATTGAGTGTGATTTTGTTTCATTCATCACGCCCACACGTGCTTATTCAAGGTGAGGAGGATTGGCAGAGAAGATCGAAGGTTGATTTTATACTCGTGTGAAGTAAGCTACAAAGGTAATATTCTTCATCTTTTAGATTATATCTAAATAAAGATTTTTGAATACATATTATTATTAATATATTATAACAACGATCCGTTTTATGTTCATGTTAAAATTATTTTTCATGATACATAAGTTACGCACGTTACCGTTGTTATGAACATCGATAAATCCGCCGTGCGAGGGAACCTAAAAACCAACAGCCGATATGTTGACCGAATTCCAAAGGATGCCATTGTGTTGTTTTTCGGTCGAGTTACGTGACCGCACCATCAATCGAACTGTTGATCGCAAAGCTATAGATTTCCCCCTTTGATTGATTCTCATCTTCAACACTTCAACAACGTATTTTCAGGTTATATTCTAATCCCCTTCGCTGGTGCATTAGATGGGGAAGCTATTTTTGCTAGACCCAGCAATCCACACATATCTATGAGGAATATATGCGAAATTCTAGGTCAAACATGCCTTCAGTTTTATATCAAAGTGCGATATAAATCTGAACAATTTGAATGAGTCCTTCAACGCCTGCATCCTAACAGCCCGGGACAAATATATTCCCAGTATGTTTGAGATTATAAGAATGGACATCATGTGTAGGATCGTTAAGAAACGAGAAAATATGGTGTAGTTGATAGACCTTTTGTGTCCGCAGATCAAGAATCGGCTTGCATGGCTATAACTTGCAGGTCGAAATTGGAGTCTTGTTTTTTCACGTGCTGCCTAGTTTGAGGTGAGCAATGGTAAATAATAGTAAGCTGTCGATTTGGACAGGCGTACCTGTAACTGTTACCGGAGGGAGTTGACTAGAATTCGTGTGTCCATGTAGTCCCGTTTATACAATTTATGAGGAGATCTCCCAAGAATTTTGTGTATGACTTCTACCACCAAGAAACATACATAACAATGTACTTCCACTTTGTCCAACCAGTCAGTGGACAAATCATGTGGCCTGTGACGGACCTTGATCCAATTATGTCACCGCCATTTAAGAGACATCCTAGAAGGCCATGAAAACAGAGAATAAGAGATGTTGACAAGGCCCTAAGCCGGACAGTGATGCCCAGGAGACATCTCACCGTGACGTGTTGTCAGTGTGGGGGTGTAGGGCACAATTTCTAAATGTGTCAAGGGGGTTTGAGTCTGTAATGCACATATACATGATATGGTTGTAATTGAATTGATAAATTGGTTTGCGTTTGTAATGCACATGTGTCGGTGTTCCGCTGCTGAATTCTGATGTTCTGCTGAGAAATGTCAACGTTCCACGGTAGAATTGACATTCTACTACGGAATGTCATACTTTCCCTCGTGGAATGACTTATTTCCACAGTGGAATGCTAGCATTCCTTTACCTTATATATTTGGATGTTATGCACATGTTGCTTAAATTGTTGCAATGAACATGTTAACTGTTTGTTGATGATGAATGAAATGGATAATTTGGTTTAAGTCAAAATTTCTTTCTTTCTCTTTCAAAAATATGAAACTTTTGCAAGAGTTTCCGTTATTTTACTCTCTCCCCCCCTCTGGCATTATAAAAACAAGAAATCCAACCAGATATTTTCCAAACATAAATGTAAATATATATTATCCAAGTCAAAACAATTAACTACGTAAAGAGACAATTAAATTTTATTATGTACAACAAAATCAGTATTTTAATCTGTATTCTTATACATCAAGTACACTAAGTCGGCGCCGCCGTCTTATTGCTCGACCGCAAATTGGTGATTGTAAATGACAATTGTGGGTCCACATATACTTGGACCCTTTGTCGAACTATGGCCTCTTATCAGGTACATCTTCGTTAGGGGTGTTCATAAACTGGTTCGGTTCAGTTTTGATATGGAACTGAACTGAACCGGTTGGTTTCTATTTTGATATGGAAAAAGCAAAATCGAGTTTCCAGGTAATTGGAACTGAACTGGAAATTCGGTTCTGGTTCCAGTTTTTGCATTCCCCTTTTTATTTTTTTTCTTCAAATATAAAAAATATGCAAATTCTTCTCTGTCTCTCTTCTTAAACTGAAAGTGAACTGAAGTTAAAAAAACAACCCTATACTAACAAACAAACATATAAAATAAAATAAAAAGTATAAAACCCACCAAAATCACAACAATCACAAACAAAGTTTGGATATTTCCAATATTTCCAAAAATCATAGCAATCCTAGCAATCAATTCACAACAATTGGAATCAAATATCCAAAAATCATAGCAACAATGCTTGGATATTTCCAATATTTTCAAAATCACATAACAATGCTTGAAATAATCCATGAAATGGATTTAGAATCACAACAAAATCACAAAAATCAATTCACAGTAATCACAACAAAATCATAACAATCGTAATCAAATTTAGATAGCAATTACATCGATTAGAAATAGTCAGATTTACCAAGCAATTTGCAGTCTACACTGGAGACGGAGGGTTGAGGGCAACTAGGCGAGAGGCGACTAGCAAGTGGTGGCCTAGAGGACAGAGGCGACTCTCTGATAGTGACTGAAATGGTGACCTAGCGAGTGGAGTGGTTGGGGTGTCGAAGATGAAGACGATCGAACAACGGATGACGGATGGGAACTCGAGAAGGAATGAATCGAGAAGGGAACACTGGAATAGAACAGAACAACCCTAAAGCCCAAATTGGCTATGCGGTTCAGTTTCATTTTTTTGGTTTTGAGAAACCAAAACCAAAAACCAAATAGAAAAAATTTGGTTCTTACCAAAAGGAACCGAACTTTGGTTTTTAGGTGTGCAAAATTGAATCGACCGATGTTGGTTCGTTTTGTACACCCCTAATCTTCGTGATGGTGAAAGATGGTCTCCTTGCAATTTCAGAACAACCCTAACCCCCCACTAGTACACTGAAAGATGATGTGGACTGAAATGGAAAGGAAAAAATTAGCACATAAACAGAAAGCAATATAAATCTACACTAGGAAAAAGATATACCACTCTGTTCATTGGCGCTACAACGATCGCAATTGCTTCAGGTAGCAACACTTATTAAGGGTAGTGAGTGTGCAAGTTAATGGAAGACAAAAAATACTGTTGCTTTGGGTGTGACTGAAATGTAAAGCAAGCATGCATTAGAACTGTTCAAACATGAAATACTAATCAGAAAAATGAGATGTTTACTTACGTGAATTCACCCTAATGTCATTAGTGATTTTTTAAATTGAACGTTGAAGTCTTCTTTATAGTCCAACGCATAGCATTGCACACAAAGAATGCAATGCAAGGATGAGTACTAAGATAAAATCTTCTAAACTACTTAATGTAACAGAACGTAATTTTCACTGTGTTTCGTGTCGTTTCTTGCTTCAGGAAGATCATCTCAGTGATGTGGTACTCATCCTGAACTTGAAAATGAAAACAGTAGGCAAAATATTGTAAGTGTCCAATCCAAAACACTTAATGATACAAAATGAAAAAGCCTACCAAAGTCCTTAAGAGAATTGCATACGCCTTTAGATTCTTCTAAGTATTTGAACGAAAAAACTTTGTGAAAAGATCCATCAGTTGACCTGGCTGCAATAAACATTGACAAGTTATAGTCTAACTAATAAGATGTGAATAAGTGCAAACATGTAGATAACCAAATCGAAGACGTACCACTTGCACGATTTTAAGTGGTGGAGGCTGTGTTCCACCTGACGTGACTATTGATAGAGGAATGTGAACAACTATCTCTTGCACCTTGGCAAACACAAGAGAAGGAGAAGGTTGGTGTTTGAGGGCAATAGTGCTGCAAATTTGAGACACGTTGTTACGTCGCATACAAATAAAGTAAATAATGGACTTTGCGTATAAACTAAATAACTTACAAGCAGTCTGTACGTTTGGTTGCTGAAGAGGACGCTAAAAAGGACGTTGGAGAGGTTGCAGGAGGGGCTGCTCGGGAGGCTATTAGAGAGGATGGTGGAGAGGCTACTCACTGCCCCATTCTTTGCAATTCAGCCAACATCTCATGATGACACTCCTTTGCTATCTCCTCCATTCTTTGCATTTGGTGCAACCCCATTTGATGGTGCTTCTCCATTATTTGCATTTTGTGCAGCCCCATTTCATGGTGCTCCTCCATCCGTAGAAGTCGGTCCTCCATCCTTCGAACTTGATCCAACATCATTTGATGTCACTCCTCCATTCTTTGCATCCAGCTGGCAATCTCCTCAGGCATCAAAGAAAAGTGAGATGACTGAGGAGGGACCGGAGTCATCGGCTGTGCAGAGTCGATGATGGAGGCTGTTCCTCCGAGGGGGCTGGAGGCTATACAACTGAGGGGGGTGGAGGCCGTATGACTGAGGTGGCTGGCAGCTGGGAAACTTCAGCTCGATTCTTTGGGCGGGCTTTGATGGAGTCTTGCATACCCATTCCCCTCTGACTTTGGAGATCCCTGTGCAGTCTACTTTCAATTTGTTCTAGATGTCAGTGACCTTCTTTTCGATTTTTAGCTCCTCATCCGAGACCGGTATCCCATTATGCTCGTACATGTGACTTAAAATCATATAGCCGATGTTCACTTTCTTTTAGTTGAACACATTCTCCAGCATATAGAGATCTATGCAGCTAACAGGGTCTCGATGCCCATCCCAAGACAAAATGGTGTGCTTCATGATGGTGTGGATCACTTGGACTTTAGTGTTTAAGTCATTGGACTTTGGCCTCTTGAACGCTGAAATCTCGGAATCATAGTGCAATTTTTTAAACACTACCAGACCTTCTCTTTGTCTAATGAAATCTGGCTCCCGAGACACGTGATAATATTGCTTGCTTGGGCCCTCCGTCTAACATCCAAGCAACAAGTTAATATCCTTAGAAGTCATTCTCAACTCTCGTCTAAACATGTAGGTCTGGGCCTCTAATGATTGGGTGGACAATTCCAAATTGGCGTAAAATAATTTCACAATTCGTTCACAAATACTTCCACCCAACTTGCACAAACCAGCTAAGCAAGCCCCTCAACCAATTCTTCTATTTGCAATTCAGCCAATGACTCAAAATCTACTCTTCTAGATACAATAATTGAACGATGTTTAACATCGGCTTCATACCGATCGTTCGCTTCGGCAGTCCTTAAGAGTGGGTAGTGGAACCTGTCTGTAACAAGTTTGAAACAGACCAATTGACCTGCTGGGCGTTGTCGAGGCTGGGGTTGAGGTTGTTCTTCAACATCGGCTTGTGTAACAGGGTCAACTGCGGGTGCTTCAACTTTAACCGCGACTAGTGCATTGCGGTGAAATTGACCGACAATGAAATCAGTTGCAAGCCGTCTGCATTCACGGGCCGAGTTTATTTCTGCCTGAGGTTGAGATTGAGATTGCGATGGAGTAGCCTTATGCTTGAGAGTCAATTTTGTTGTTCTAGAATCCATTAGAATTGATGAAACATTGACAAAATTTGCTCTAAGAGTGCGAAGGCTTGCCGAGGAATTCGGGGTTTGCTGAAGAAATTGGTGAACTCACCAGACTGCAGAATGTCAATTATATATACTATGTCAATAGAACGCCGAACAATACAAGACGTTCCGTGGTGGAAAATTGGCATTCCGCGGGGGAAATTTATAAATTTTAATTATTATTGACGTTCTGCGGCAAAACGTTACACTTTCCGTCGCGGAACGTCAGTGTTAAAACCTTCATATTTAGCATTGACGTTCTGTGGAGAAACGTGTAGCGTTCCGCTACGAAACAAAAATTAAATTGCTTAACAGCAAACGTGATAGTGATGTTTGCGGTATCTCTTTCCCATAGTACAATAGTTAAGTTGTTAGTAAAAATACTTTAGTGGTTGACTTGTCATTAATCACAAAATACAGTGATTAATTTGTTAATTTCCTTAAATTTAATTGAAAAATCATGTGAATATATTTTTATCTACATCAACATATTTAAACGATAAAAAATATCATATTGGGGTAATTATTTTTGTTCAAACAATTTTTTATAATGCTCAAGTTGCCTAATTAATTTTTTAAGTGAAAATGAGATGTTTTTGTTGATATAAAGAATTAAAAAACGTAGAAAATTAAAACTACGAAGAAAAAAAATTGAAACAAGACCTAAACCATAAGAATTAATATTGAGTTTTACTTGAAAACGCCTTGTACTACTTATAAATAACTTATGTCTGTGTTTTTTTTTTTCAAACGATGAGAGACTAATAAACTTATAATACCTGCTTATTTTAAAAAAATAATAAAAATAAAATAAAATAAATAGTTAATTAATTAGCTATTAAGGAAAATGTTTTTTCAGAATACGTTTTCCTAACCCAGTTATGGACACTGCGGATAGGGAGGAATTTCCTCTCCAATCCAATCCATCCCTAATAAATTTATAGGTGTCGATTCCTTCTTCTTCCCCGTTGTAATCGATCACTGGCGAACTCCACAATTTCTTCTAGTTTTTCCTTCCGTCAACCACCTCTTTGCACTCAGTATTTCAAGGCGTGAATCATCAGGGTAAGCTGAACTTTTATGCTTTGAAATTCCAAGATTTTAGTGAATTGAAATTCTGTTTTGATCAAGGTTTACTTGGAAGGAATTTTTACAGAGATCAAAAGTAAAAATGAAACTGAATAAGAATAAATTTCATTGAAGACGAATCAGTCTTTACAACTATTTTTATATTGAAAATACAACAGTTAACAAAATTAAAAGTATTCTCCCCATCAGCTTCTTCACGTGATTCTATCTTCCACATTAGCACCTCTAATACTCCCCCTCAAGATGGAGTTTAAATATTCAAAATACCCATCTTGCTAATGAGAAAATGAAATGATGTAGGGTGTAGAGCTTTAGTAAATACATTTGCCAATTGGAATTTGGAAGAAACATAAAAAAATTTGATGCTGCCAAGTTGTAATTGTTGACGAACAACATGACCATCAATTTCTATATGCTTCATACGTTCGTGAAAAACAGGATTAGCTGCAATATGAAGAGCAGCTTGATTATCACAAAACATAGCAGCTGGTTTCGAAAGTTGAACAGCAAAATCTTTCAATAACGATTGTATCCATATTATTTCACAAGTAGCCTGAGCCATATCACGATATTCAGCTTTAGC
The DNA here is from genome assembly GCA_022433065.1 of Begonia loranthoides. Taxonomy (NCBI): domain Eukaryota; kingdom Viridiplantae; phylum Streptophyta; class Magnoliopsida; order Cucurbitales; family Begoniaceae; genus Begonia; species Begonia loranthoides. Next base: position 6,604,368 of record CM039483.1, read on the forward strand.
AGTAGATCTAGAAACTGTTAGTTGAATTTTAGATTTCCACGAAATCAAAGAATCACCAAGAAAAACACAAAAACCAGAAACAAACTTTCTAGATGTAGCACAAGATGCCCAATCTAAATCAACAAAAGCTGTCAAATGTAATTTGGAAGCTGAAGAATAAAAAATACCTTGGCCAGGAGTACCTTTCAAATATCTAAGAATTCAATAAGCAGCTTGCAAATGACGTTCTGTAGGTGAAGCAAGAAACTGATTCAACCGACCAACAACATAAGAAATGTCAGGTCTCGTAAAAGTAAGATAGATAAGCTTCTCGATTAATCTTCTATAAACACTCGGATCATCCAACAGAGAAGCATCATCAGAAAATTTAAATTCGGTTCCATAGGAATAGAAACAGGATTGCAACCCAAATATCCAGTATCATTCAACAATTCTAGAGTATAATGGCGTTGATTCAAAGTAATACCTTTATGGTTTCTTGCCACCTCCAATCCGAGAAAAAAATGAAGATCACCCAAATCCTTTAACCAAAACTTAATGTTAAGTAGGTTCTTGATTTCAGCGATGTAAAAAACAAAATTTCCAGCTATGATCACATCATCAACATATACCAAAATGACAGTAAATCTATCATTAGAAAACTGAACAAATAGAGAATGATCAGCAGAAGATTGTTGAAAACTAAGTTGAATAATAGTAGTGGAAAATTTTGAGAACCATTGCCTAGAAGCTTGTTTCAACCCATAAAGAGACTTGTTGAGTTTACAAACTAACTTCTTCTCCCCCTGTGTAGAAACTCCAGAAACTACATATCCTTGAGACAAATCCATATAAACGTTTTCATGTAAATCACCATGTAAAAACACATTATTAACATCCAACTGTACTAAATGCCAACCATGAATTGCTGCAAGAGATAATAACAATTTGATAGTAAAAAATTTAGCAACAAAAAGTATCTAGATAATCAATACCCTCTTGTTGGGTATACCCTTTAGCCATCAATCTTGCTTTAGACTTTTCAATGGTTCCATTGGCATGATACTTAATTTTGTATATCCATTTACAGCCAATAGGTTGTTTTCCAGGAGGCAAGTGAACCAAAGTCCAAGTGAAATTATCCTCCAAAGCTGTAAGTTCAGCACACATAGCATCTCGCCATTCAGTGGATTTCACAGTTTGGCGATATAATTTAGCTTCCAAAGTAGAAGCAATAGCCAAAGTAAGATGTGTAAAGGAATAAGATAATCTATGATAAGATAAAGCATGTGATAAGGGATATTGTACTGATGACATATTAGAATTAAAAGTACCAGTAGATAGAAAACAGTGGTAATCTATGAGATAAGAAGGAGTTTTTGAAATACGTTTAGAAGAGTTAAGTGATTTATTGCAAGCATCAGAAGAAATAGGAATCTGAATTGTGGAATCAAGAACATCTGAAGAATGAGATTTAGAGGAATTAATTTGTGTAGGGAAAATTTTAGAAGAAGGAGGAATCAGCTTTGAAGAACCTGGAATATAATCAAAATGAGGAACAAGTTGAGAAAATTGAAATAGATCATCATGATATTTGCGAAAATTGGATTTAAAAGGAAAGATAGTTTTATGAAAAATTACATTTCTAGAAAAGAATTTTATTAGATTCTAAATCCAACACTTTGTATCCTTTATATTTTTTAGGATATCCAAGGAAAACACAAGATTTAGCCCTTGGACTAAATTTATTTCGAGTACTCTTCAAAGTAGAAACAAAACATAAGCATCCAAATACTTTGAGATGACTATATGAAGGAACTTTGGAATTTAAAATTCCAAATGGAGTTTTATTTGATAAAAGTTTAGAAGGCATTCTATTTATCAAATAAACGGTCGTAAGAACACAATCACCCCAAAACTTTAAAGGAACATGTGATTGAAAAAGGAGAGAACGAGCAACATTGAGAATGTGTTGATGTTTTCTTTCCACCATGGAATTTTGTTGTGGTGTTTCAATACAAGAGCAATAATGAATGATGCCTTTTGATTTATAAAAAAACATCAATCGAGAATTCCAAAGTATTATCGGTTCGAATACCGTTAATGGTCAAATTAAATTGATTTTCAATCATCAAAACAAATTGAGGAATGATTGTACTAACCTCAATTTGTGTCGACGGAGAAATGCCCAAGTGGCTCTACTGTGATCATCAACAATGGTTAAAAAATAATGACAATCATCATGGGTAGGAACATGAAAAGGACCCCAAATATCACAATGAATAAGCTGGAAAGAATTGTCACAAAGATCATTATGAGATACAAAAGGTAAATGTCGTTGTTTAGCTAGAAGACAAACATTACAAATAGAATCTTTTACAAAATGTAAATGTAATGTATCTTTTAACATTTTAACTTTGATAGTAGAAGGATGACCAAGTTTGCAATGCCAAAGAAAGTTATCTACTACATTGACATTGCAAATCCTCTTTTGAAGAAAAACATCAGATACATGTGGATTGTGATGAAGAGCATACAAGTTTCCGATTCTAGGACACATTCCAATCGTTTTGAGTGAAGATTGGTCTTGAATTAAATAGGAATTAACACAAAATGTGACAAAACAATTTAGTGCAGAAACTAATGCACTAACCGATAATAATTTGAACCAAAATGATGGAATATAAAGAACATCACGCAAAATAATGTCATTATTGATTTTAACAGTGCCTATACAATCAATAAACACTTTTGAATTGTCAGGCGAAGTAACAAAGTTATTAGAAACAGGAAATGAGTCAATAAAACAGGTGATATCTGGACAAACATGGTGACTTGCTCCTGTGTCTAATACCCAGTGCAACATATTGGCTTTATTATAATTTTGTAAAAGATTAAGAGTAAAAGGGAGACTAGTGAAATTAGAGATAGAGGAATCACCAAGAGGGATTTCCCCTGGGGTAACGGAGTTACTCTGTAGCTGAGAACTTAAAAGGGCAATGAGTTGCTGGCAGTGATCAGAAGTAAGAGATGAAGCATGAATCTTCTATGTTGAAATATCAGATTGAACATGCACAAGAATAACATCACTAGATACTAAACTGCGTTTGAAATTGTTCATATCTTTGGTCTTGTAACCCAGATATGAATTTTGTAGCACTTATCAACAGTATGGCCCGTCAATTTATAGTGTGTACAAATTGGCTTATCTCACCTACCTCTGAAGTCTTGTGTTTTATTGGACAAAAATATCATTTTGTCACTCGCTTCCGCTACTGGAATATTAACTAAACGTTGCCTTTCTTCCTGGATAACTAAGGAAAAGACTTTACTCAAAGAAGGCAGTGGGTCTATTACCAGAATTTGACTTCAGATTTGAGCATAGCTATCATTTAAACCCATCAAAAACTGCATAATGAATTCTTGTTGTTGATGTTCAATCAAAGTCCTGGCACCTCCACAAGAACAATTAGGTATAGGCCTAAACTCTTGAAGTTCATCCCACAAAGTCTTGAATCTTGTATAATACGAATTAACATCCATTGTTCCTTGAACTAAAGTAACCAAGAGATGACAAATTTGATATATTCTGGGCGCATTACCTTGATTAAATCTGTCATGAAGATCTTTCCAAACTGCCATAGAAGAACTCAAATAGAGTAAACTGTCGGCAATTTCCTTATCCATAGAGTTAATAATCCAAGATGTGACCATGCTATTGCACCTATTCCAGATGTTAAACTTCGCATCCGACGAATCTGGACGCTGAATCGTGCCATCGACGAATTGTAGCTTATTCTTGGCATTGAGTGCCATAATCATTGCACGTTTGCAAGTATGGTAATTGGCGACATTCATGAGATGCGACACTAAAACAAGACCTGGATGATTGGCATTATGCAAGAAATATGGATTGCTAGGGTTATCGATTAAGGATCTAGAAGAACCAGGGAAGAAAGTAGCTGAGCTTCCTGAGGCAGTCGATTTGCCCTTAGACATTGCAAAAAAAAAAATATCAGAGAGTAATTTGATAGGATTACTCAATGACAGAAAAAGAAAGAGCTATTGTACTCCATCGAAGAAATTAAAGATGGAAAGTTATAGAGTATTTGCTTTGATACCATTTTACAGAGAGCAAAAGTAAAAATGAAACTGAATAAGAGTGAAATTTCATTGAAGATGAATCAGTCTTTACAACTATTTTTATATTGAAAATACGACAGTTAACAGAAGTAAAAGTATTCTCCATGCCAGCTTCTTCACGTGATTCTATCTTCCACATCAGCATCTCTAATAGGAATTGGGCATTGGTTTAGCTTGCAATTTCAGAACAGAGGGTCTGTTGTTGCTGTAGTCAGAGCCCTCAAAGATTAGGAGTCTGGTAATCGGAGGTATACAAATTGGTTTTTATTTTTTCTCTATTGAATGGTAATTTGGTTTGGATTTTAGAATTTGATTGGGTTGTCAATGGCTGAGTATTTTAAACGGATTACAGTGGTTGAGTTCCACGGAACTCGTCCACGACGGACCACCTTAGTGTAGCTCAGCAGAGGCTGAGTTGCGGTGCAAACACCCCCGGTTTCAGTCAAATGAATGATTGGCTGGGAGGAGCTTATCCGCGATGGGTTGAGACGTTAGAGTCTCGTTGCGATGGCCAGATTCACTATTGTCCGTGAAGACGACACTTCACGGACAGCCCTATATTCGGGCCATAACCCGGACTAACTAGGCTACGAGCCTGTGAGCCATGGATTGGATTTCCCAGTCTTGGGCCAGCCCGCGACCTAACTTCCTTTGGGCTGTGGTCCAATCCTATTTTAGGCCTGTTTTAGGCTTATTTTCAGTCAGATTTTTAATATTTTTTTGCCCAATTAACTTCAAATTAATTTTTAAATAATACTTAGATATTTTAGGTATAAAATTTGATAAAATTTAATACCTTAAATTTTGGTAGGTACCACACCTTAATTAAAAATCCGTAGACAGTTGAATTTGGAGTTTTAGACTTTTGGACTTTAATTGGTGTAATTCCACTTCAAGGTAGTAATATACTTTTATGCATTGCATTGCATAATTTTTTATAAAATAAATATTTTGAGACTTGTCTCATATTAAAACGACATGTTCATTTTATGGTCATCGAGTTTTTAAATTATATTTAATTTTTCACTGTACACGTTTAAAATTAAGCATGCATATTATATTTTTGGATCAACTCGATCGTCTGAAATGAGTTTGATCGACCTAATTTGAGGTCTATTTTATTTTCACACATTCGACCGTGTAGAATGTGTTTGTTTGTTGTTAACTAGAGTAATGAGAGAGCTGTATGTGCCGTGTCCTTGGGTGCAAAACCCTAAGCCTGATCAGGGTATTTATGTGGCTTTCATGATTACCTAGTATCGCTTTTATTCTGTTATATGCCTATGGCATGGCGTGCTCGAAGTCCGTGAGTGACTATATTTTCATTATGATTTTTAATTAGTACAAAGACTTATTTTAATTATGTATTACATATTAATAAGTTGATTTAAATGTGTGCTATTTTGTACATATTTTTCTGAAATAAATTTATAAAATGTGAGTTTTAAATTCATGCATGCTTAAACAATATTCCTCTTTAATTAAAATTATTAAATTCCTATTAAGTTTAGTCAATTCACTCTAATGACACATTTCAGAATTTTTTCAGTCGGACTTCTAGTTGCCGAGTTAAGATTAAACCCAGCAGAGTTTATTTTATTTCTGTAATTTTAATAATTATCTTTAAGAGACATTTTGTGAGGTATACACTTTATTGGATAATTGTAATCCTTAATTTACTTTCCGCACAGTTATTTCATTTTGGATTATATTACTTTGCTATTTGATATCACTATTGGACCAGTTAATCCCAAGTTTTCGAGCCCTGGCGTGTAATGATTTATTTTAAGTCTTATGCTTCTATTTAATAGATTTAAGTGAAATGAGTTGAGCGATTCAGTCCTTTAGGCCTGGTCGTTCATCGTTTTGTCTTGGGTCCCTTGCGGGTCATGACAAAACTTTCCTAAGATGAATTAGACACTTAAAACTACTTAATTTTTTGTCATCTTTTTAGACTAAATTTGTAAATTTTATTTTTTGTAAAACCCATAATCTTAATCGTTATGTTTTATTTGTCAAGATGAAATAATTGCGGAATATACATGTATCCATGAAATCATCATTTTGATTTCTGTTTGGCCTTACTATAGCAGTTGCCAAATTAAATAAGGTAATCAAGTTTTTAAAAATTTTCCTTAAACTGCCGATTAGTGGTAGATTCCATTCAGAAACCTAAACTCCTTTCTAGCTACCATTATACTCTTGTTTTTGCGCTCCCCCTTTAGTTTATTCAAAAGCTTTCATAAAGAGGAGGGGACACTGTTGAACTTGGGCTGGCTGAAAACTTTTCTAGTGGAATTTTTGATGAGTACTTCTCTTTCTCTTTTTCTCATGAAGGTTTTTCTTAAAACCAAGTTTTGAATTTCTTTTATTCCAATTTAGGTTGAGATTAAAAGATTAGTAAATCAGATAAATTCACAGTCGTTTGAGGTTTGAAGAGTTAGATTTTCGTATATTTTTTGAGGTAAAAATCTGTTTCCTTGTCTCATTATAGTATGTGTTGATCTATTGAAAAATTGGGAAAGAAAATTTAAGACATAAAGTTATGATTTTTGGACGTAATGTGGTAATTTTATGGATGAAGTTATGTTATGATCATAAACTAGTGAATTATGGATTGTTTGGGATCAAATTCGCCAAAAAATCAGAAAATTTGGACAAAACCATGTAGCTAATATCGGAGAAGAAGACACTGGGCCGCAACTTGGCCAGGTGAGGATGCGACCCCATTGGCTTGGCCTAGGACCAATTTTTTGGCCACAACCCAACTGTTTTAGCCAAAGGCTGTACCTTGTTTTGGGATCACTTTGGACTTTAAATTCAAATGTTTTTGGGTCGTTTTAGAGTATGTTTTGATATTGTTTTGGGCTCTCGACTCAATCGTTCTTGAGGCATTTTATTTTGCCAAAAGTTGGAATTTCAACAATCATTTTTTACGCTAATTATGTGATACCGTCATTCTTAGGTTATGTGGCTTAGAGTTTGGACTCAACCTACATTGGATTTTCTAAGATTTGCTTTATGTTTGGTTATTGGTAGGCCCACTTGAAGTAGATATTTATTTTATGTCCAGCATATCATAATTTTAAAACATATTATTTTGAGATGTGTTCTTGTAACATCCCCTCAGTCATCCTATTACACTATTGTTCGCTTTTCACTGAAGCTTGCTAAGTTTTGTTATTGGGGTTAGCCCAAAACACATTGTACTAGGTAGAGAAGAAAACCCTACTTATAAACCATACATTTCTCCCAAGAGATGTGGGATTGTGCACCCTCATTGATATGGGTCAGACCCTCACATGGACAATTCTAGCCTTCACAGGGTGGGTTGCCACAATCTCCCCCCCTTGGGGACCCGACGTTCTCGTCGGCCACACTTTCAGTTGACCTTTGGTTCTAATACCATTTGTAACATCCCCTGGTGCTCTTAGTACAATATTGTTCATTTCGGGCCGACACTCACATGATTTTGTTCTTAGGGTTAGCCAAAAATACGTTGAACTATGTTTGGAGGACAATCCAACTTATAAATCATGCATTTTCCACTATCCAAGTTATGTGAGATTGTGCACCCCCACTAATATGGGTCGGATCCTCACATGGGCTATCCTGGCCTTCATAAGACGAGTTGCCACAATTCTCATACAAAATGGTAAGTTCATTTTTATGGCTTATCGATTTTTATACTATATTTTTATTTTTCACTAGATATGTTTTATTTAAGCATGCATATTTTATTCATTTATCATTTGGGTCAAGTGAACCAAGTTTGATCTACCTTGTAAGGGGTCATATTTTCTTTACGCATATTCGACCAATGGAGGATATGTTTGTTTGTGTTAACTAGAGTAGATAGTTGATTGTGTCATGTACCTGAGTGCAAAACCCTAAACCTGATAAGAGTCTTATCTTTGTAGATTTAGCAATCGTCGAGTATTACCATTACTTTGTATGCCTATGACATTGTTTGTCCAAAGTTCGTAAGTGACTCCATTTTCACGTGGCTTTTCATATGGTACTGTAAGACCTATTTTCTATATGTTCCACACTATAGTGGATTGTTTTATACTGTTTGCTCTATTTTTTGTTTTATAACCAAATTTTACACAGTTGTTTTAATATATGGCATGCTCTTTACTTTTCTCATAATACTAAATGTTGAATGTAAAACTTTACCCCTACTGAGTTTAGTCTACTCAATACAATGACATTCTCCTCAAGTTTCAGTCTAGCAGATTCCTAGTTGTTAGAGCTGGAGTGATTTCGACAGTTTGTCTATCTAGTTTATTTGTAATTTGAGTGGTTCTCTTGGTGATATTTATATTTCTACTTGTATTTTTGGCATAATTGTTGTTATTTGGATATTTTATTGCTAATTTATGTTCATGTCACTATTGGACTTTGTATTATCCTATCTGGTTAGGTCCTTCTGTTGCTTAACAAATAATTAAGTTTAAAGGGTCAGACAACTGGTTCATTTTTACATTGGATCGTTTCTTATTCTGTCTCGGGTTCCTTTTGAAGCGTGACACTTACTCTTTTGTCATGATCAATTCAAGCAAAGTTTGTACAAATAAAGTTTGAAATCAAACAATAATCATGCAATGCAAGTGGTTTATTTATTAATATAAGTGATTTATTTTATTAAAAAAACATTTTTGGAATAAAAATTCAAGTGTTCTATTCGTGGATATTTGATCAAAATCCTCACATTTATAGGCTACCCTCAAAAGTGCAAAAGCACAAAGTCAAATGTCACGATTTGTGAGAGACCCGAGACAACGGAGAACGACCCAACCCAAAAGAATCGAATCATCCGACCCTTTTATTTTAATTATCTTAATTAGCAGTATAAGTCTTAATATTTTATTAAAAAGCTAGGGCCCGATAAAACACGGGCTAAACAGGTCCAATAAGTGATATCAAGAGAATGTAGCAATATAATCCAATAATAATTGTGTTGAAAGAAATAATAAAATTAAAGGCTTACAATATTCTTAATAAGTCTAATCTTATGAAAATAACTCTCAAATAAAAATTAATAAAAAGTATAGAAAAATATTTTCTGAAATTACTCCTGAGTCGATAATTAAAACCGTGTTGATAAAGTCTTGAAAGTAGGAGTCATCTAGGATGAGTTGACTAAACTTAATAGAGATAAAATTTTATATTTAGTAATTTAATTAAAGATAGTGATTAAACATGCATGGTCACAAAAAATAATGTTTCATAAATTCATTTTAGAAAATTTTACAGAAGAGCACGCACTTAAAACAATCCACTATAACAATAGTGATACTCGACGATCACAAAAGCAACATAAAATCTCTGATTGGGCTTAGAGTTTTGCACCTAGAGACACAAAACATTCAGTTGTCCAATTACTCTAATTAACAGCAAACATACAAATTCTCCCACGGTTGAAAGTGCGTAAGATAAAACAGGACACCAAATCGGGTCGACTCGGTTCACACTACTAAGTCCACTCATTAAATTTTATGTGTATAATTAAATATATCTAGTGAAAAACTATATATACTATAAAAATTTGACGAACCATAAAATGGACATGTTATTTTATATGAGACAAGTCTCATATTATTTTTAGAAAAACATTCAGTGCTGTGCATAATATTAAATCTCTACCTCGAAGTGGGCCTATCACTGACCAAATCTCAATTATCAAAAAGCTCAAATCCAAGAGTTCACAATTTTAACTTTAAATTTTTGGTACCTATTTAAAAGTAGAATCGTCAAATTTTGATATATTAAATCTCCAAAGGTTTTCTTAAAATAATCTCTAACTAATTGGTAAAACTTTTTCTCAAATTGGGGCTAAAATAGACACTGAATCCAAACAAAATTGGGCTGCAACCTAAATAACAGCTGAAGCGCAATCCAAATAGAGTCTGGACCGTGGCCTAGTTGGCCGCTGCACTGTCCAACGCAAGGCAACGTTGCCTTCTCAATGTTGTTTGCAATTCTTTGCCAAACTCGCTGGACTTGGTCCAATATTCTAATCACCAACGCTAGCCTCTCTCTCTCTCTCTCTAAACTAAACTTTCCAATTCTTAACAATCTAAATATTCTATCATAACTCCAAAATCGCCATTTATAGTGAGTTAGGGAAAACAAAAAAAAAAATAGATTTTGCACTTTCAGCTGAGGATTTTCGGTCATCGAAACCTCCGATTGACATTGTGAGAACTATACCTTCCTCCTCTGAATCTGCACAAAGAATTGCTTGCTAAACCGAGTCCTCTGATTTCCTTCCAATCACCAAGAATAAATTTTCCATAAATATCCATGAATTTTGCCCAAAGAACAACAAAATTGCCTAGGAAGAAAGTCGACTTACCAGGCACAATTCTCTGTTCTCAAAGGTTGAGATTAATAGAACTAAATGCCTCACTGTGAATTCCCAAGAATAAGCTTTCTTGCTGAAGGAAATCGCGAGAGAAAAGAAGAGAGAGCAAGATAGAGAGGAAAGGGTGACATTGCAAAAATTTCCGATCCACAACCAAGTGGTTTGTTTATCACCAGACCATGCAGAAAAAGACTTTGAGATCACTAGTAATTTGTCATTGTATCTTAATAAAGTATTTCGAGTTCCAATATCCGTAAAAAAAATTACCCTAATCAAAAAATTAAAATTTTCACGTGTAAGAACTATTGTCTGTGTATGAACGGAGATTTAACATATGAGAAGAACGAAAGACATTATTAACGAACCATCTTGGCTATCCATGCTGTTCTTGCTCTCACTATCTCAGCCTTATCAGCCTGCAAGCGAAGCAGGTGTGTATATTCTAAGTCTGGTCCGCCATTGATGAACTTATTTTGAGCTTCAGACTCGTCTCTCACACTTTCTCTAGTGCTTGTCAGTGACTCCAGCAAACTCGATTGCCTGCATTCCCTTCTATACTCCAACGTTATGCTAGTCAAAGCATATGCTTCCAACACGTTTATCGGTACACTCTACAAATATCAAGATCTTAAATTGTTGAGTGGAGACTAATAACAAATTTGACCCCATAAAAAGATGAAGACAAAATATAATTCAAACCCTAATATTTAGAGTTATTTATAAATAACATTTTAAATTATTTTTTTAACAAAAAAAATTTTCACCTCCAATTGCCATAATTTAGATATTGCTGTCAATTTATCTATTAAATTCAATATGTATACTCCATATTTTTTATTTAGTCAAGTATTTTAACTCGTTTTCTAAAATTTCTTCGATGAATTCAAAGTCTAACAAGAGATTGAAAGAGTTCAATATTGGGATAGAAATTGCCGTAGGGATTAGAAATCACGTTAAAACACTTGATCAAATGAAAACATTATACCGTGCTCGATTTAATGGATAAATTGACGATATGATCCACATTACTTACAGTTAAAATGTGAATGTTCTGTTTATAAAAAAAACTAAATTTAAGCCTTGATCTGTAAATGACCTCAAACGTTAAGATTTAAATTATACTTTATCCAAATATGAACTTGGTTAGAAAATTACCTCCAAAATCCAGCCAATATATTTGACATTGTTAACATGCTGGTTAGCATCCATATCGCTCCATCTTGGCTGGAGAAAAAAAACATCACAACATTGGTCAAACTTATCTCTTTTTGGTTTTTTTTTTTTTTTTTATGTAATTTTGTGACGTACAGCTAAACCGGACCGGATTCTCTCGACTGTATTATCAGTGAGCTTATCTATTTTCTCAGTGTCGTTATTATCAAAGGCAATGGAAGCTCTTTTCAGGTAGAATGGAACCAATTCTTGCCTCACTTGCTCAGGTATCTTCGTCAACCTTCTGGTTTCTCTGTTCATGATAACCCACGTACTGCATGCAGAAATGCTTATTATTTCAAGGTGATTAGCTCTAAATTTGACTCCAATTCTAATCAGAAAAGTAGAATCAATTTTCATTAAAAAAAAAAAAGTCACCATTAATAACCTTGTTGCTCTTGTTATGATTTCTTGAGTGTGGTAGTCTCTGATTATCCAGTCCCTTCGCATCCCATTTTTTCCGGCAGCATCCACCCAGGTGTCTATTTCTATCACGTCGCCCCTGTCAATTTCGATTTAGTTTCTGTATTTGCTGTCAATTTATGGATCAAAATGGGCAGAAAAGGAGGCTAAAATGATGGAAAATTGCATTTGGTCATGGGCAGTGACTTACCAGCGGCTATATCTTTGTACTTGAATGTGAATTCTTGTGACAACCCATATGAGTTTCCGGAGGCTCATCTCTCTGGTGGATCCAAAGTCGGTTCCGGCGAGGCCAGAGCTGCTTACGTGATTCAAAGCTGTCTCCTGAAAATATATCTTCAGTATGTGAAGTATTATTTTAATTTTGAAGCATGGTTTATATGCATGGCAAAGTTTTCAAGCTCAACATGGGGATTAGGAGAAAAAAGAGTAGAATACGTTCAAAAACTCAAAACCGAAAAAAAATAAGTGTACACGTGACATATTTACTAAGTCAAAATCGAGATACAATATCAAAATTTCAATTCAAGCATCATATATATGATGCATCTGAACTTTAAATAGTTCAAGTTTGATCAAAAACTTTTTCAATAAGATGATAAATTTACGATTTGTACCAACTAGATTTAGTGTTCCTCTAAATAATCTATGAGTTTAGAAAAGTTGAAGACGCAAATAAATCATGAGTTTGTTTTTGGAGATCTATGATCCTATTTGGGCTGAATAGCCCTAAGGTATCTTCTTCGGATTTCATTATGTTCTATTGTAGTACCTAAAAGTCTCTGCATCATGATCCTCCATTAAAAATAAGAGAACTAGCAAACGACCAACCTGAAGAAGATTCATAAGAGTTTCCATGGTTGCAGTTTTGTCTGGTCCAATCTCGTATGATCTAATGATAAAAGTCTGCCTATAAACAAATCTTTCTTCCACAAATCTCCCAAGCAAACAAGAATGCAATGGCATATCAACTCCACCAAACTCCTTCTTCTTCCCTAAACGAGAAGCTTCTGTATCTTCCGCCTCAATCACATTCACCTTTCTTCCATTAATCACCTCCACGCTCCTCTGACTCCTGCTGCTTCCCATCACTACCAGCCCCATTTCCGGCTTCAATCTGGCATTTTTAAACCTTGTAGTAAATGGGTTCTTCACTTCCATGAACGCACAACCTACTGCCGCCATTGATGTCATCGGAAAATCTCAAAACAAACTGCTTCAACGTAAACAAAACCTGGCTGCTCTAAAAATACTTTGCTAGTGGGTTCAGCAGAATTTTAGGGAGGTTGAAAGCAAAAGGGTCGGTAAGAAATTAGAGAAGAGAAGGTATGTATAGAGAGAGAAAGAAAGATCAGAATTTGCAGATCAACCACTACATCGGGTGGGGGAGAAAGAGAAGTGGCTTCCATGGTTGGCTTACACGCAAAAGTAGAGAAATTTATCTGGCAATTAAGACATGCTTAATAATAGATAATTATGGTTGAGTGTCTTAAGTTCCACTTTGATTTTGTGTTGGGGTTTTATGCTAGAAAGACGGGTTACCTCCAACAAATAGTTGGTTCTTCTTTCTCTTCTAACTGCGACTTTTATTATCCCCTATCATCTTCTCTACGCTTAAAATAATCAACTTTGAAAATTTAATAACGAGTAATATAAAAATTTAATCCGTTAATTGAGATAATAAACTATAATATCAGTAAAAATAAATATTAAAAATTTAATAGTAATTACGTAATATACTCTAAAATATATGATAGTATTAGTTGAAAATGTAATGAAATTTAAAAGTGATCGTAATATTCATAATATAAATATTAAAAATAAATACTAAGTTTAATACTAAAATACATATTAAATTTAATAGTAAAAATAAATATTAAAAATTTATAGTAATATACATAATATATACTCGAATGGGGCCTGTGGATGGAGAACAATCTGACTCATGGGAAGATCGAACTATCTATCTCTCGATGTAATAAATAGATATACCAGTGAAAGACAAATAAAGTGAAACAAATAGTTAGGGCATAAACAGTGGGTTAACCTAAAAGTCTAACGGTGACACCCAGATAATATAACAATAAGATCCAAAATATTATAAAATTGTGCGACAAAAGTAACATCATGATATGCAGATACCAAAGCACAAGGAAATAAACTAAATAAACACTAAGAGTCTCACCAAAGAAATTCACGCGAGGCTAAAATGAAATATGACTACTAAATGCGCTGATCTCAGTCTTGCATCATCTAAACTATGTCAAATTGATTATAACACGAAAGGAGTCAATTGGAGTGACTTAACTAAACTTCATAAGTGTGATATTTGCCACGCCAGGGTAAGGTAAGAAAATTTAATTTAATTTAAATTTTCCCTTTTTGTGGAGCGGTCATAACAATCAGGGAGATTATTCTCCTTAATTGCTGCCTCGTGGATAACTTAAGCAAAAATTCCTCTTAATTGGTGAGCAAAAGACAATTGGATGTGCAAAAGGAAGAAAAGAGGAGTGAATTTCTGGGAGAGCAATTTGGCTGGATCAAAAAGTTGAATGGTAAGTGCGATTGTTCATCATTGTTTCATTAATACTTACGGAATTTTGGAATCTAATCCAAAGGTTTGCTTCTTGGTTTGAAGGTATGAAGGAAAATATTATAATCAGATTTTTTCAAAAGCATAATCGGTTAGTGCATGAACATTCTGATTTCGAAGGTTTGTGGAAAACCAAACTAAATCCTCTGAAAACTTTGTTTATTTGTAGAACTTTTGGATTAATTGATAAAAGTTTGAGACTCAAAATGAGTTAAATTTTGTTTTTATATGTTTTTGGATTGTTTAAAGTGTTAAATCAAATGTAAAATTGGAGTTTTTTTTCTTGATATTTTTGATCAGTTTTTCGACATAGCGGCCGTTCGGATCATAGGCTCGCGTGACTTGTTAATTGTCAAGACAAAATGGGTGTTTGAATGATTAGTTCGAACGTTTGGGCATTCAAGATTGGACGTCCTCATGTGGGTGCGAGCATCTGGACCCATTCAGACGTTCGGTATTGGACGTCCTCTTGTCAATGGGGCCATCCAAACCAGTAACCAGACAATTTTCGAGTCAGCCGGGTTGAATTTTTGTGCCAAATTTTTTTAATGGAATTGTTACGTAAAATCTTGGAGTTGGTTTCTATCTTGGTTATGAGTTCCAACAAGCCTTTGAAAGTTTAGAAAAAATATATTGATATGGATATAAACTTTGTCAGATTCTAAGATTTGATGTGAGATTTGAATTTTCTTGAAGTTTTGGAAATTGGACTAAGCTTGAGTAGGCCCAGTTTGAGGTAGGAGTTTATTTTCATATATTGTATTGCATCGTTTTCCTTAAACTTTATTTTGAGGGCGTGTTCTCATATAAAAGGATGTGTCCATATTTATGACTCATCGATTTTTGTATTACATATATATTTTCACTTGACATATTTTATTTTGACCATACATATTATCTTCATTAATCAACTTGGTTGCGTTAACTAAGTTTGATCGACCCATGTGAGGGTCCTGTTTTATCTATACACATTCGACCTTTGGAGCATGTGCTTTTATTTATGTTAACTAGAGTAATAAGACAGTTGTATGTGTCGTGCCCTTGGGTGCAAAATCTTAAAATTGATTAGGGTTGTTCGTGGCTGTTCCGATTCGCCGAGTATCGCCGTTATTATTGTTTCTGCTGATGACAAGGTGTGTTCAGAGCCCGTGAGTGACTCCCTTTTCACTGAAATTTTGTATAGTAGTGGGTTATTTCTTTTATGTACCACACTATAGTGGAATGCTTTAAAACTTACCCTACTGCACATTTTATACTCAAATACATAAAATGTTTTTTCTTAGCATGATCACATATTTTGTTTACTTCTCCACTGAATATGAAATTACATTCTTATTGAGTTTAGTAGACTCATTCCAAATGACTCTATCATTTCAGGTTTTAGATTTGATGATCAATAGTGGCCTAAGTGGGTCTGAACTCGACAGTCTTATTAATTTTATTTGTTATGATTTTCTTGAGAGTTTGTTGTCGGTGAGATATGACTCTCTCTCTCTTTATCTCTCTCTCTCTCTCTCTCTCTCTCTCTCTCTCTCTCTCTCTTTTGTATATTCTTTTAGAGGTTTGATTTTTTATACCTTTAGTGTGCACAGTTTGTTATATCTTTGGACCTTTATTGTTTAGACTATCTGATATTGCTGTTGGACCTAAGTGCTGGCCTAGATATTTTGGGCCCTGACTTTTAATTTATTTAAGTTTTCTGCTACTATTTGCTATAATTAAAGATAAGAGTCGGGTGATTCGACCTGTTCTCGAGCTGGATTGTTTCTCATTTTGTCTCAGGTTCCCTATAGGAAGTGATAGATTTTTTATTTGCGTAAAATCCAAAATTTTTGTTATTTTATATTTTTATAAGTAAGTTTTTTGCTTGAATCGATGTCAATTTGTTTGTGTTAATCAAGTTCTTGTCACGTGTCGTAGGTCTCCAGTTCCATGTTGTGGATCTCCGGTCGCATGTCGTGGGTCTTCAGCTATGTATGAAGGTTTAGTCAAATGGTGAATTTTGTATTTTCCTGCAGCAAATGTAACACTCAGATAATGTCCGCAAATAATTTCATGTATAACCTTATTTTGGTAAAAATTTGAGAATCAATATATATTCACACAATGAAGGGTATATTTTACTATATGGAATGAATATTTTATTTTATTAAGAATGTTTTAGAATTAAAGGAAATTTGGTGTAGAAATTTGTGGGTAACTGGTCGTGGAATGAAGACTGTCCGCAGAAAGAAATGAGTCCATGTGATTACATGTCCGTGGAAGTATTTGTGTCCGTAGCAGAAGTGTTGGCATTTGTAGATACTTGGATAGACAAGTGACTGCATATTAGTGGTGTTTGCGGAATGAAGTGTATTCGCGGAAGAGTTGATGACTGTGGAAGTGTTGGTATCCACAGCAAAAGTGTAAGTGACTGCAGATACTTGGTTAAGGAAGAACACGTGGCTGCACATGAGATTTTTCCGTGGAAGGATATATGAATGTGGCTGATGGTGATTGGTGGGCAATGTGAGTGAGCAAATATTTGCGTCAGATGTCTACAATGCAAACATACGCGTTCATGGCAGAAAGCACACACGGACACGAAAACTATACTGGACAGTTCAGGATGCGATTTTCCATAGGATTTTCAGATTGCGAATGTATCTTTGGATTGTGAATATATTTTCAGAATTTTGAATATATTTTCAGACTACAAAAAAGAAAGGTTGCTGATCTGTAAAAAGAAAGGTTGAGAAGAAACCCTAATCATCTATACATTAGGAGCTGTGAGAGATTGCATTCTTCCTTGTTAGCCTAAGAGTCATTAGGCTTAATTGTTTTGATGATGAATATTTTAATGGAATTATAAGTTGTTTATCTTTTGAATATACTTAATTGTATTATCATTATATTTATATTGATCTTCATTGGACATACCCCTTAAGAAGGGTATTTATATGTTCTAATATATTTGTCTAAGTCCATGTAGCCTATAGGTTCATTATTGGAACTTAGAAGATTGAAATTAGGCAAAACACGGAGTTCGAGTCGACTTCGGTGAAGAAGTGGTCGACCAGTTGGCTAAAGAAAGAGCCAAAATAGAAAAACGGTCGACTGGTTTAAAGAGGAGGTCGACCAAAATTATTATAGATTGCTCCAATCTTTGAGAATGCGAAGAAGGGTAGACCTATGATGGAGAGCGATCGACCGATGTGACAGACTGAAGCAAAAATTGAACCACCGCAAAATGAATAGATTCGAGCCAGTTTTCAAAATATAAAGAAGCGGTTGACCGGGAGGTCCAAGCGGATGACTACAAGATTGCATTTCACATAATGTCTATATTCCAACAGGCGGAAGGCGATCGACCAAAATGAGGGTGGTCGACCGGTAGAGCAGATTTTATAAATAGAAGACACTCCAAAGCTCAAACTAATAAAGAAAAACCATAGCAAAGCTCTACCAAAATTTATACTCTTTTTCTCTTCTGTAATTTAGTGTCAAATCTAATTCTCTAACTCCCAAACTTGAGATGAAGGACCCTGAGGCTCGTTGCATAAACTTTCTTAAGAAATTAAGTATTTTAAACCTTAAATGATTGGGGATGAATCCCATGACTTATTGTAAGAATAGTTAGGGAATGGGTCATATGAAATTATTAATGTTTGGAGATGAGCTGCATTCACTATCTAGAGAGAAAAATAACATTATGTTCTAGTGAAGAATCTATATACCAAGGATGTTCTGGCATTGTGTGAAAAATTGAATTTTCCATATTTTATTTTAGAAAGTTACTAGTAAAATGATGGAATTCTCGAGGCTTGGTTAATTGGTTGAGGTTGTTAAATGAGATTATGTTTTGTGATAACTATTGTATTGTGAGGCATGGATAAAACAAAAACATTGTGTATCATTAATTGGTCTGAAAGAGATCACAATTTTGATTACAATGCCAAGTTTGGAAAAATAGACACAATAAATTTAAGTGATTGATCATGATTGATAAATGATAAGTTTAAAATCTTTTGTGGCCTAGGAAGTTCATTATACTGACAAGTATAAAATTTAGTTGTATATTTGAGAGTTTGATTGTTCTCAGCATATTGAGATTATTTGACAAGTGTTTTGGTGAGTATAATGAAATATATAGTTTGAGAGGAACTCTCAATATTGGGAATAACGCAAGTTCTGAAATTGGCATAATTTATTAAGGAGATAAAGTTGTAAGTTGGAAAACACTTTAAGACTAAGATCATCTTTGGACTTACAAGTTCATCTTTATTTATGAAAATTTGATTATCATTTAATATGTGTAGAATAATTTTGATAAAGGTGTGAGTAAATATAGTAAATGATTGGCAAAGAGCAACCTAATTAGAGAAAGGTGAATAAAATGAGGTATGTTGAATATGTTTATGTAGTTGGAGTTTTAATGTCTATGATTGGAATAGATATTTTGTCATTGATAGTACGACTAGTCCTTTCCAATTTATTGGATGTGTGTGTGTGGGATGCTAGGTTATGGCATATTGTTGCTCCCACATTGTTGCGCTTCTTTTGAGGACCGTGGTTGGAAAAATCTAATCTTCTCTTGTGAATGGGTGAAAGTTAAATGACGATAATAAGATATTTTATGTTTGAAACTCTGCGAGTATTATGGTCAATAGGCATAAATCGCTTGCAGACTGGATAGTCTATATGTATGGATCAATTTTGTGTGATTCTGTATTTGAGCCTATTAAATGAGAATTAAATTAAGGATGATTGTAAAGTGAAACACAAGGTGTTAGATTTATATATTGACTCTACATTGTGGACTTGTTTTAGACAGTATTGGTTATTGGAAAATTATGGGAGTATGTTTATGTTGATAGTGGTGACTATGTGATAGCCAGGTATGATCTGAATTTGTCAATTGTGATCTTGTATCATAACGTTTTTCTTGATGATCTAAAAAGATTACCACCCAATCGTGAGATTTTATTTTATGTTGATTTGATTTTTGATACTGCTCCAATTTCTATTAGTCTATACAAAACAGCCCTAATTGAGTTGAGTGAGCTTTGTATGCAATAAAAGGATTTATTGTGTTATGAGATTTCATTCATAATAGTGTATTAAAGTAAAATGCATCATTGTTGTTTAGTAAAGAGGCTTCATAGTCTCTTTAGTTGAATATTGATTACTCGATGTTAGATCAGTAACAATCAACAAAAAGTATCAGTTATAGAGAATTGATAAGTTTTTAATCAGTTGAGTGGATTGCAATATTTTTCCATGATTTATTTGAGGCTTAACTATTATTAGTTAAAAGACATGTGAGTGGAATTTTCCTAAAATAACCTTTTGAACCCGTTGTACGCATTTAATCTTTATGGTTCTCGTTTGAATTGACTAATGCCCCAGTTATTTTATGGATTTGAATAGCAGAGTTTTTAGTTTTTTGTTTAAATCAGTTCATCGTCAACCTTATTAATGGTATATTTGTTTATTCTAAAACTCACGATGGAAATTTAAGGTGAGTAAGGACTCTATTTTGATTTTGTAAGGTCATCAAAGAGTAAAAGGAAACCTTTTGGATGACAAAAGTGAAGTTTTGGACATGTTTATCCTCAAGATGGTATCTTATTGGATTGAACAAAGATTGAGGTTATTTGGAGTGAGTTCATTAAGGAATGTTATTGTGGTTCAGTTTAATAGGACATTTTAGTTATTTTGTCACTTCATAAAGAAATTTTTCTCGTTATTATTGACGCTACTAAGCTGAGTGGATGATAATTTATTTGGGGTGAAAGGTGTTAGTCAGCTCTTAAGAAGTTGAGATCTAAATTGACTACCATATTGTCTTTGGACATGTTTGATGGTGGTTTGCCATATGTCGTTTATATAGATGTAATGAGTGTTAGATTTGGATGTGTGTTAATAAAGTCGAATAAAGTTAAGGCATGTGTGTCTAGGTAGTTGAAATTACCTCAGTTATGGTTTAATGTTGATGGTGGTGACCTCTTGTGTTGGGGTTTTTACAAAGTTATTATATAGACAAAATTTGAAATTTCTCAAAATGTAAAAGTTTGAAATATTGTTCTGGCAGTATGATTTAAGTCTTTAATGAAGAGATAGAATCATTATATGGATTTGATTGCAATTTTTATAAAGATTTTATTCTGGTAAGCCAATGTAATGACAAATATTTAGAGTCAACATCCTCGAAGATTTATTTCTTTTCTTGGTGTTAGAAGATTGGGAGAAACTTTTGTCAATAAGTGATTACTGTATGATATATTAGTTGTAAAATCTTATAGTTGTGTACTTCGCACAAGAGCGACTAGTGCTCTTCTACAACATGTAAGGAATTGCGAGAGTTATATGGTGAGTTTAAAGACTAACTTGATTCAATGCGAAAGCTTGTTGATGAAACTACAAATATATTAGATCATGATGATTGGGATGTCAGAGCTGAAGGATTTTGTTATTCGATAATGATTGTGGTACCTAGTAATCTGGATTTAAAGCAATAAGTTTTAATTGAAAGTCATAAGTTGAGGTTTATATTTTCCTAGGTTGTATTAAAATGTTTCATGATTTGAAACTTCAGTGTTAATAAACTAATATAGAACAATGTGTTATGGCATGCAATTAAATTTTTATAAAATCATCAAATATGAGCTAAACATTGAGACTTATTGAAATATTGTTTCCTTTACTTAACCCATAGTATAAATGGAATATGGTTATTGTAGATTTGTAATTGGTTTGTTGGGGACCATGCAGTAATATGATGTTATCTAGGTTGGTATTGTTTCGATTGACTAACTTGCACATGTTATTTCGTTTAGAATAGATCAGTCTTGAGAATAGATCAGTGTTGATTTACGTGACAATCCCATAAAACAAATTGGCACAAAAGTTCAACTTAGTCGACCCAAAAGTTGTGTGGTCGTTAGTCCAGGCGCCCGCATTGACATGAGGACGTCTAGTCCCGAATGTCCAAATGGGTTTGGAAGCCCACACCCACGTGAGGACATCTGGTCTCGAATGCCCAAATGTCCAAACCAATCATTCGGACGCCCATTTTGTCCTGACAATTAATAGGTCGCGACAACTTACGTTGCAGATGATTGTTGTGTTGAAAAACTAATTGAAAACAAAAAAATAAAAAATTTGAAAAAAACTTCAATTTTTCATCTGATTCAACACTTTGAAAAATCTAAAAAACGTATCATAACAAAAATTAACTCATTTTCGTGCATGAATCTCAAACCTTTATCAATTAATATGAGATTTCTACAAATATACATATTTTTCGATGGATTTAGATTGGTTTTACACTAACCTTCAAAATTAGAATCTTCCTTGAGAACATATTCTCATATAAAAGGATGTGTCTATCTTTATGGCTCGTCAATTTTTGTATTACATATGTATTTTCACTAGATATATTTTATTTTGACCATGCATATTATCTTTATTGATCAACTTGGTAGCGTGAACCAAGTTTAATCGACCCATGTGGGGGGTTCTACTTTATTTATGCACATTCGATCGTTGAAGGATGTGTTTGAATTTTGTTAACTAGAGTAATGAAACAGCTGTATGTGTCGTGTCCCTAGATGCAAAGCCCTAAACCTAATCAGAGTCATTTGCGGCTGTTGCGATCGTTGAGTATCGCCGTTATTATTGTTATTGCTAATGATAGGGTGTGTTCAGAGTCCATGAGTGACTCTATTTTCACTGAAATTTTGTATTGTAGTGGGTTATTTATGTTATGTACCACACTATAGTGAAATCCTTTAGAACTAATCCTATTGTATGTTTTATACTCAAATGTATCAATTGTTTTGTCTTAGCATGCTCGTATATTTTGTTTACTTCTCCACTAAATAAGAAAT
The DNA here is from genome assembly GCA_022433065.1 of Begonia loranthoides. Lineage (NCBI taxonomy): Eukaryota > Viridiplantae > Streptophyta > Magnoliopsida > Cucurbitales > Begoniaceae > Begonia > Begonia loranthoides. The sequence goes on from CM039483.1 coordinate 6,626,959, forward strand.
TACATTCCTATTGAGTTTAATTGACTCTCTTGTTTCAGGTTATAGACTTGACGAACACTAGTGGCCAATGCAGATTTGAACTCGGCAGTCTTATTAATTTTATTTGTTCTTATTTTCTTGGGAGTTCGTTGTTGGTGAGATATGACTCTATCCCTTTTGTATATTCTTTTAGAGATTTGATTTTTTATACCTCTAGTGTGCACGGATTGTTATATCTTTGGATCTTTATTGTTTATACTATTTGATGTCACTTTTGGGCTTAAGTGTTAGCTTAGATGTTTTGGGCCCGAGCTTTTAGTTTATTTAAGTTTTTCACTGCTATTTTGTATAATTAAAGATAAGAATTGGCGATTAGGTCCGTTCTTGGGAAGGGTTGTTCCCCATTTTGTCTCGAGTCCCCTGCAAGGCATGACAATAAGAATTTTAAGTACTATACTCAGTGTTTTCAAAATATAAGTGTATATGCATCAATAAAATTCATGTACCAAAATGGGGGATAAACTGTTTATAAATAATCATGGCCCAAACATACTTAGTCTTTTCAACATACTTAGTGTTTTTAAAATGGGGGATAAAATTCATGTATCAACATAGGAAATTCTAAGTACTATTGTAACGCCCTTTTTTTTTTAAAACCTTTTCATCTTTAAAACCTTTCAATTCTTTATATTTTCAGTCATAAAAATTTTTCTTTTAAAATGTATTCAATAAAAACATATCAGAGTAAATCAGCGGACTAATAGAGTAATAGTTTTAAAACATTATTTAATAAAGTCCATTTATTTTACAAAAATGTTTAGAAAGTTCACAGTCCATTATATTACAAAACATTACCGAAATAAAACCATTATTTAAAACAACCTTTTTATTTTCTTTGAGCCATAACACATCAGGTCGAATCCGATTGATAACCCAAGATCTCAGCTGACAATGCCTCCTCCTCCACATCAATACAATTATCTGCATCATGGGTAACAGAATGAGCCTAACGCTTAGCAAGAAATAGAATGTATGCTTATGCTCATGCTTATGTAGTCGTTCTCCAGAAAAGAACCTATCTTTTCTGCCTTTACGTTTCCTTTACATTTCCTTTACATTTCATTACCAGAGAAAGGATACATCTGTTGGTCATTGTGACTTATCCGACTCCAACTTTTGCATGAGTGGAGATTTCCATCAGGGGTGTCACCACGACCGTCACCAATCTCCATCTTTTTAGACATTTAGGGACTAAGAGCAGGGATACATCTGTTGGTCTTGTAGCTTAACCTAACCGACTCCAACCTCTACATGAGTGGATATTTTCATAAGGGGTGTCACCATCAAGCACCGTCACCCTCTCTCTCGAACTCCCTCACGACCATTTACGTTCATTCGTTCATTTCATTTATCATGTCATGCATATGTCACATTTTCATAAGTCCTATCATGATGTATGAATGCCATTTCATATCCACTTCACAATTAAATACAGAATATCCAGTCCACAATAGTATACAAAATATATCAGGGAAACATTAAAGCAGTCTACAGACTATTTCAAAGAAAATATTAAAACAAGGATACAATATATCACGCTTAAGCCAAAACAATCCATTTTTATCCTTTAACATTCGATCCACAATTTATAAGGAGCAATCAAGTTATATATTAGCTAACAGAATATTAATTGGTAGATAGCAATCAATTGACATAAAACTATACGCATGAATTATTTAGGAGTATTTGATAATTTAATTTCACAGAGAGTTGCCATTTGTAAATCTTCAGTAGATTACCATTGCATAAATTAACAACACACTTCTATGTTTTCCCCTCAACCAAAGTCTTTTTTTAGCAAGGAACATTATTCCATCCAAGACCGTAACCCAACAACAACAGTTTTATAATCCAAAGTAATTCCTCATTGTCCATTTATTCATGGTTAATAGCAATCTCAAAACAGCAAAATAATTCCTCATTAATCCAACAATAACATAACAATACTTCAAGCAATTCATCATTTTCCAGACTTCACAATTTACAACTCAAGACATTTTCCCAATTATCCATAAGAATATGCATAATATTTTTCACAGCCAAAGACAGTAAGAAAGGATACATCCACGCCAACCTTTAAACCAGTAATTTGTAATAGTTATCTTTTCAAAAAAAATGGCAGTAGTTCACAAGACAACAGTTCGCTTCTCAATCCACAGAAAATATTAGTATTAAATAGCAGGTTAGTTCTTCTCAATGGAAGGCATAGACAATATGTATGTGACAATCAAGCCTTAACTATCACATGCTACCTAAACTCATTTTTTGTTCAACCAAAATTAGCAGTAACAATAGCATTTCATAGCAATTAATCCAATCCAATATCAAAGTCACAAACATCCCGTGATGCAGGGCCTCCACTAGCCAACTTTTGTGATACCCCGATTTCTCGTAACGAAATTAAATAAGAATAATTGGAAAATTAATTGGGTGTAAAAGGATTATTTGAATAATTATTGAGGATTTATTTGATGAAAAATCAATTTAGGAAACCGAATCGAATAATTTAAATTGGACCGATAGTTATCATCAAGTAATATTCAAAATAAAGCAAGAATTGAAATTGGGTCAAATATAACTTAATTAAATGAAGAATTTATTTAAATAAAGGAGAATTTAATTAAAGGAAATAAAAAGGGAATAAAGAAATGAAAGAAAATAAAATGAGATAAATTGGTAATTGGGGGGAGTGAACCGAAGAGAATTGGCTTGCGGCCATTTGAGAAAGAGGAGAAGAGAGGGAATCAGGAGTAGGGCTCAGACTGATGAGGAGAGACTCGGGGAATGGGAGGCGAAGGAGATGACTCCCCGCGGGCGATTTTTCTCCACGGGACTAGTGCGACGAACGGGTTGCTGTCTGGCGTCGAACGATCTTCCTCGCGAATGGTGGACTCGAGTGTGAGGGATGACAAAGGCTAGGGCTCGAGTTTGCTGAGCTCGCGGGGCGGCTGGAACGGAACTCCTGCGGGTTGTCTTCTTGCTGTTTCGCTGAAGTGTTTGGGTGGTGACTTCGTGAACGTTATGCAGTGGTAATTATGGTTTGGCTTTATCATGTTTGGTTCTATCGCTGGACATTGCTGCAGGTTGTGCTCCTTGTTCTTGGGTGCTTTGGGTATGGATTATTCCTCTGTTGCTTATGGATTTCTAGGTTGTTTCCTGGTTTGAATTGTTTGAGTTATGTTATTGTCAACACTGAAGGATTGGATTTATGTTTCGAGAATTGGTTTTTGGTGTTGGTTACCGGATAATGTCTTTGTGTTGTTTACTGAAGGGAATAAGAGGATTACATTCGATTTAGGTCAAGTTTTACGTAAATGAAAGATGTCGAAGGAAAATAGATAGTTGCAAATAATAGGGATAATTTGGTTAGTTGATTAGTTGATTAATTGTCAATGATTGATTAAATGTTTTTAATTATGAAGGTATTGAAAAGGAGAAGAAGGATAACGATTAAGTGCTAATACGCGTTAAAGCTTCGAGGTGAGAATTGAGATTGAGTCATGGCCAGTGGAGGCTTTACACCACAAGCAGAGTCTTCCTTGATTGTTTGTTAATGTTTCTATATTCTGAGCGATTCTCTATTATGCTACCTTGCTTATTATGCTTATGCTCATTTCATCGATTTGTTGCTAAGCATGTTTAGGATGTTAGTATATTGTTATTGTTTCTTTTAAATTGCCGAGCATGTCTAAGATTCCGCATATTACCATTGTCGTACGTAAAACGCAGCTCTATAGCTCACGTTATATTATCTCGCTGTTAATAAATAAATTAATTAACTTGTGTTTAGTTAGCTCCAAATATGTCGTTTTAGAGCATATCGCCATGTATAGAATGTTAGTAGATTTTCCATGTCTCATGCTTTATTGTTAACTTTCTATTTAAATTATGCCATGCTAATGTCAATCTCACTATATTTAGAGGTTGTTAGATTTCTCTTGATTTTTGGTTTGGACTTGCTTTGATTAGATCGCTTCATTTCTAGTTGAATGACATTGATATATTGCTGTGATTATTGCTCCGCATTGACATGAATTATGATAATAGAAACAATTAGGAATACTACATTGGGTTGGTATTCATATGCAATATGAGAGGAAAATGGATAAAGTAAATAAATGTAAGGAAATTGGAGGTTGGAGAGGTGGTTCGGATCTAACCAGGTAGACTCGAGATTATGCCCTTCCTTTTTCGGGTCGTGAGAGCTTGTCTACCCTGAGGGGTTAGATGCCGACTAGCGGCCACTCTTCCTGTGATGGAACCTCCAACATCCCAGCTCGTTGTACGAGTTGATGTATATATGACAGTGAGTAAAGAACAGTTTGAGTGGATTCCATTCTGACATAATCAGTTACAGACATACATTATTGTTTTGCATCTCAGTTCTTGTTGGGCATTAGCTCATATTTGCTTCGTGGTGTAGGTGATTGTGATAACGCTTGTACTCTTTAGAGGAATGATTGTTGAAGAATTTGTGCGCGCAGATCTTTTGGCTGGCTAGGCTAAAGAATGTAAAAGAGAAAAAAAAGTTTTGTAAACAATTGTTTATTGTCTTTAAATAATTTATTTATGCTTCCGCTATATTTTTAAGAAAAAGGGGTTTTCATAATTATAGTTTTTCGCTGTTTATAACAATTGAAGTAACAAGTTTAAGAAAAAGGATTTTTAACGGTCCAATTTTTAGAAAAAACTTTGATCACAATTTAAAAGGGTTTTCCGCTGTTTTATAAAAGAAAAGAAAAATTTTAAATTTCACGCAATTTTTGAAAGAAGAAAAATCTGGGTCGTTACAACTTTGCATCCAATTTCTTACATGAAAATTTTCCCTCTGTCGAAGTTTCCCTCCCGTAGCAGTTGCCCTCTCCTTTTTCAATCAGCATCAACACTCACTCTCTCCTCCAGCCACCTTTCTTCTTTCCTCAATTTATAGACAAAAGATACGTCCGTCTTCTTCCTTCTTTCTACAGACAAATAGGAAACTCTTCAATACTTCTTTCCCTATATTCTGCATCCTGTCTTTGACTTAAATGGTAGAGAAAGTCGTAAGGGAGGAGAGGAACTTGAGGGCACGTCTCTCACAATTCATCAACAGAGTGCAATGCTAGCTATAAGGGAAAAACGTGGAGAATTCCCTTCTAGGCCAGAACATCATTCATCGCGAACCAGGTTCACAACAGAACCAGTTGCACACAGGCAGCAGGGCAATCGACCGCAGCCCAACCGCACACAACCAAAAATCCCCTGCCTAGTGTTCGTCCCTGCAAATTTCTCCACGTCCATTCCCAAATGCAATACCAAAATACAAAGCATAGAAAAATCAACCGAGAGTTTACCTCAGTCAATCGCGGAGAAAACTGTGGCTTCGCGGTTCATTCTTTGTTCTCTTAGCTCGGCATTTTTGAGCCCTAGCTCCCACACCCGCAGTTCCTCAAGCTGTGACGACCAGCAGCTCACTCGCCTGAACCTGTCCTGAGCCTTCATCGCCATCTCCCTCTCGGGTTCTCCCTCTCATTGTCACTCGCTCTCTTGCTCTCAGTCTCTCAATTTCTCATCGCCTCTATCGGTCTCTCTCCCTTAATTCCCCTTTTCTTTCTCTTCAAAATACCTCTCTTTCTCCTAAAAATCGTGGGCTGATATTCATTTCCAGACCAAACAGCCAAACTGGCGTGAACCGAACCAGTTCACATGCGCCCATTACCCTTTTTGGTTTTCTTTTTCTTTTCTTCTTAAATTCATTTATTTAACAAATCCCTCCTTATTTAATTAAACTCTCCATTTAATAATTTACTTTCATTTAATTAAATTATTTTTGATCTATTTTCAATTCTCTATTTATTTCGAATATTGCTTGAAGATAAGTATCGATTCAATTTAATTTCTTCGATTCGTTTTCCCAAATTAATTTTTCATCAAATAAATCTTCAATAATTATCTAATTATGCCCAATTAAATTTTCAATTATCTTTATTTAATTCCGTTATGAGAAAATTGAGGTATTACAACTATACTAAGTGTTTTCAAAATATAAGTGTATACGTATCACGACAACCATCAATAGGTTGAGTGTGAAACAATTCATTATACTATGGTCATTAATAAAATGTGCGAGTATTGTAAGTGCATAAAATCATCAATGAAAAAAGAGCCGCCACTTATGATATTTGAACACATGATGTTATAGACATACTGTAAAAGACGATATTTGGTGATTGTAATATGAAACAATAACCCCAATTAGGTTTAAAGTTTCACATCCAAGATATGACACAGTCAATTGTCTCATTACTCTATTCTTATAATAACAAACAACTCCTCAAATAGTTAAAGATGTGTATCAAATAGCGACATTCGATTGGGTCGATCAAACCTGATGCATGAGACTAACACGATCATTAGTTAAAATTAATGATGAATGTTCAAATAAATGGACATTAAAAAACATATGTAGACTATAAAAACTAATATATTGTAAAATAAGACATGTTAGAGTAAATGTGAGAATACATATCAAAATACTTTTATAAATATTATGATTTCACGGCTGAATATAATAAATAAAATCTCCAACTCGATAGATGAATTCCACAACACAGTTGAAAGCCAAATCCTGATATCCAAAGAGTGCAATTAATGACTTAAACATCAAATACCTATGGCCAATCAATGACTTAAACCTCAGTACCGAACTTGAATGTTCAGTCAACCGGTTGGTCGAACGATCCTAATGACCAATCAAAAGGTTTCTCTAAAATAATCTGATCCCTTCTGATTTCTCAATAATCTAAGTTCTCAAACTCTAAATGATATTCTGACAAACTAGAAGAAAAATGAAGAGAATGGGAAGAATTTGACTTACTCAAGGAATATTTTCCCAATTCCTTCTTGAATCTGACTTCTAGTACCCCGATCCAAAGTTTCTTCAACAAATAATTTGGATGTACAACAAAATCCCACGTAAAGATCCAAATTTCGTACGGATGGTTTACCCAAATCGTTTGAGGAATTTTCTTACCTTTATACCTTCTCCTGTTACCACAAAATATCCAAGTTCTTCTAGTAAGAAGTGGATTTTGAGACACTCTTGTTCTGCCAAGGTTGCTGGATCTCTAAATTTTGGAATGACCAATTAAATTTAAGGTTATCAAAATAGGCATTTTGAGGCTAGTTACCATCAAACATATGGTAATTGAAAATTTTAAAATAAGGTAACATTAAATTCCTTTAGTACTTGTTTTAAAATGTAGGATTCTATACATTTAACTCAACCTTTTTATTCTGTCTTGTAAGTTGAATGAAATTTTTCTTTTCCATTAAGCTCATATAATTTTTAATAGGTTTGTCTGTCATAAACCTCAAAGGACTCAAGATTGAATAGAGAATGACCTAACCTTAAAACGGACTGAAATGTAAGACCCTACATATTAATTATCTCAAATAACAGTGGAAGACTTAAATACGAATAAAAGCTAGGGTCCAAAACATTTGAGCTAAATCAAAAGTCCAACAATGACGTCTAGATAGGTGACAATATAAGTTCAATCATTAACTGTACACAACAACAAAGGTTAACAAAACAAACTACTAAAAATATGAACAAATAATGAACTCTAAAGAAAAATAGGAACAAATAAAATAAATATGATTGCTAAACTCAATCCTGTATCGATCATTGGTGATCTTCTTGACTAAACTTAAAAGGAGGAATCGTTTAGAGTGAGCCGTCTATACTCAATATGGATAGAGTTTTACATTTAGCGTAAGTGTTTAGAAAAGAATATGCAAGCATGCCATGTATAAAACGTTTAATAAAAACCGAGTAGAAAACAAACAATAAGGAAAATGCCATAACCTTATACTATAATGTGGTATATGTATAAATACGTCTCTATTGTCAAATAAGAAAAATCTCAGTGAAAATAAAACCATTCATGAATTTCAGACACACCATGTTATAAGCATAAACAATAGTAACAACGATATTTGGGGATCACAAAGTCACGAACGACCCTAATCAAGTTTAGAGTTTTTTGTCTAGGGACATAAGACATACAACGGTTTCACTACTTTACTTAATAATAAACAAACACAGGTCAAATGTGCGTAACAAAAATATATATTTCACATAGGTCAATCAAACTTGGTTCATACGACCAAGATGATCATTAAAATAAATGTACATGCTTGAATCAAAATATATTCAATGAAAAATACATATATAATATAAAAATCAACCAACCATAAAGTTCACATGTCATTTTATATGAGAACATGTCTCAAACTTGATTCAGATTACCAAGATGATCATTAAAATAAATGTGAATGCTCGAATCAAAATATGTTCAGTAAAAAATATATATATAATACAAAAATCAACCAACCGTAAAATTTACATATCCTTTTATATGAGAACACATCTCAAAATAATGTTTTAGAAAACAATGCAATATTGAATATAAAATAAATATCTACCTCATCCAAGCCGACCAAAGCCAAAGCCCAAGTAGTCAAAAATCTTAAGAAGTCCAAATCTCACATCAAGTCTTGAAACATATTATTATATATATCCATTAGTATGCTTTTTTAGACCTTCAAAAATTTATTAGAACTCATTATCAGGATAAGAACCAACTTATGGACCTTATGGAAGAAAATGCCACAAAAAATTTGACCTTAAAACACCTTTCATTTGACCCCGGAAGTGTTCAGTCGATCAAATTGCTCAACAAGAAAAACTCTCAGCTGTTTGGTTTCTGGTTTTGTCAACTCCTTCAAGGAGTAGTCGACTGGTCCTCGACCATTGACAGAGAGATCCTCGATTGTCACTTTTAAGGTCAATCGGTCTTACACCTCGGTTGACCACTACGTCAAAGAATCGCTTCAGAACTTTAAAAAACTTAAAATTTAGATGGTAATAAATCAAGTCAGACTAACTATACTGTGTTTCTGTACATAAATTAATTATTTTTATTCCATCAATCCAACTTTTAATTTAAACATTCAACTTTGTCAACAAAACCTTCAAATCGAAGTGAAATAACAAGACTCAGGTTAAATTTATAACTCACTCTCGTATATCGTTCTAGAATTGCTGAGGTTCTACTTGTTTGGGATGCATATTCATATTCATATTCATTTTGTCCATCACTAAAACCAAACCAAATATTCAACTAAAAATGAAAAACTTTGCAAGAAAATGGTACAAAAGAAGGAGATCGACTGTCCTCAATTTCTTATTCTTTATGTCACATCCCCGTACTTTCATACCATTCCTTGTAAATGAAAACTCTAGTAGTTATTATTTTTTTTTGAAACTTGATAAAACGTACTTTTGAAAATAGTTTATACAATGGAAAACCATTCTCTGATTAAACAAAATTTATCATTTTCAGCAATATTTCAAATAGATACATGTAACATCCCGTATTTTTAAAATACGTAAAATTCAAAACTTTTCTTTTCGTAAAAACATTAGAGTCTTTTTTCTTTATAAAACTCGATCGCTAATACCCGATCGTTAAAACCCGATCGCCTTACTTTGATCGCTAATACCCGATCGCTTTACTTTCACTTTTTTCAGTTTTCTTTCACCTTTATCAATTTACGTTCAAAAACCATAATATTCTTTGAATAAAATGCAGCGGAATAAAAACAACATTAATAAGTTACAAAACTCTTTTCTAAATACTTTTCATTTCACTTTCTAACCCAGCCAGCCACAAGATCCACCCGTGAAAATCCTTCATCAACTGTCCTTCACCTGTTCAATTGTTGCTCGTTCGTACCTACATCACAAGACCTAAACTAATGAGTCTAACGCTCAGTAAATGATAAAGTGAAGTGCAGATGATATGCATAATCATACAATGCAATTTAAGTCAATAGTGTATACATGACAAACACCGTGGGACCATGAGTAACCCGGTCAATCCACAAAGGAGCAATATATATATCAAGGGGTTACCCAAGCCGTATACACTCCTTTGTTACGAGAACGTTGGGGATTTCGGAACAGGAAGCAATGAACCTTGGTATCCCATGTCACTAACCTATTTCTTCTAATCCGTCCAACACAGATCTATATGACAATGGGACGTCATTAACTTCCTGAACCCCCACACTCCTATTTACATAGATTATTATGTCATACAATATGTACGTGGATTCATACAATCTTATATGCAATAAATGTCTAAGAAACACATCATTAAAAGAATCTAAATCTATTAAACACACAACGCACAATTCTAATTCTTGCGATGTAGGGTCCAAAGACCAAAACACAGTGAGTATCAACTTAACTAGCGTCCATAACCCCTTTCTGTTTCTTTTCTCTTCTTTGAACCTTCAAAACCATAACAACTATGCATTAATAATACAATCCCCTAAACCTTTACACTTAATAAATCTCATTAATCAATTTTATTTCCAAGCCACCTCGCAATACCAATTCCAAGATCTTATAATGGAATAGCAATAACCTACAATGTTGCTCATTCCATCAATGTGTCATGATAAATAAACTTTAGAAAACTGAATAGTACTTCATAAGAAAACCATATTTCCCACATCAGAGTAGAGAACCAGTTAATACGCATACTTTAATACAAAATTACCGAGTGAATACATTATAAAGTCATTTTCATATTTCCTTAATCATTCAAGACTTATTGACGTACCAGACATTATCCACTTTTCTCAATTTACCAACACCCCTACAGTTAATATTTCACATCCGCATATAGCAGTAATCAATGTTATCCCAAAATAACCAAACGTAACAGATTTTCAAATCTTCACTTAGTGGCAGAAGCTGAACAACAGAATAAACAACATATTCAACTTCAACAATAATCAAACTAAAGCTTCACAGAGAGTAGATCATAACAACATGATAATTTGACAGAACAAATATTCATCTAATCCACTCCAATCTCATCCAATTCAATCCAATCTAAGTCCAGCACAAAATAACAATATTCTATCCAGCAAATATACACTTGTTTTGCATAACCATTTAAATCCTTTATTTCTTTAGCTTAGAAACGATGACCAAAACAGCAGCCAACACATTCAAAGAACACCAACAGAACCTATTCACAAGTCTTAACAGAGTATCACATACTACATAACTCATAAAACTCAATTTAAGAGTGAAGAAAACCACTCACCAGCCAATACCCGAGGTTCCAGCTTCAACCAAAAATACAAAACCACAATCAGTAGCTCACTTCCTGAGAGAATCGGTCCTCTTCCTCTCCTACGCTGCCCTGCCATTTCTTCCCCAAAAGACACAGCCTTCTTCATTACTCACGACCAGCCCATCCCACAACCAATCCATCACACATAATTCAGAACCAAACCCAAAGCCGAATTCAACTTTAAAAAGTAGAACCAATGAACAGAGAATGATTACCTGTAGCTTACACAAAAATTTTCTTCACTGCTACAATCCAAAACAACACCAAAAACACCAAACAGGAGCTGACGCGAGTTCTCTCATGCACCTAGCAACTCACCTCTTCCTTTATAGCCAGAACTAGAGACATACACCGATGGACAAGCAAAGGATGGAGGTCCAATAACTTGAAGACATTTCCTCACCGCCTGAACGTGTCGCCAACTGAAGGAGTCAAAAATAAATGGGATATGTACAATAGAAGCATCAGATTTAAATGGGTTTTTCGGCCAATTTTGCCCTTCCAGACGCGGTGCGTCATCCGCAGTGTCGTCTGCATCGTCCGAAACCAGTTTCGAACGAGAAAATGCATCCCTAGTCCTTCGTCCGTACCGTCCGAAATGCATATTTGGACGCCATTTAGCGTCCGCATGAGTCGTCCGCAGTCATCCAAATGTGTCCAGACTTAGAACAGATTCATTCAGACACCATTTTTCTCTCGTCTGCTTTGTCCGCTACCGTCCGAATGTGTCCAGTTTAAGGAAAAATTCATTCAGACACCATTTTTCTCTCGTCCACTTCATTCGCTACCGTCTGAATGTGTCCAGTTTAAGGACAGATTCATTTAAACGCCATTTTTCTCTCGTCCGCAGCGTCCGCACTTTGACAGTTTTAGAGTTGAGGATGCCAAATACCGTCACAACTCGTCCCAAAATCCATTTTCCTCAATTAAACATTATAACATATTGATATCGTCATTAGTAATATCTCGATAATTTATTCGAATAATTATTTTCCAATTATCAATTTAAATTCCGATATAAAAATTTGGGATATTACAATCCTTCCTCTTTATAGAAATTTCGTCCTCGAAATTTGCTTAGCGTAATTATTCCTTCAATTTAAAACTCAATGTAACTTCTTATCCTACGTTTATATGAAACGTCCAAAGATTACAATATTCTTCACTTTTGTAGAACACAAAATGTAGCAGAAATTCTATTTCACATCTGAGTTCTTAATTCATCAACATCATTTGTCGTAAAAGAATTGCTTCTTTCTAAAATTTATTTCTTTTTACACCAATAATTTATGTCAAACAATCTTCATGTGCATAACTTCACTGCATTTTGGAGATTTAAACCTTCCAAAATCTCATCCTTACGCATCAAATTCCCTCTGCATTCGTACATTTCCAATAAAATATACCCTTGAAACCACAATTTCTGTACTTTAAGCCAAAACTAGACAATCTTTGACTTATACTTCATCTAAAACATTACTTTGAGCGAGCAAAACATCTTCAAAATTGATTGCTTTTACACCTTTGGCGAAACTTAGCTCATGAAGATCCTACGATTCCTCTTTAAAGTCATGTATTTGCTTGAATACTATCCTCATTCCTCATATTTTACTATGATATTATGAAAGAGTTGAGCGATTCCATCGTCTTTCGAGTCCTTGTGACACGTTCTCAGATTTCTTCGCATAAACAATTTCCTTAACTTTTCCCTAAACTTCATGACTTTAGTACTTAGCATGTGTGAATTTTCTCAAAACTCTCACTTGCTTTTTGACACTGGTGTCCTTAAACCTCCTGTCCATAACTTGATTACACTTTTCCAAGCTCAATGGATCAGTGGATCAGAGTCATCTTCTGCTACTTTGGTAGTTGAAACCCTTTTTAGACTCTAAATCTTTGGGACTGTCAGCCTCTTGTTTCTTTTATTCTTCTACTTTTCCAATATGTTCCATAATTTAAATCTGACAGTTCAATACTTGCTCATTTCATCTCTAGGATTTTCACTTTACCCTCAACAAACTCGTTCTTCACTGTTTCAAACCCCACAATAAACATACCACCATACCATGCCCAGTCCTATTACGCTCCAACCATTATTGTCGTGGGGTTTAATATCTCAACTCACTTCAATCATTCCTCTAATTGAAGTTACTAGTAACAGATTCGAAACATCAGCCGAATCCATCCCACAACTCTAAGTTAGCTGATTGATCGTTTCATATTCCATCACCATTTTCGTTTCCAAATTCGTATCTGTTTTCTATTTCTGCACTCATCGGTTTACAAATTTGAAATCCAACTTCGTCAGACTTTCCATCCATTTTCTAAATCACAACATTCCTTCATAGTTTCCATCTCTATATCTTAAGTATACTGCTTTAGTATAACTTATGCAAGTATTGTTTACACAATTGAGGTAGGTTGTGAAGTAACCGTTTTCCTTACAGCCGAAGCTGAGTAAGTCCTCTAAACTTACATATTCTTATTGCGTGAGTAAGATTCTTGCTTTTATGGCTCTTTTCTGCATCATTAGAATCACATCTTTGGTTATTTTGTTCATCGATGGGATAGCAACTTAACCAACTTTACTATAGGCCTTATTATTCGTTTTCTATCCCGCCGAAATTACCCCAAGCAGACTAGAAGTTCCATTTTTTTGTCCATGACAGAATCTAACCTAGGAAGGAAACTTCACTTTCTCGATTCAACCTAAACTAGTCCCTTATCCTAAGTCCTTATATATGAAGTCCTTATCTTATAGACGATCAAACCAAATTATGTAGTTCACACAAAATCTTAATTTTCACTCCCTTTTTCCCAATTTATAAAAATTTGGGCGGAGTCTCCCCTGTTTCTTGACTCCCCCAAAGCTAATTCCTGCACTCAAAAAACCCAAAAAGTTCCAGTATCGTCTATCTTTTCTCATATCTATCATTCTATGAAAATACGTACATCAGTTACAATCATTCCAATTATTGCACAATTGAAATTACATTTCCCATACCTTCTCGAAACAACAAATTCTTGTTCCACCAACTTAATCAGCCGATTAAAAGTCTCATCCCTGTCACTTATAATTTCCCTGATCATGATTTCTTTCCATCAATCACAAGACAAAATGATTATTCATGATTTCTTTCCATCAATCACAAGACAAAACGATTACTTAAACAATCGTTTCAACAATGAGAAAAGCAACTAACAATACTTACAGTTGATGACGATTTCCACACGTTGAAGTTTGTGCTGGTGGGCAGTCTACAGAATCGATTTTAAAACCAGGGATGCGCTGATACCCATTGTAACATCCCGTATTTTTAAAATACGTAAAATTCAAAACTTTTCTTTTCGTCAGAACATCAGAGTCCTTTTTCTTCATAAAACCCGATCACTAACACCCGATCGCTTTACTTTCACTTTTCTCAGTTTTCTTTCACCTTTATCAATTTACGTTCAAAAACCATAACATTCTTTGAATAAAATGCAGCGGAATAAAAAACAATATTAATAAGTTACAAAACTCTTTTTCAAATACTTTTCCTTTCACTTTCTAGCCCAGCCAGCCAGAAGATCCATCCGTCCAAATCCTTCATCAACTGTCCATCACCTGTTCATCTGTTGCTCGTTCGTACCTACATCACAAGACCTAAACTAATGAGCCTAACACTCAGTAAGTGATAAAGTGAAGTGCAGATGATATGCATGATCATACAATGCAATTTAAGTCAATAGTGTATACATGACAAACACCGTGGGACCATGAGTAACCCGGTCAATGCACAAAGGAGCAATATGTATATCAAGGGGTTACCCAGGCCGTATACACTCTTTTGTTACGAGAACGTTGGGGATTTCGGAACAGAAAGCAATGAACCTTGGTATCCCATGTCGCTAACCTATTTCTTCTAATCCGTCCAACACGTATCTATATGACAATGGGACGTCATTAACTTCCTGAACCCCCACACTCCTACTTACATAGATTATTATGTCATACAATATGTACGTCAATTCATACAATCCTATATGCAATAAATGTCTAAGAAACACATCATTAAAAGAACCTAAATCTATTAAACACACAACACACAATCCTAATTCTTGCGATGTAGGGTCCAAAGACCAAAACATAGTAAGTATCAACTTAACTGGCGTCCATAATGCCTTTTTGTTTCCTTTCTCTTCTTCGTACCTTCAAAACCATAACAACTATGCATTAATAACACAATCCCCTAAACCTTTACACTTAATAAATCTCATTAGTCAATTTCATTTCCAAGCCACCTCGCAATACTAATTCCAAGATCTTATAACGGAATAGCAATAACATACAATGTTACTCATTCCATCAATGTGTCATGATAAATAAACTTTACAAAACCGAATAGTACTTCATAAGAAAACCATATTTCCCACATCAGAGTAGAGAACCAGTTAATGCGCATACTTTAATACAAAATTACCGAGTGAATACATTATAAAGCCATCTTCATATTTCCTTAATCATTCAAGACTTATTGACGTACCAGACATTATCCACTTTTCTCAATTTACCAACACCCCTACAGTTAATATTTCACATCCGCATATAGCAGTAATCAATGTTATCCCAAAATAACCAAATGTAACAGATTTTCAAATCTTCACTTAGTGGCAGAAGCTGAACAACGGAATAAACAACATATTCAACTTCAACAATAATCAAACTAAAGCTTCACAGAGAGTAGATCATAACAACATGATAATTTGACAGAACAAATATTCATCTAATCCACTCCAATCTCATCCAATTCAATCCAATCTAAGTCCAGCACAAAATAACAATATTCTATCCAGCAAATATACACTTGTTTTGCATAACCATTTAAATCCTTTATTTCTTTAGCTTAGAAACGATGACCAAAACAGCAGCCAACACATTCAAAGAACACCAACAGAACCTATTCACAAGTCTTAACAGAGTATCACATACTACACAACTCATAAAACTCAATTTAAGAGTGAAGAAAACCACTCACCAGCCAATACCCGAGGTTCCAGCTTCAACCAAAAATACAAAACCACAATCAGTAGCTCACTTCCTGAGAGAATCGGTCCTCTTCCTCTCCTACGCTGCCCTGCCATTTCTTCCCCAAAAGACACAGCCTTCTTCATTACTCACGACCAGCCCATCCCACAACCAATCTATCACACATAATTCAGAACCAAACCCAAAGCCGAATTCAACTTTAAAAAGTAGAACCAATGAACAGAGAATGATTACCTGTAGCTTACACAAAAATTTTCTTCACTGCTACAATCCAAAACAACACTAAAAACACTAAACAGGAGCTCACGCCAGTTCTCTCACGTACCTAGCAACTCACCTCTTCCTTTATAGCCAGAACTAGAGACGTACACTGATGGACAAGGAAAGTATGAAGGTCCAATAACCTGAAGACACATCCTCACTGTCTAAATGTGTCGCCAGCTGAAGGAGTCGAAAATAAATGGGATACGTATGAGAGAAGCATATCGAGTTGTGGAGAAAATTGAAGGCAAATCTTAGTTTTTGGGGCATTGAGGTTGTACTATGATACTATCCATGAACGCTATAATGCTCATAAAGAAAAATGAAATGCGTTACAACACTGAAATGATAATGCTATAATGTGATAACTGTCAGATTCATATAAGGATTTTTTTTTTCAAAATTTAAGTTTATTTAATTTCCACCAATTAGTGAGGTCAGGTATGAATTTTAAGGGATTTATTTTCCTTATTTGCATTGGTTTGGGAGCCATTACCTATTTCCTCTAGAGCAAATATTCTTCAGTTTGCAAGGGAATAACTAGGCACATGTGAGAATGATTTCTTCTTTCTTCGAGGGGTATGAAAATGTTTCGACACAAGAGTTGCTTATAGGTAAGAAAAGAAGAACTATTTACAAAAGAAAATGATATTCAACACTCAATAATAATTATACATGCCAAATTATAATAGAGAGATCTCACCAAGAAAAGAAATAAAACATTTGGAAACAAAGAAATAGGAAACAAAGCAAACTTCATACAATCTGCTACTCATATGCTTTACGATCTTTACCTGGGAAAAAAGGAAATAATCTTTTGAGGTGAGTGACTAACTAGTAAAAAATCTTGCTCTATACCCAATACATGACAAAATTAGTTTTATCATTTCTCTAAAAAATAATGAGTCGGTGAAGAAAAATGCAGTGCTTCTATTTATATTCATTAAATTTTATTTTAATCAATTTTATATATGTAGCTATATATAAAATAGTGCCACCACTGTTTTCTGTAGAAAATGTCTCAATAAAAATAAAGTCACTCATGGACCTTTGCACATTGAATGGCCGCAAGATGTGTAATAGAAAGAAGAACGACTGTCCACAGACTAGTTATCACATAACGAATTTAATAACACACCCCAGTTAGGTTCATGGATTTGCACCCAATAACATGTTGTCACTGGCTCATTACTCTATTGCGCGTAACAACAAAAACAAATTCATGCAACAGAAGGTGCATAACAAACAAATGGCCCCAAAACACGGTTGAAAATAATTGGAGATCCGTTTGGTGTGTGCATATATATAAATGAAATGAAATATCATGCATGCGTAAAATATACGTGTAAAACTAACAGACATAACATAAAAATTAATATGTTGTTAAACAAGATATTTTGGGTTTTATTTGTGAAATATTATAAAATACGATTTTAAAGACCATGATACATATGAAGTACAGTAAAGAAACCCCTACCACAATGACAATGGTTGCCTTTCCTACCTCCATGAGCAATGCTTCTTGGGAAAATACTCGAAATCGGTAAAGTATTGGATCCTAAAACAAATCCAACGTTAAAATCTAAAATGAAACACTTGGAATATTGAATGAATTCTATATCACGAATAGAACTCAATTCAAAAAGACAGATAACTGTGTGAACTTAGTTGAGGCATAGGTGTATAGGCAAGAAAGGTGGTAATTTTTCATCTTATATGTGTAACTTTCGAAACTCACTTACTACTAGAAATTTTGGATTTATTTAAAGTCAAACACCCATTGACCAAATATAAATTCTCCAACTTAAATACCCAAAATAAAATTTTAAACTTCACCTTGATTTATGAGTTAAATGATCGGGATGAAATTTGAACATACAAAAGTCACCAGTGCGTTCAACATGTCGAAATGAGTGAGGAAACATGGTTTGTTAAATTTTTTGACATTGTTAACCTGTCCAAAATCATGGTCAAACTTTCCCATAAACAAAGTCATAGTCAATTGTCAAAGTACACATCACCTGCAACGTTAGCAGATCAACACCACATCAACAGGTCAATGCCACGTCAGCATGTCAATGTCAGCAACCATGGCTGACGATGGCAACTTTTCTAGCATCTATGAATGACGATAGATTGGAATGAAAAAGATCGGGTTTTAAAGACCTAGAGCTCCTGAACGATGCTAGAACGACTGAGATGTATGATAAAAGTGGCAAACTCAAAGTTTCGGCGAAGCTTTGGTGACCACTCTGGATATGGTTTTAAGTAATTCTTGGGTCTAAAGTATTCTTCTCGACGAGAGGTTTCTAAATGTAGGTCGAACGTCAAGACTGGAGTTCAGAATTGTCATTGGCGAGCGTTTGAAGTTTTAGTTGAAATTTTTTTGGCTACAACTTTGATGCTCTGTTCTCCATAACCACTTGGGCATTTTTCACAAGTAATATACCAAATTGAACACCTCCACTCGAGGTTGTTCCGGCAAGCCACCAAAGTTGGCTACCATAAGAGGAAAAATGACTAGTTTAATGTAATCTAATTAATTGGTCATTGACTAGGTTAATTTAATTATATGCAAAGAAATTGGAAAAAGGATTTGTATATTTAGATTTGGACATGATAACGTAAGATCATTGTGTGAAAAACATGAGTTTATGTAATGACCTGATTTCTGTTTTATTAAAACCGTTCTTTCTTTGTAAAATACATAAAATTTAAACCTTTTATATTACACAGTGGAAGACTTTACATTTTTAAACTATAAAAGGAAATGCTTCAATAAAATTCTTTTCGTTAAAATATTGCCAACTTAGAAAACATGTCTTAACTTAAAACAATAAACATTTTACAAATGTAAAACCTTTTTCCTTGAAACATTAGCCTAGCCAACCACAAGGTCCGCAACGCACAAATCCTCCATCCACTGCTCAATTTCTTTCATGCATACCTATATCACAAGATTTAAACTATAAACCTAATACTTAGTAATAAATGAAATGCATATGAAACATATAATGTCCTTTTTATAAAACATTTTCCCATTTTAGTTTCTTCTTTTTATACTGCCATTACCGTTTTATCATTGGAACTCAACTCAAAGCCTCAACCATTGGGGAATGACTCGCTGATGCCTCTAACCATGGGCTCTAACCATGGGGACCATGTCCACCAAGACTTTTTACATGAGTTAGTATCCAAAGCCTTAACTATTGGGGAAAAATCCGCCCAAAGCCTCTACCATTGGGGACAAAGTCCGCCAAAGCCTCATAATTCCATTAGGAACTTGTTCCCAATGTCTCAACATATAATTAAGTTCTTAACTTCCTTTAACTTATTTTACTTAAAACCTTATGCATGACAAACCATTTTGGTAACATTTTGGACAAATCATGATGCATGATCACATATGAATGCATACGACTTAATATGTCTTCTAGCATATCATCAAGCCCTCCTTAAAGCATGAACATTAAAGCATCAAACAACAAACCAAACAACATATATGAATTCCTCAACAGCAATATCAACCTACTTATCAAAATAATACATTCTCAAAGTGACAGTTTATCCTCAACAATGACATGATTTACAGCTTAACAATAACAAGAAGCATGTTATCAATTAATTTAAACAAACTAATAACAATACATCTAAAAAAAACATAATAGAAATAGCAACAACAAACAACACTTCAAAGAACATCTCCAAGACTTAACATCTATCCACAAATCAACATATTCAACACCTCAACCACGTCAAAGAGCACTTCCAGAATTTAACAGCAGCATCCAATCTTATTTTTAATAATTTCTTATTAAACCCTGACAGTAGGGATCGATTCTTAAACTAACAGAACATTACCTTCAACTGATTTTCTCAATATTTCTTCAACAGAACATTAACAAGCAGAGGACAATTTAGAAATCAACAGAGCCATAACAGAATAGAACCTATCCTCAACAAGATTTATCATTGAGCAGAACAATATAACCTCAAAA
Organism: Begonia loranthoides; assembly: GCA_022433065.1. Classification (NCBI taxonomy): domain Eukaryota; kingdom Viridiplantae; phylum Streptophyta; class Magnoliopsida; order Cucurbitales; family Begoniaceae; genus Begonia; species Begonia loranthoides. The sequence continues at coordinate 6,647,484 of CM039483.1, forward strand.
ACATGCTCTTAAACCAACAGCCAACAGCAACATCAAAGCAAGCATCTCCCAAAGTGAAACTCCTATTTCTTGTGATGTAGCCCTCAAAGAGGGAAAGAACACATACATTTCTTACCTCTATCCTTGAAGAAAGCTTAAATGAAGAAGACTGTCTTACACATCTTCTCCCTAGATGTCTTCTCTTTCTTCTAGAAGCTCTCCTCTTTTTGCTCTTCTTCTTCTCTCCAGAGACAACAACTTTGATTTTCACGCACCGTCTCTCCTCCAGACTCTTTAGATTTCCTTTTTATAATCACTTAAGCCTTCACCATCAGGCATCCACGCAGGAGGTGGAGGGACACATGACATTAATGACACTTCAGCTTTCCACCCTTTCAATCATAAGACAACATCTCTTATAAATTTAGGCGACGCTTCAAATTACCTGTTGATCAAGCCCCTTTGGGTGATCGACCGCCAAACATCATTCTAAACAATTCTCGTAAACACCAGTCGATCATCCACTACACATGATCGATCGCAAATCCTAACTTTGCAATCTGTAATGACAGTGCTCGACTGCCTTCCACCCAATGATCGACCACCAATCACACTTCTTCACATTTCTTTGAAGAGGCCGGTCGATCGCCATCTAGTGGACGATCAACCGCAACTCCAACATTTCACCTCTGTAATATTTGGACATGAATCTGATCGACCGCTCCTTCTTTTTGATCGACCACTCATCAACATAAAGCCCTTGTTACTTTTTAAAAACATAGATTTCTATACTTCCACAAACCATACTCAACATCTCCAAATCATCCAAACTAACACTATTATCATTACTATAGCTTTAATTATCCTCACTTAATCTCATATTTAGTACTACAAAAATTCGGGATATTACAGTTTATATCGGACAGAAATGAACCTAAATAACTTTTGTAGTAACGTAGAAAACTCAAACTTAATGAATTGTTATGGTTTTATTTCTAATAGGAATATATTGAATTTTTACCACAATTTTTCTAGCAAATCATTGGAAGAGACTTATAGATATTTAGAGTTTCATGATTAACAAACTTGTGCAGTTGAATTAATGGAAAAAAGTAGATAACTTAATTAGATAAAGTGTTAAGGGATAATTGTAATTCTAAGTTTTAATTTGTCAAAAGTAGTAATTTTTTATTTGTTGTTGTTAATTTTTATAGTTGTTCTGTAACGACCCGGTTTTTCGTAACCTTTTAAAAATACGCTAAAATTTAAAAATTTTATTTAACCACTAAAACTCTTTTTATTTAAAACTCTTTTAAAGAAATATCAGAGTGCGTCTAACCGAACCGCTACTAACCATTCGTTAAACTCGTTATGAAAATCTAATTAATAAAATGCGGAAGCATTATAAAATTTTTTTATTTAAAACATAGTAGAAGTATAAATTAATTTTCTTTGAAAACGTAGCAAAAGCGTAAATAGTGATTTAATTTATAAAAATTCATTTTTTCTTTAAAAACGTAGCAAACACGTAATTAATTCATTTAAAACAATTAATAAAATGTTACTTTATATTTACAGCTTGTTCACCTTACTTTAATTAGTCTGACCAGCAGCAAGTTTCGCTCGTGCAAATCCTTCATCTGTTGCTCCTAAATCTGTTCGTCATTTTTTACTACATCGCAAGTCGTAAGCTATGAGCCTAATGCTCAGTAAGTGATAATACCTATCTTATACTATCATACTATATGCTCATGTTGTGTTCATTTAAAGACATTAGGCAGTTTCTGTTATCGTCTTTTTCTTATCTTTTTATCTGTTACTTTTAATCATCATTTTCGTCTTTTACGTTTTATTCATCGTTTTTGTCTTTTACCTCTAATATAGTAGTGATGCCATAATCTGAAAGTCTGCTAATCATTGGCTGTTATGTCCCAGCATAATCTAGGGACTGTCCCGACATAATCTAGGGACTTTGCAACAGATACGAGCAACAATAGCATAATTCAAAAGCTTGCTGGCGATGATGGCATAATCCGAAAGCTCGCTAGTGGCCGTGCCACAAACGCTTAAACGGCTTCGCGTCATGTCGTTTCCTTTTTCTTTTCTTTACTTTACTTGTTACTCGTTTATTATCTATTTCTCATTCATTATCTGTTTCGCTTTTCATGGTAAACTGGATAGTCCTACAATCCAAATGATGGTAGTTCCCTTCGGGTGATCAGCCCTTGATAACACCATACACTTAGCCTGTCTGAGCATCCCTTAAACCATTCTTTAAAATCGTGCACAAAATCCATTTTCGTATGCTCTTTAGAAAATCGTGATGCATGATACTCGTGAATGCACACAATTTTTAACAGTAATATGAAAGCATAAATAAACATTCAAACGTGTAATTCATAGCAAGTAATATAAAACTAGAGACATGTTGGGAAAACAATAAACAACCAAACGTGCGAATAATAACTGTAAGCATACTTTTAAAAATAGTAAACAACAAAATATGCTATTAAAGACTGTAGACATGCTTGAAAAGCGGTAAACAATGAAACATGCGATTAATAACTGTAGACATGCTTTAAAACGGTAAACAACGAAAATGCTATTAAAACTGTAGACATGCTAGAAAAGCGGTAAGCAACGAAACATGCATCTCCTATTCTTACGATGTAGGGTCTGAAGACCCAAACACATGCATATCACTTACCTCGATTGCTTAAAGCGTTCAATGCTTATTCGTTATCCCTTTCTTCTATCTTTAGTACCTTCACAATTTAACAACGCTTAATTAGTAAACTAAGCGCTTTAAATCAACTTATTAATCTCACCTTGTATATTCTTATACGTCATCTACTCGAGTATCTTAAACAAAACCACTTCATTAATTATAACTTGATCTAATAAGTTAATCCCGATTGATAGCATTTAGAAACTAAGTTCAATACATAGCGGAAACCAACGTAATTCCATTTATGATTTATAGACTCACAATTACCAACGTAACTTCATCCATAAATTATCGACTCATAAATCAATGCTTAATAACAATATCTAAATCGAGTCATAAAACTGTATTATCCAATTTCCATAATATTTTTATTCCAATTAGTGAACGAAACCAAAACCAATAGTCGTCTAACAAAGAGCATTATCCATACTGCAGAATAACAAACTCATTCCATGAACATGTTTATCCATAATGACTGACATGAATGGCTAGACGTAGTAACAAAACAATATCACTCAACACTATCAATCAAGCTCAACAGATTATTATCCAAACAAAATTATCCAACATATCATAAAAGGGGCATACCAAAAAACCCTTCAATACTGCACAACTGGACCTTCCAGCCCACAAAACAATGAACTCCAACAATTATATGTCACTAATTACCATCCCGAAACAAAACTGTAACTTAACCATAATTATCCAGGGCATCACAACCAATATTATTTCCAAAAAACTATTGATTTCGTTATTTCATCCAATAAACTCCAATCAATTACCACATCCAGCATCCGCAAGTTCCATAAATAACAGAGAGTTAAATCCAACTACAGAGAGTGTATCCAAGCCATACAGAGCATAGTTTCCAACATATTCGTTCAGAAAATCCGTAACACTACCATCAGACCAAGGAACATTTCAAAACTCACAACAATACAATGCTGGACTTAACACCCAAGCAAAACAAAAACCAACAGACCCAAAACATCGAGAGGGAAAACTCACCATTAGAACAGGGCAGATCCGGACCAAGAGCTCCAACACTTCCTGCATCCACACCCTTCTCGGCCTCCAGCTTTAGGACACCCTCAGTTTCACACTGCCAAGCCAGAATACATCTCTCCCTCACCCTTCTCTGCCTCCAGCTCCAAGACACCCTCAGCTTCACATTGCCAAGCCAGAACACATCTCCCCCTCTCAACTCTCCTCTGCCATCTTTATCCTGCCCTTGCCAGAAGAAAACATTTTGCCACTTCCCAGAAGGCAGAGTGTAGCCCCTTCTGCACACCCGACCAGCACACCCGAAGCCACCGATAGCCCTCCCTCAGCTTTTCCAGAGTGTTCCCCATGCTAAGTTGTCGGTTTCGTCATCGCCAGTTTGAACCCAATAACAGGCTGGACCTAGGCCTTCGGCCGGTCCGGCACGAACAGCCGGTCCGGCACGAACCGCCGGTCCCCCAGCCCTCACGAGAATGCTCCTTGTCGATCGCGAATCACCAGCACCGAGCATCCCTGCCAACACCAGATTAATCGAAAGCAAAGGAGGAGGAAGAAATCGACCAACAGCTTACCTCGGCTAAGAAATCGCGTCCACAAATCGCGATTGTAGTGGGCTGAACGAACCCATGCCCTAGCTTTGCACGATTCGCGCATACGGATGCCGCACCGACGACCAGTACTCTGCACACTAGGACGTCGCCCCTTCGCCGAGAAAGAGCTCGCACACTCGCCTCTCGTTCGTTGCCTCCATCGCTCCCCATCGCTCTCTCCCTCATCTCCCGTTCGTTCTCTCTCTCTCTCTCTCCCTGGTTTCTTTCTCTTCACAGCGAAAATGGCCAAGGGCCAATTAAAATTATCCTCCCATTTAACTTTGAACCGAACCAGTAGAGACTGCCTGCTTGAACCGGTTCAGTCACTCACATCTCCTTCAACTGATTTCCTTACCACCTTTAAATTTATTTCTTCTTAATTTAATCTCAATTACACCATATTCATTAAACCCTCTTCTAAATAATCCAATTTTTCCTTCCCTCCATTTTAATTCTCTTTAATCTAATCATTCACTTAATATCCAATTATATGTTCTTTCCAATTAAATCCTTAATTATTATACAATAAATTTTCATAATTTATAATATTACAAATACGTCATTGGTAATACCCCGATAATTATCTAATTAATCCAAAAATCTCCAATTTATCCTTATTAAATTCTGATACAAAAAGTTGGGGTATTACATATTTAATTTATCACAAATCACAATTTCGGTGTTCAAGTAAAACTGAGATGAAATTATACTGATAGTTAGAGATTTTGTCACGCACCAAAGGAGACTCGAAACAGAATGGTAAACGACTCGATCCTAAAATGAACTGAATCACGAAACCCTTTAACTTAAAAACTTGAATAATAGCATAAGACTCAAATGAGAATAAAATAGCTAGGCCCAACAAGCAGGGCTAACCCAAAAGTTCATAATGACATCTAAGATAAGACAATAAAGTAATATAAGTTCATTAAAATAATTGTACCAGAAATAAGAGAAAATAAAAACTAAAGTTGAGATAAAAAATTTAACAAAGTCTAATGTCATAAAAATAATCTCCCAAAAACTATAAATAAAATAAGAGAAATTAACTGATGAACTCACTTTTGTTTTGGCAACTGAGGATCTTCCAATCTAAATCCTGAAAAGAGGGGAGTCGTTTGAGGTGAGTCGACTTAACGACTCCCCTAAATAGGAATAAACTTATACATTAAATATATAGTAAGAAAAATTTTATGAGCATGCTAAATTAAAAACATTTTTATACATCTAGGAAGAAAATGTGTAGTAGGGTAAGTTTTTAAAAACAACCTACTATAGTGTGATATGTAACATGAAATAGAATCTCTATTGTTCAATGATAATGGAGACACTTATGAACTCCAATCACACCTTGCCATTAGTAGTAACAATAATAAAGATGATATTAGACCATCGCGACAACCACAAACAACCATGATCAGGTTTAGGGTTTTGCGCTTAGAGACACAACATATACAACTATCTCATTACTCTAGATAACAACAATCAAACACATCCTCCAACGGTCGAATATGCATATATGAAAACATAACCCCCACATGAGTCAATCAAACTTGGTTCACACGACCAAGTTGATCAATCAAAATGTTATGAATGCTCAAGTATGAATATGTCCAGTAAAAATACATATACAATACGAAAACCAACAAATCATCACGAGAACTCGTATCAAAATAAATTTGAGAAAATGATGCAATACTGAACATAAAAATAAATTTTTACCTCAACTGGGTCTACCAAGCAAAAGCCCAAGTAACAATAATGCAAGGAGTCTAAACCTCTCGTTAATCATTTGAACATATCAAAGTATATATATTCAAATCAATTGACTTTTCTGAACCTTTTAAAGTTTGTTGGAACCCATAATCGGAATAGGAACCAACTCGGAGAACTCATAAAACAATCCCCTGAAAAATTGAACTTCAAAACCAAGTCAGGATGACCTCGGCGAACCCCAACCAATAGGACCAGTCGTTCTTAAAAGAAGTCTGGTAGATCAAACCAATCGACCGCGGAGTGGGTCTAGTTGACTGCACCAACCGATCGACCGATTCTTAAGTCTGGTCGACTGATTCTTAAGTCTTGTTGATTGCTCCTCAAGCGTTGACCTCTCGGTCATCCTTTGGTCGACCGGTTTCCAACCCCCACCATCCTTTGCATCATAGAAACGTTCAGAACCCCAAAAAATTTTCCATCTTTTAGTCAAAATTTCCATTTTAAACGTTTCCAATACCAATAAGAGCATAACAAACTCGTTTTTGTGCATAAAACTCAATGTAACATCCCATATTACAATTTGCTTTCCTTTAAATTTTTTTCTTTTTAAACTTATTTAAAAACATGTGAAAAGAAAATCAGAGTGAACAAAAGCGAAAGTCTTTATAAATATTAAAACCATACCATCACAACTTTAAAACTACTTATTGCAAACATCATCAACATACTTTAAAACTAAACTATTTAAAACATTTAAAAAATTGTTTAAAGTCCTTGAAAAAACTTAAACACACTTTATTTTATTTCATGAGCCATAACCCCCAAGGTCAATATGCGCCAGATAACGACAGTGATCATTGTGTCATGCTTCTTCCACGTACACTTCATTAGGATCACAATCATCACCTACATCACAAGATAACCTGTGAGCCTAATGCAGTCAGAGATAAAATGAAATAAGTAATGTATGTTCATGCTGACTCCATGCTTATGTCTTTCATGTCAGAAAAGAACCTATCCTTTATGTTTTTTAATTATAGTCCCAATATAGTTTAGAACAGTGGAGATTTTTACACGAAAGAGAACATATATATCCTCAGGATCTAACCTTGGCAGAACCGTCACTCAATCCCGATGGGGTAAGAGATACGTTATCTCGTAGTTCTCCCAAGTATCACCTTCACTAATCCCCCCAATCTCCAACGTCTATTTATGTTTATTTGATTCATTTCATTACCGTGCAATGCATGTATATGAAAACCTAATTACAACATTTCTACTCATGATGCATGTCATGGATCCAATTCACACAATTCAACAATTCAACAATTCATGCTATACATTGAGGAAACAATACAGTTTATTTAACAATTTATTGAAGCATGAAACATCAAAGTCAATTTCAATCAATCTAATACTTGCTGTAAACTAACATCTCAACAAGGCAGAAATCAATAATTTCAACATTGTCTTCCAACAGTTTCTATCACTATCAACATGATAACAAACACTGATCAACTTCAAACCACCAACACTTTATCCACAACAATGTTATCAAACCTCATCAGTGTAATATTAGAATAGGAAATATCAATGAAACAAGTAGTATTCTCTATAATTTATCAAAACTGTAGACTATAAAAGCAATGGGAATCAACAAAACATTTCCTACATCCATTATTACTAGCAGAGAGCAATTAACAATTTTATCAATAATATCAAGAGAGAGTAATTCAAAGAACAAAGCAACACTTTCGACAATTCTTAACCAGCAATAAATGAAATGGAAAGGTCAACGACCAATCAACAGAATAATTCACAAGAGTTTATCAAACCAAGACTAAAATCATACTTACAAATCAGTAACAACATAGAACAGTTTAACCCATTTCAATCACTTATTCTTAGCATGTTATCTAGGCAGTTAACAATTTTCATCAATGAAACAGAAACCAACAAAGCACTTCTTCATCCATGTCTATTCATGAAACAGAAAGCAATTCCAAAAACATAATATTAGCATCAACAAACAAGGCAAAACATTCCTAATCTTGTCATAAAGGTCACATCTGGCAAAACACGCACAATATCTCTTACTTGTCTTCGCTAATCCCTCTCCTGCTGAAGCTCTTCTTTGCACCAGCAGCACGGAAGCACAAAGGTAATCTCTAGAAAACCAAAAACGCAGGAGCTTGAGAGAATACTAGGCAACTTCCTTGTTTCATTCAGTCAAATCTCTCCTATATGATATGCTTATAAACGTTACAGGAGATGACGAGTCATGACAGTTTGTTTTCCAGGCACCACTTCGTTTTCCATACGACGGTTTGCCATTTTCCAAGTGACTATCTGTGTCCCAGTCAATCACCCCCTTCATGTGATTGACCATAAATTTTGCAGTCACGGCCACGATCGACCGCAATTCTCTGATTGTCAACTACAATTTTGTCTTCTCCAGAAATACCGATCGATCACACCCTCTAATAGACGATCAACCGCTTCCAAAATGGTTGCTCTCTATATAAAATCTGTTTTGGAACTGGTCGATCACCCTCCTTTTGCTGATTGATCGCTTCCAAAATGTTTGCTCTCTGTAATATTGTGCTCAGAAGGAGATCAACCGCCAATCCTTTAGATTGACCACAATTACTCATTTTCATCATACTCTTTATTTAAATGAGCATTCCTCTTACTTATTCTTCTAACATCTATACAATTACACTTCTAAACAAAACTAACACCATTATAAATCCAACATATATCTAAACATTAACAATATCATTATCCGTAATGATATAAACAACTCGAGAAATTACAATCCACTATATCCAAATACCGTATCACACATAATCGAAGTTTCACATAAAGGTAAATTTTTCAGTATGTTACACTAAAACTTTTATCAATGGAATTGAGATTTTTACAAACTAAATGTTTGTCAGAGAGTTCAAGGTTGGTTTCCAACTAACCTTCCACAGTTTTGAAATTCTCCTTGATGATCTACTGTGATCAATTGAACTACGAAACCCTCTTCCTAAATACCACATTGGATGATTAAAACCCACTATTTGACAGCAAAGAAAAATGTTTTATAATTTCTGCTTACTCTCTAATTATCGCCGACACTAACATGGTTGAGAGTTTTAATCTATTAAATAAAATTAAAATCTTGCCATAATTATTTTACATTCAAACTTAACCATTACAGATTTAATTGTAGCAGTTCCTAAAATAGTTCTTAGGTAGCTAGATAACCTGTTTTTTTTTTTAAATGTTCATCCCTCTATTTCCACACTTACATTAAGAAGATTATAGGGTATTTCATGAAACTCCAAGAACTTTTTGCCAAAGTTTACCAACAAAAACAGAAGAAAAGGTTATGATTTACAAATTAACTATAAGCTGCTATGGTGTTTTCCGATCTTCCATGGCTTTTCGAAAGGAGATTCCACTAAAATAAGAGAGCATATGATCAATCTTCTTGATGTAATTAATCTCTCCATCTTCACTTTATAAATCTGAAGGCTGCTACGTTTTCTGTCAGTGTTGAAGATTTAACCAATAGTTTTCACTGCGGATATTACCAGAATCAGCAATTATAAGGAGCATCACTTTCTTCAAAACCTCTTCTTTTATTCTTCAGCAGCATTAGTCTGCAGCCTGCTTGGTTTCAGCCCATTTTGGATTCCCTTCTTCTCCTCTTCAATTGACTATTGTTTGAGCCCCAAGAGTGTGCTTATATTGGGAAACCTCATAGACTTTCTCCTTGTTTCTTCTTCTTCTCCTTCTCCACCTGTTTACTATGACCAGTACATTGAGAAAAGAAGGGAGAAGGGATTTTTTAGGGAAATCCTTCATAGAAGGTCCTATAATGATGGAGACGAGGAAGAAGTAAAGAATGAAGGGGAGTGTTTGAAAAGTGAGACTGATGAAGAACTGAACTAGGGTGGATGAGTAGATTGCAAAGGTTAATGGGCTAAGAAGGACTGAAGCAAAATTGCTACAATGACACCTCTTTTCCTATTCCAAATCATGGTTAAGATTTGATGGTGGAAATAGGAGCCGATGTTGTGATAACAATCGTCAAACTGAGATTCATCGGTCCGAAGTAACTCACTTTATTTTTCGAGTCTTTTGTTTGAGTTTTCTTCAAGTTCCACCATGAAATTTTCAGTTAGGTACCCGAAATTCAAGCAATCTTCTAAATTTTTAATACTAAAGTACTCATTTTTGTTGGTCATTTTGGAGAACCAAAAGAAGATTAAACCAACTGATGCAGTCCACTGAAGACAAGAGGTTGTTTATTCCCACATCGACTAATCTAAGCTACCTTTACTCAATCCCAGCCTACTAATATAGAGTTCACTCTGCGCATTACTCCCACGCAGCCGTGCGGTGAACACATAGCGAACTATTCTTTCGCCTTTTACTAAAGAATACCGTGTGCTGGCCGCCATTAGCGGCATACGCCAATTATTGGAGGGGCCCATTGTCAATTGGCTCCCACACTAAGGCATTTGTTAAATTTATTTTCTCCCTGTTTGTTTATTGGTTTCTGAATATCTATTTTTTATTTTTTATGTAATTAAATTTTGGGAAAAATGACAAATCAACCATTGTATTTTCTGATCAATGACAAGTCAACCACTGTGGTATATTTGTTTACAAGAATCACTAACGTATGAGAAATTAACAAATCCAACATCACACTCAAGTTAACCTAGGCAAAACTGTCTGGACACCGTAAACAAGTGTCTGGACGTCGCCCAGGCAAAGAAACAAGCCTGGACGCCGCAAACAAGCGGCAAACAAGCCTGGACGCCGCAAACAAGCGGCGTCCAGGCAAACAAACAAGCCGAGACGCCGCATGTTTGCGGCGTCCAGGACCCACCCACCCAATCATTTTCCCTTTATGAAAAGGGAAAATGAAAATTAGGGCTCTCAGTCTCGACTCTCCCTTCTCGAATCTGAAACATACCCTAAACCTAGCGATTTGTGAGAACTGAAGCGAGAAGAGAAAGGTATTTTGGCAAAGTTGAAGCATTTGTTTTCAAGAAAATGGCGCATTGGAGTGCTTGGAGTGTCGAAGAAGCTGATATTAACCGTGAAGCTGTAGTGGGCCCTTCAGAGATATTATTGGCGAATGAAAACGAGGTACGTGGAATTAGAAATGAAGTTGCAATTGTGTTGCATTCTGTATCTGCAAGTCTAAATGAAGAGGACAATGAGGACCTCCGATCAGTGTGCCAATCCACTAGTGATGAAGACATTAACATGGCACAGAGTAGGTCTATACGCCAAGCAAAAGCACAATGCAACTACGTTGGTATGGGCATTGGCAAAAAATACAGTTCATTGACGAAAATTAGAGAAGAAATTGTTGATTATGCATTGAATAATGGGTACGGCATAAAATTCACCCATAGTGATGCTCGTCGGTTGAGGGCTGTCTGCCATGAAGGATGCACATGGAGGATGCACGCGTCACAAATAGAACGTGAAATGACGTTTCAAATAAAGTCCTACAACGACGTTCACACTTGCTCCCGAAAGATGGAAAGCCGCCATGCCACTGCCAAATGGGTGGCAACGCATTACTTAGACAGATTTAAAAGTCAAGCCGATTGGGACGTATCTTCCATAATTGAGACTGTCAGGAAGGACGTCAACGTCAACGTCAACATCCAGTCTTGCTAGAGGCCAAGAAATGCGGCAAAGAAAATTAACGAAGGTGATGGCAATGAGCAATACAAGCTTATTTGGTCCTATACTGAGGAGATTCGGAGGTCGAATCCCAGAAGTTCACTGCGTGTTGACCTTGATATGAGTGTATTTAAAAGGATGTACATGTGCATGGATGCATGCAAGAGGGCAGTGTTGAACTGTGGTAGACCTGTTATTTGTTTAGATGGCTGTCACTTAAAGGGAGAGACTCCGGGCCAACTGCTAACTGCTGTCACCATCGACGGGAACGATGGTATGTATCTGATTGCTGTAGCAGTCGTAGAAGCAGAAAATAGGGATTCATGGAGGTGGTTTATAGAATTGTTGCTAGACGATCTAAAAACCCCATCTGACAATGGATGGACAATTATTTCTGATCGATAAAAGGTGTTGTGCATTGCTTTTGAATTATGTGTTTATGTTATGCATGTTTTTTCCAATGTCTGTCTCATATTATGAAAGTTTGCAGGGACTAGTGCCAGCTGTGAGAGAGGTGGCATGGCAAACAGACCAACGGTTTTGCATCTGACACCTGTATGCCAATTTTCAAAAACAATTTAAAGGCAGGTTGTTGAAGGATGCAATGTGGGCTGCATCAAGAGCCACAACAGTGAGGCAATTTGAGAAAGAGATGGCCAAGTTATTTGTCCTTGACCCGGCGGCCCATGAATATCTACGTTGAATAGAGGTGACCTGCTGGGCCAAACATGTTTTCTCTTCCATCCCAAAGTGCGACATAAGTCTTAACAACCTCAGCGAGTCCTTCAATGCCTGCATCCTACCAGCCCAGGACAAACCAATTCTAAGTATGTTCGAGATCATTCGAAAGGGCATTATGGGTAGGATCGTGAAAAAAAATGAAAAAATCGCTCGACCGATCTGTTGTGTCCAATGATTAGCAAACGGCTCGCCAAAGTCCAACTTGCCAGTCAAAATTGGAGTCCCCAATTTGCAGGGGCGGTCCAGTTTGAGGTCAGCAACAATACCGACATGTACTCTGTCGATTTGGATAGGTGTACTTGTACTTGTAACCGGTGGGAGTTGACCTGCATCCCGTGTGTCCATGCAATCTCATGCATTCACTTCATGAGGAGATCTCCTGAGGAGTTTATGCATTGGTGCTATCACCGGGAAACATATATGGTGATGTACTCCTACTTTCTCCGCCCCCTCAATGGCCCAATCGAGTGGCATCCTGTGACGAATTTGGATCCAATTATCCCACCGCCGTATAGAAGGCTTCCAAGCAGGCCCCGCGTACGTAGAATACGGGATGTGGATGAGGCTCCAAGCCAGACAGTGTTTACTAGAAGACATTTAAACGTGCATTGTGGCCGGTGTGGGGGTGTGGGCCACAATGCCCGCACGTGCGAAGGGGGAGGGGAATCCAGTGCAGGGGCTGGCAGAGGCAATAGAGGGGCGGCTAGAGCCAGAGGAAGAGGCAGCAGAGGAAGGTCGGATGACACATTTATGGGTTTCAGAGTCCTCGAGACAGCTCCCGATAGAGTTTATGAGACGCAGGTCAGCGCATTATCACATTATGCTTTTAATTGGTATTTGAACTACGCTCATTTCCTTTGTAATGTGGTCTACAGGAGTTTGATGCTGAAGGTTCTCCCACACCTACGTATACAGATGTGGACCTTAACTTGCCATGATATAACCCATTGATGTAATTATTTTGGTTAAAATAAAATGAGTTTGATAGACTTGCCAATTTTTTAAAAATTTGAACAGAATGTCCCTTGTTTCTTGACTCCACATAGTTATTCTCGTACATCCTGCACAAACAGCCCAAACAATTCCAGTATCATCTAAACATCTCATTCATCCACTAAATGTAAACTACACCTAACCTCCCAACATATCATTGACAACTTGACATACATTTTAACGTACAAGTACACAAAATCAACTAAACTACGCATTCTTCTTCTTCCTGGGCTGTTTCCGCCGCAAATCCGTCACCAGAAACGACAAGTTCACGTCAAAGGCTACTTTCTCAGCTCGGGCGAACAACGGACCCTCATACTGAAAGGTTGGAGGTTCATGCAGGTGGAATTGTTCCTTAATGTGGCACTCTGATATCACCCTCATCCCCTCAGGGGTATACCGAAAGATGCCGAACGCCCTGTAATGCAAAGGGAACAAGTGTCGAGCAATTACGTGGAAAGCAAAATTAAGAATTTACACTAGGAAAACTACATACTGCTGTTTGTCAGTGGGAGCTGTGATAATGGAGATTGATTCCCGCAACAATGTTTGGTAAGCGAATTGCATGTGCAGATCAACGGATGACATAAAACACTCATGTTTCGGGTGTGACTGCAATGTGAACAACACATTATATGATCTCAGTAAACATTAACTCCAACCTGGAGAAACGACATGATTACTTACATGAATCCATCCAAGTGTAAGTAGATCGTGTCGCTGTTGACAATTGAAAACTTCTGTGTCTGCTTCTGCCGTCGTATAGCACTGCATATAAGTTTGGATGAGTACTAAGATAAAATCTTATGCACTAACACCCAAAAAAGGCCTGTCACCGTATCTGGCGTTCCTTTCTAATTTGGGAAGATGAGTTCAGAGACGAGGTATGTATTGTCGGTCAGCTTTCCTGCAAGAATTGCACATGTCTCCAAGTTCTTTCGAGTATTTGCCCGGACATAGTCTTGGAACTTACTTATCAAATCATGAGCCTGCAACAAACGTTCAGCGTAACCATGAGTGAATACACATATATACCGAAATGAAAGACGTACCAGGCGCAAAATTTTAAGGGGCGGCGGCCTGAGAGGCACGTCTGGAGGAGTTTGTAAGTGGCTTCCGACAGGTTCGCTGCAAATTAACAACACGTCAGTACATGAAAGACAAATAAAGTAAAAATTGGAATTCACGTTAAACAAAATTAACTTACAATCGGAATGTCACATCTGGTGCGTCCGAGGAGGATGACGCACTTCCTGAATGGGTTGATCCCCTCTCCCCTTGCTTAAGTGCTGCCACCATCTCACAATGCCACTCCCCTGCTTGCACATGCCACTGTTGTTCTATACCCCACCTCTCTTCTGCGATACCCCACCTCTCTTCTGTGAGCTTGGCCGCTTCTTGTATTTGGCGTTGTTGCATTTATATCTGGTCTGCCATCACTTTCATATGGGCCATGGACATATTACGGAGCTCCTCCATCTTGCTCATCCAGTTGAGCATCTCAGCAGATATCGAACTAAAGTGAGATGACTGAGGAGGAGGCGGAGTGCATGCGAAGGTACTGAATGCGAAGGCTTTAAGCTGGGTGGATGTGCTGCTACCTTCTTCCTCTTGCGGAACCATTCACCTCCTGTTTGGGTGATACACATTCGGTCCAATAATGAATTATTGTACATGTCATTGACCAACTCTTCAATTCTTGGCTCGTTCTCCGGGATTGGGACCCCAAACTGCTCAACGATCCTCTGGATTAGCCAGTTATACGGCAGGGACTTCGCTGAGTTATTGAGCACCTATTGCATATGGCTCACGATTATATATCCAATGTCCACCTTTTTTTCCATAAACACCTTCTCCAGCATATAGAGATCCATGTTGGTAACAAGGTCGCGATGCCCATTTCGAGGCAAAATGGTGTATGTCATGATCAAGTGAATCAATCGGGCGAAGGCATTCAACTCCTTTCCCTTTGGTTTTCTGTACTCGACAATCTCGGGATCCTGGTGCAACAATCTAAGTACCGCTAACCCACCTCCTTGTTTTACAAATGGTGGCTCCCGAGCCATATGAAAATATTCCTCGCTTGGCTCATCCAGTACACATCCAAGCATCATGTTTACATCGTTGGAAGTGAAACTCAACTCCCTTCCAAAAACATACGTCCGCACCTCTAATGGTTTAGTGGATATTCACAAATTTGCGTAAAACAATCTTATAACTCTCTCGCAGTAACTGCCCCTCAAATTGCACAACCCGGCTAATCCAGCAGCTTCAAGCATACGATCAATTACCATTTCTGCGAAAGAGTCCAAATCTACTATTTTGGACACAGTAATTCTACGATGTTGTGTATCTTCTAAATACCATGTTTTGTAATTAGCGTTCCAGAATAATTCTTCTTCAAGGTCGGCGGTTTCTTCGTCTTCCACCGCTGTCCCTGGTTGGACATCTTCCACTTCCGTAGTTTGAACGGGTTCAACGGCCTCCACCGTTGCCTTCCGACGCTTGGACTTCAATTTCTTAGGCCGCGATTCCATGCTGATCGTTGAGAGTAATTTGCCAACAACCTGCAGTATAATAAAAAATACAATCAGACAAAAATTTGTGAATAATAAAACATCCTAAATCAACAAACCACCCAAAAAAAAAAAACAGAATGCAGTTTCATAAATCAACAAACACAATTTAGCTTTAGCCAATGGTACAAGCAGTTTCATAATTGGAAGTAGTGTATCGAGTTTCTTAGTACCATTATCGATTAGAATTGCATTTTCTAGCAAACAAACTCAATCTGCTATTTTATTTTTAACAAAACTAAAAATAACTAACAAACTCAATTTAACTAACAAACAAAATAACAAGGAAATTACCACAAAAAATAGACGCAATGCAGATCTACCACAGGATACTAACACTCTATCAAAGAAAGGTGAGAGAAAGGCGAGATCCGAGAGATAGGCCGTTCGGTGGTTGGCGTCGCGTGGTGGTCGCCGTTCAGTGGTTGGCGTCACGTGGTCATCGCCATTTGGTGGTCGGCCTTGCATGCTCGTCGTCGCCGTGCGGTAGTCGGCCTTGGGTGGTCGTCGTCGTGCGGTAGTCAGACTTGTGGCCAATTAGGGGAGAGTGGGAGAGCCGATTGGGAGGGAGAGGGAGAGCAGAGGGTCGGGTAGGGGGGTAGGAGATGCAAAATAATGAGCCCTAACTTTTATTTTCCCTTTATAAAAGGGAAAATGATTGGGGTAGTACACTAGCCTGGACGCCGCTTGTTTGCGGCGTCCAGGCTTGTTTGTTTGCCTGGACGCTGCAAACATGCGGCGTCCAGGCTTGCTTCTTTGCCTGGACACCGCTTGTTTACGGCATCCAGGCTTTTTGTTTGCCTGGACGCCGCTTGTTTGCTTCTTTGCCTGGATGCCGCTTGTTTGCGGCGTCCAGGCTTGTTTCTTTGCCCGGACGCCGCTTGTTTGCGGCATCCAGACACTTGTTTGCGGTGTCCAAGCAGTTTTGCCTGGGTTAACTTGAGTGTGATGTTGGATTTGTCAATTTCTCATACGTTAGTAGTTAACTTGTTAGCAAATATACCACAGTGGTTGACTTGTCATTGACCGGAAACCACGATGGTTGATTTGTCATTTTCCCTTAAATTTTGTGATGAACTAATAGGCCTACATGGTAACACACTCATGCATTTATTAAATTTATTTCTTCGATTTTCCTTGACTAATAATTAAATATTTATTTTTTATTTTGGGTAATTAACCAAAAAAACAATTCACAAATCAAATCTTAAACTAAATTTCTTAAAAACTAAAACTGAACGATGCAAAATTCGCAATCATATTTTCCATTGAAAGACGTCTCCCGAACGTTAGCGGACGTCTGATTCTACATCTTTACAAGAACGCAAACGTCCGTCCGTGTATATCCATTTACACAGAAGCAGACATCCTTCTATCTGCGGACGCCTACCTTTCCGCTGCTGATATTTGCTTAACTGATAACAAATATTCGCTTTCTCCCTAATTAACGTCCATCGTTTACCCCGCAGATGCCCCATTCTCCATTCGTTTCTATTTCCTCAATAAATAGTGTGTGTCATGCACGTGATTCCTCTTATATGTGGATGTGTTCATTTCTATTGTGGAAATTTGCTCCTTTCTTAATTAATGTGAGCCGCTCATGTGTCTATCCTTCTCTCCGCGAACTCCCCCTCCTCTTTTCATTTCTACTTCCTCATCAAATCGTGTGTGTCGTGCATGTGATTCTTCCTATTCATGGACGTGTTTCTTTCTACTTCACTGTTCACAGATATCTACTTCCTCCCTAATTAACGTGAGTAGCCCACTTGTCCATCATTCTTTCCATGAACGCCCCCTTCTTCGTTCATTGTTGTTTCCTTATTAAATTGTGTGTGTCGTGCATGTGATTTTTCCTATCCACAGACTGGTTTCTTTCTGCTTCACTGTTCACGGATATCTGCTTTCTCCCTAATTAACATGAGCTTCCCATAGGTCCATCCTTCTTTTTGCAGACTCCCTCTTCTCCATTCGTTTCTACTTTCTCATTAAATCGCGTGTGCCATGCACTTGATTCCTCCTGTTCACTATAGATATCCGTTTGAATTGTCCGCCAATCACAATCCACCACATACCACATTTCATGGATTTCACCTCACATTCGCAGACACCAATGCTTCCACCGCGGATATCCACTTATATTCTCCACCAATCATAATCCGCCACATACCTCATTTCATGGATTCTGTGACGACCCGGATTTTTCTTTATTTTAAAAATGCGTTAAATTTAAAACTGTTATAAAACAACTGAATTCTTATTAAAACCTTTCAATTGAAATCAAAGTTCTTTTCTTAAAAGCCCGATCATTAAAAACGTCTTACTTAAAATTCGTTGTTTAAATCTTTATTAACAATAGACAACTTTATTTATAAAATCCATTTTTCTTAATTAATGGCAGAAGCATAAAACATTTTATAGCGGAAGCATAAATCGTTCATTTTAAAATGGACAATAAATAAATTATTACTTTACATTAAGAAAACTCTTTTCTCTTTTACTTTCCTTCGCCTAGCCAGCCACAAGTCTTGCTCGTGCAAATCATTCATCAACTGCTCATTTATCTGTTCATCATTTTCTTGTGCGTGTACCTAAACTATTAGCAAACTGTGAGCTCGACGCCCAGTAAGAAATAGGATATTCAGTATGATCATGCCTCTCTTTAATTCTTTTGGAATAGGTTCTGCCCTAAACCAATCTTTTCTTTACATTTCATTCTTTCATTCATAACTTGTACATCGAGCGAGAGATTGGAGGAACCTGTGTTGGAGGTATAGTCTTGGTCAGCTTCTAACCACCTAGGGTAGCTGGTCTCGTTCCCGACAAGGGAGGGGACTTAGTCCAAACTACCTGATTAGATCCAAACTACCCGTCCGTCCTCTAACTCCCCATTTCCTTTCCTTTCCTTTCCTTTCCTTTCATTCATTTCATTCATCAGTGTTCCTCACATAATGCATATGAGTATCACCCCAGAGGTGACACTTCCTACTTGTTTATATTATCATGATGCATGTCAATGAGAAACATTATCGTGATGCATATTAATGAAACCCAGTAATCACAACAATATGAAAGCATGAAACATGAAGCAGTAATCACAACAATATAAAAGTATGAGATATGAAAAGTCTATTAACATACTATATAAGCATGCTTGGTAATTTAAAAGAAGCAATAACAATATAGACATGCTTTGCGATTTAAAGGAAACAATAATATCATAGGCATGCTTGGCAACTTAAAGAAAGCGATAACGATATAGACATGCTTAGTAATTTAAAGAAAGCGATAACAGTATAGACGTGCTTGGCTAATCAAAGGGAACAATAACGATGTGCTAACAACCTAAACATGCTTAGAGATTAAATTAATAACATGCGAACAACATAGACATAATATGGCAGCATAGTAGAAACGCAAATAAACAATTTAAGGAAAGACACTGCTTATGGTGTAGGGCCTCCACAGGCCAACGACTGTACTCAATTTCTTACCTGGAGTTTTATCGCGTATTAGCACTTAATTGTTATCCTTCTTTTCCTTTTCAATATCTTCATGATTAAAATATTTACTCATTAATAATCACAACTTATTAATTTCATTATTTTCCTATCCTTAATCACATAGCTAGGAACCTGTTAATGCCTAAAACGAAACATAACACTTAACAATTCTAACATTCTCAACTTAACAACTTCACCATTATGTATACCCTAAATTCTTATTCATCACTTGATAGCGTTTCGTAATACAAACTTAATATCCATTTTCTAACCAATTAACAAACTGTGCATAATTTGATACCAACAGTTAACAGAGCATAATATCCCTTGTAGTTCACAGAGTATAACCTAAAGAGTGTACATCCAACATACACACAACAATAAGAATCAACAGAGAAATAAATTCAACTTGCCCATTCATAAATATGTTACGGGTACAAGAACACAAATCCATTACACATAAGTTTCATGCTCTTAATCCCATAATTTCCATAAACAGCAAACAACAGAGAGTAATATCCATATATTGTCCATTAACAAAGCATGAACATCCATGAAATCCAGAATAAAGTTGAAGGAAGTCACTTACCAGAGACAACCGAGAAGACACACTCTGTAACGACCCGAATTTCTACTTATTTAAAAACTCATTAATTTTCTAGCTCAATTAAAATCTTAAAGAAAATGCAACTTAAATACTTAGACTTTTGAAAACAGAGTGCAATAATTCGAGTGTTACTAACTTTCTAAAACAATTTGTTAAATTTAAAGAAATTTAACCCTACTTAATTAAAATTGCGGAAGCGTGAAATAAAAGAAAATGTATCAAAATCACATAATAAATGAAATCCAAATAAAACTTTAAATATCAGTCAACTAAGCAAGAAAAAGTTAAATAACGTTCATAACAAAGTTTTTGAAACTCCTTTTTATTTCTTGTCTTTCTTCCTTATTTGCATACCGTAACCCTACTACTGCTCTCTTTGCGTCTCCTCCGGATACGCCACAGGCTCCACCGGAATGACCTCCTCCTTAACTCCTGTCACGGCCATATCATCACCTACACCACAAGTAAGGATATGAGCTTTTGGGCTCAGTAAGGAATTGGGGAAAACAAAAATGCAATGTCTCTCCTTTTAGTTCATTTGGAATGGGAACCACCCAAACCAACTTCTTTCATTTACGTTTCTTTTCTTTCTTTTCTTTCTTTCTTTCTTTACTCGTACTTCGAGCTGGAGATTGGTGGATTTCCTTTGTGATGAAATAGTGATCGAATCTAACCTTTTTCTTACAACTAGAACTCCCGTACCCTATGAGGGAGGGGCTTCGGCTAGTTGCAGACTAGACCCGCTATCCATCCGCCCCCCAACTCCCTTTTCTTTTCTTTTCTTTCCTTTGGTCTTTTCTTTATCATTTTTACTCTCCCTTACTATGCTTGTGAGTACCACCCCAAGGGGTACTCCCTACTTGATTTCTATTATATGAATGTATGAGTGCACCCTACCCATCTAACACATACAAGAATATCGAACGACGCTACTTTGAAGAATTTATAGTAAATTTAACATAATTTCATACATAAGAACGACAAGGTATAAAATGTTATGGCATCATATCCACATATACTTTAACACTAACTAAGCAATAAGCATAATTATCAAGGTACACAAAATTAATCATGATTACTAAATGATGACATCCAAGCATGCTATCACATCAATACTAATAAAATAACTGACAAGCTGTCAATGAAATCATACAAATAACGAAGTTATACTA
>CM039483.1:6669175-6773858 GCA_022433065.1 Begonia loranthoides
GTAACACTTTATCTCCATCCTTAATCCATAAAAACAATGGAGGAAACCTCCTTACTTGAAGAATTGAGGAGACCCGAGAGGAGCAGCAACATCACCTCTTTCATTTTCTTCCTCTTTATCTCGTCTGCTGCCTCAGACCTCCTCTCACTCTTCTTTCTCTTCACTTTCTTTCTCTCACGGCTCTGCCTTCTAGAGAGCATTTCACTCTTTGCCTCCCAGTTCTTCCAAAGAGTCTCTCCCCCTCTGTCTCTGCATTTCAATATACCAGAGAGGCACACCGTGCCATGCCCCGGAGACCCATGCCTTACCCTGTCTCACTCCATTCCTCTACACGTCCACGTTGTCGTCTGCTGCAAAGCATAGACCAGCAAGGATGAACTGGTTTGGACCAAACCGATAGTCGGACCACGAGCCTTCTGCCGTTCCAGCACGAACCATCGTTGCGCCACGGCCATACCTCTGCCAACCTGAAGATGGAGACCAAGCATCAATACAACGCAGGAGGAAGAATTTACAAAACAAAATTAACATCTTAACTTACCTCGGCCGAATCCTTCGCAGCATTGCCGGGAACTCCAATCTCGAGCCCTAACCCGCGACCCGACATTCCATTTCGTCGCCAGCTGCTCGCTCGCCAGACCCGAGCTCACCGCCTTTCACTTGGTCTGTCCTTCTTCCGATCGCTCTCTCTCTCCTTTGTTCTCGCTGTTCTTCTGTCGCACTCCCTCTCCCATGATTTCTTCTACACAGAATGGCCCGCAACCATTCTTTTGTTCCCAATCAAACCGGTTCACAGAGTGAACCGGTCGGTTCACTCCTCCCTCTTCTCTTAATCCCTTCTTTTATTTTTATTCCATCTAAATTATTTATCCCAAACATTATAATTTATTTCATTAAATTAATATTTATTTTAATTACCTTAATTTCAAATTTATCTCCAATCTCTCTCCTTAATATTTTCCCATAGTTATAGGACATTAATCAACAACATATCGCCTCGCAACATAATATATTAATTACTCCAAAATTAATTACATTATGTACACAGAAAAATATTATCGGGGTATTATAGATTTCACCTCACATCTACGGACACTAATGCTTTCGTGAATACCAATGCTTCCGCTGCGAATATCTGCTCACATTGTTCGCCAATTACAATCTGTCACATCATGTGTTTCCACGGAAAAATCTCATTTCACAGACACCAAAGCTTCTGCTGCAGATATCTGATCACTCTGCAAACATCACTCATACATGGCCATGTATCATTTTTAAACCCAGTATCCGCGAACACAAATATTTATACGGACACCAACCGTTCCGCGAACACAAACACATCCGCGGTCACCAACATCTCCTTGGATATACCTCTTGCACGTTCACTCATCCTTCCAAAACTAAGTACCCACAAACCTATTTCTCGACGATCAAAAATATAGAGAAACCTCCATGGCTGCAAGATCACGTCGGTCGCAGACCCGTTTAAGTCCAAGGTTGATCCTTGGATGTCCTCCAATGCCGAGTGACGTCCAATGATCAGCCTTGGACGTCCTCCAATGTCGAGAGATGTCTGAGAAACGTCTTTTAAGAAAAAAATATGACTATGAGGTTTACATCGTTTATTTTTTATAGTTTAGGATTTTGTTGTTAGCAAACTTAGTTTAAGGTTCGGTTGGTCAATGATATCAAAATTCAGGGTTTTTTTTGTGTTAATTACCCTTTTTATTTTCTATGTAATTAAATTTCATGATGAACGTAATAGGCCTACGTATTAACAAAATTGTTAATTGACAACTACATGTATAAAAACAGAAAATTGTTTTTCATTTTTTAATAACTATTTAATTAATTCGGATTTTATCAATTACCGATTAGCCATCATCAGTGTTTATTCTAGTCGTTTCTTAATGGCACGTGGTGCTCATGCAGAGGCTTTTACATTTATTGTTGCTAGTTTTGGTAGAAGTGAAACTTCAACTGTCAAAAACTTTTGGAATTCAGAGTACAAGTGGAGACTTCAACACTCGATTATTTTACCGATTAGCCATGGAAGGGTTTTCGTTGTTTTCATGTCCAATGCAGTCCCCTTGAACCCCCTCCCGCCTCCCCCTCTCTCTCTCGATTTTTCCTTACCTTTTTGAATATATCTTGGTCTTCAATTTTTGTTGATAATAAGAAAATGACTGTTCCATCTTGTCTTCAAAAATTGAGATTACTAAGAAAAAAAATCAGATTTTTTAATCTCTCTTTAAATTTATTTTCTTAAAAAAACTATTAAAGATTAACAAAACTGATGGGACCTTTGGCTACACTTGATGTGGCTCTATTTGTTCATGTCAAAACGAACAAACGCAGTCAACTTTCAAAATTCAAAACTTTTTTTTGTGCACTAAATTGAATTTTCAATTGAACATTTTCTGGCTTGATCAATCTGCTTCTACTTGAATTCTTATCTCATATTCTTATTTGTTTGAAAAATTATCAACATTTTATTGAAAAAATATATTATAACTTGCTTTCTAACATTTGATTTTAATTATGTGACACAAATCTCATCGTAACTCATTATTTTATTCTTAATTATATTTTATTTAAAATTTTGAATTAATCACAATTTTGTGGGATGATTATTTAATGTAGGGTTAGGATTTTTAAAAGGGAATTGAAGTTTTTGGTTATTGAATAGAAAATTAGAGATTTCTATTTAGTGCATTTTTAAGATTTGCTTCTTGAAGATCGTTAGCTTATCATTTAAAAGTACTAAAAATTAGTGTGTCAATTTAATGAGAACTCCTTCTAACTCTCTCGGGTTAGAAAGAATATGAGTTTCCATATTTTCACTTTTGTTTTTATTTTGTTCTTGTTATTTTCTATTATCCTTTTGTTTGGATTTGTGGAATTATTCTTTAGGGCCTTAAAGATTATTTCCATTTGTTGTGAAAAAGCCTTCTTGATTTTCGAAATCGAAGGTTTGGTTTGAGTGATCAGAAATTTTCCTTAAAAGGTGCAAAGTACAGAATTGCGAATGCAAGTTGTACTCATTCGGTTGACTGCTTATTCAACAGAGTCCATGTTAAAGATTTTCTGTCACGACTTAAAGGCGGGCTTAACAGAAACACAAGGTCAAGCGACCCAATTCTTAGGAGGACCCTGACTGCCCAGCCCAATGCTAGATTATCAGTGGAAGTCTTAACATAAAATTAATCATAGATCCCAAAATAAAAAGGCCAGGATCTACATAATGATAAAAAAAGAGTTAAAGATAACGTAATAACAACAAAGAGGAAAAAAAAATATTATGTAAGAAATAAAATTATTCAACATCATACAACAAATTTAACAACCTAATACAAGAAAAACAAATCCTCACTGAGGACAAGAAGAAAACATCAAGAAGAAACCCAAATTTGAAGTAACAACATCCCAGACACCAAACCTGACCACCACGGTTTAAACCTGAGATAAAGGGGTCATTGGAGTGAGTGACTAACTAACTGTATAAGAAAATTTATACTATATGCAATGCATTTCTTTCAGAAAACTAGGGTATAATGTTTCTTATTATCGAACATGGGTTTTCAAGTTACTTTTTTTTTTTTTAAATCTCTTCATCGTTTAATTTAAACCTGACTCTAAGAGCCATCAATGAGTATTTTATAAAAATGTATTGTATATATAGACAACTATATCTCGAAAAATGGTCTGTATAATTTTTCATTTAAAAATGGCCTCACTAAAATAGGAGGGTCACAGAAGAACCACTCAAGCACATAACATAGAAATGTGGCAATAAGTCGATTGCAACACTTCATGAATCCGAAGGAAAAATGTGTCTGCAGTCCAATGACCAAGTGAAGACACCAGTAATGGATAAGATTGCCAGTGACAGATTATTCAGCGACTAGCTACCCGTTAGATCCAAATTGACAAAGGTTGCTGGTGAGCATAGCTTCGAACGACACAACTACCCATCAAATGAAAAAGGTACTAGGTGATTAAAACTCAGGGACGAACAATCTTAAACCTGTGTAACTAAATACCCTGGCCAGATTTAGGGATTCAAAACCCAAGGAGCTTATCATCACCGCCCTATTACCCATTTTCACTTTATGGATTCAAAACCCAAGGACATGTTACCGGTGGCTTATTACCTATTTCACATGTAGACACAAGCAATCTTCATGCAACATAAGATGCACAGAGATAGCTTCATTATGCTTTGTACCAAGACCATCCAAAGCATCAAAATGATTTATCCTTCCAAGTATACATATAGCACAAAAGAATTAAATACCATGTACAATAAATTAAACATGAGAAAACATACGTACATATATGTAAAAACAAACATGTTTTCGAATAGTCCTAGTCAGATTTTCATATGTGGCAACCCATAAAATAATAGTTTAAAAACCATGATACAATGTAGTGCATAAAGTATAAAAATCTCTACCTCGATGATGACAGAAGCCTAGCCGACTAGCCGCATGTGCTATTGGATACATACACCAAAACTCAGGACGCCATTGGGACCTAACTTAAAATCGACGTCAAAACCCCAAACCAAAACTAGGGACAAAACACGAGTCCCAAACCAAAATTTTAACTAGATCGAAAAGACAATATGACTAAGGAAGTCAAGTGAAGAATACTAAACCCAAACCCTACAAAACACACCGTTCGATCGACTAAGATATAACAATGGTCGACCAAACATGTCAACAATTAACTCGAAAGACCTACTGATAGACGAGATATGGCTACAGTCGATGAGATATAATATGCCCGACCTAAACAACTCAACAGTCAAGGAGACATAGATGAAGTCAACCAAACATGACTATGGTTGAGTAGGATCATCTAGTGTCGACAAGACATGACGAAGGTCAACCGGGACAACCCAATAGTCGCCAAAACCCAAGTGGAGTCAAGTGGGAAGCAAGCACTAGTCAAAGACATAGCTACGGTCGACAAAGCACAACTAAGGTCAACTGGGACCACCCAGTGTTGACAAGACACGGCAATGGTCAACTAAGACCCTGTAGTGGTCAACAAGACATATCATCGGCTATCCAACACTTGACAAAAGTGGACGAGACATAGCTGCGGTCAACAGAGACCAAACACAGTCGATAACTGACCCTACGGTCAACCGAGACCATGTAGGAACCTGAACCATAAGGGAAGAAACCATGGTCACGGAGTTCATTAAGGCACATAGCGATGAGTGACAAAATTTGACCTAAAAACTTCTTCCACTGTCAACTTGTCTGTACAACGGATGACTGGCCTAATTGCAAATGTCTCGAGTGGACCACCCTAGTGACCATGGACATTCGTACTAGCACCGACGTTTGGCATAGATGTTCACTCTTCTGCAGAAGCCCATAAGCATCCCCCAGTCGCTCAGAAGCATCCTGCGGTCGACTGAAATCCCAATGTTGTTAACCGGATATAGGCTACCTCAAGCAAAGGCCCTCGAACACTTTCTCAGTCGGTTCGAACCCAACAAGTGATCCAGTGGACAAAAGTTATCTCAAACAAAGAGGCTCTCGACCGAAACTGCAGTCGACCAAACTTAACTAGTGGTCAACTAGGGAAAGCTTTCCAGCGTAAAAACTACAAGAAAACTCGCATTCTCTCACCGATTCCTGCTCCAGATCGGGTTAAATTCCTACACAAATACTAAATCCAAAACAATAACACTGAAACAACCAAAGGATTTGAGTTTACAAGCTTAAATCTGAGACCGATACAAACAAGAAATTCCAAAAGAAAAAATAGAGTTAGAAAACAACGTACCGTTGTAACTCCTTCACAAAAGTTAAAGATCAGGACGCCACAAACATGATTATAGCGTGAGAAGCTCTCCACACGCCACTCAATTCCATCCTTCTCTCCCTCACTTCGCCTTCTCCTCTGCCTAAGAGAAGAAGACTCTCCCTTATAAAGAAAGGCAAAGATGAAATAAAAAAAAATTAAAAGTAATTATTTTATTTAATATATGTAATATAAATTAATATATGATAAATATTAAATAAAATTCTTAAATCATAACCGGTAATCGAAACTAGGGTGACAAAACACAAACTTACCAAACATAATTCCACAGCTTCAAGCCACAAGGAAACACTAAGTGCACTAGTTGACCAATAACTAAACCTTTCAAATGTGGCCGAAAACTCACGAAACATAGCAAAGACCTAGTCAATAAAAAACAAATTGACATTGATTAAAACAAAAAAATTACTCAAAAAAATATAAAATCCAAAAATTGTGGATTTTACATTCCGCTCGACTGCTAATTAATTTTCAGTCGACTGCAATCACTCTAAAAGCAACTTCGAGAGAACCTGTGTGTTTTCTAGTTGACGGGAATTCTACCACTGGTCGACCACAAGCTTCCAAAACCCTACTATTAGCATCTCATTTGGTATTAGAGTTTGAGGTTATTTTCTGTGAAATTATATTTGCTTTTATTGAAGATTTAAATTTGCAATGACTCATCAATATAGTGTAAGCAATGGGCGTGGTACACAAACTCAATATGTTCAATTGTTGAGCAAGTAAACAAGATCACTCAACAATTTCCAAATACTTATTAGAGGAGTTGGGAGTGCCTCCACCTTTGAAATGATGAAGGAGATGAAGTTTTGAACCCTATGATGAAAGTATCTCTTGTGTGTCAAAAGATTAATGGATAATGCAAAATATTTTAAGTTCATGTTTCAACTTTCTAGTTTTGAGGAGAATATATCAAACTAGAGTGAGGGTATATATGATCTAAAGAAAGGAAAGCCAATGAAAAGAGAAGAGTGGAAGTTGAAATTAAAGGACCACTATTCATGATGGATTCAAAGTCTTTGGCAATACAAGTGGAAGAAAAGGTAATCAAGATAAGTATTTCTTAGCCAACTCCAATGTTTAAGTTGGATTTAATAAAATTTTCATTTCACATGCTTAAAGAAAAAGAGGATGAGTTGAGCTTTAAGGTAGAAGTTGTGAACTTAATAGGTATTAAGCTTAGTTGCTTTAATGATATGCAATTGAATTATCTCTAAGTCATTTATGAATTATAAATATGATTTCAATTGAGTATATTATTAGTCTTTATTGAAAATACCCTTTAATATGAGTATTTAAGTGTACTAACATGTTTATTGGAGTCCTTGTAGTTAATGTCTTAATTTTTGGGACATACAAACTTTAATTCAAGCAAAACACTAAGGGGCAGTTGACCAAGGCGTCAAGAGGGTTGACTAAAATCTTATAGTGCACTGGAAAAATTCTAAAGTTGTGGAAATGATCTACCAGTACAGACGTCAGTCAACAATAATATTACAAAGAGCATACTTTTTTTGAAGTGCAGATCGCGGTCAACTAGGCTGAAGCGCAGTCAATAAAAATAATGATAGATTGAAATGAATTTTCTGTACTACGTTGAAGCGGTTGACTGGAGAAGACATAGGTCGACTGGTACGGTAGACCAAAATGAAAATTTGTCGACCAAGTGCATACAAAAAATGTGTAACGGTCATGAAGTGGTCAACCGAAATGATTGAGTGGTTGACCGGCAGTAGTTTTTCTAAAAAAAAATCTATAAATAGAAGAGAGCTCCGTGGGAAAAGACACCCAGACAAGTTATCAACAACAAAGTGCTACAAAATTTTCTAGCATTTTGAGCCTACATTTACAAGCTTAAGAACCGACACTCTTTTTATATTCATTGGTGTTATCCTTAGTCAGAGTGACATGATCTTGTATCAAATATTTTAACGAATCTCAAATATTTTAATGACCAAAAGGGCCATTCTGTGTTCGAGCTTGAGAGCGAGAAAGGGAGGGAGCAGGGGAGATTGGGAGACGGAGAGTGTCGGCGAGTGCTGACGTTCAGGCAACAGGATGTTGTGGTTGAACCACAACTGGACCAATTGTTAACCAAGAAGAAGACAAACAGCTGCTGGAGAAGTAGTTTTCCATTCAAAAGTGACGATTACAGGGAAATAACAGAGAAGGAAGAGAAGAAGGATTACAGAGAAAAGGAAATACAAACAAAGGAAGAAACAGATTCACTTCATCGACACACAGCTTCCCAGCCTCTGCCCTATTTTATGTTTAGCTTTCCCTCTCTTTAGATTAGAGACGCTTGGATGGCAGGATAGACTCCACGTAGCCCACAACTGGCTACACCCATAACAATCCTCCCCCCTTGAAAATATCCTTGTCCCCAAGGATATAGAGATCTCTTCGCTGGTTAGCCTTTGTTTTGTTTTGTGTTCGTCACTGCATAACAATCCTTCCTTTTGCTTCTAAAAAAAAAGTGAGCCAAGGTTGAGTGCCTAAGAAGTAGAGATAAGTTTAAAGGCATTCATGATGATAGGAGCCCCAATCCGTTCTTCTCTCTGCTTTGTTCCCACCCGTTGAAAACCATGGTGGACAAGTGAACTTAGCCTTATTTGTTTGTTTGTTTATGCGATACTGCAAGGGAATCTTCAAAGAGCAAAGAACCAGCCCTTAGAACAAAAAGAAGCACGCCACATGACCACAAAGCTGCTAGTGCTCCATTTTTTCTAACTTGTAGAAGCGGAGCATACAATCCAAAATCAGAACTTTCAAAACTCCATTAGAATTTTCTAGCCTCATCTTCTTGCAATTGCCTTTACAGGCAATTTTTGTAAAGAATTCTCCACCAGGATCAAATATAAAAGTGCACAGACACAACAATGTTTTTGACAGTTGCCTGTAGTATTATAGAGTTGAAAAGGTACTCAATATCACTGCAAAACCACCCTTCTCCGCCATAGCTTCTTGTACAGTTTTTAAAATTTCACTAAAAGGACCAAGAATAAGGTTTTGCCTGGCATGATCATCGACCAAGTGGCTGCCATGCAAACTGGCCAAGATTAATTTCTCTCCACCCGAATCAAATAACAACTTGTAATCGAGTAAACTTGTAACATTGTTCTCAAAGTTTCCTCCAGAATACAAATCAAAATTGGCTTTGAAAAGTTCTTCAAAATTCAAGTCATACTTTGAATTCAGTTCAACACCATCCAATCCAGTTAGCCTCAAATCCTCATCTTGAGCAACCAAATCATTGTCTAATATGGAATTATATAGATCTACTGGGATTGGAAACACTGTAAGAGAACCATACCCATTTACTGTAGGCAGACAGGTCGTGGGGGTTCCCCTGGAATATCCATCACTGGGGAATGTGTTCTCCTCGCCAGATTGGTCACTGATAAACTCCAGTTCTGTAACTACAGTGTCTGTGGAGGAAAGAGCTGGAGCAAACACTACCAGTGGTTCCCCGTCTGCTGCCGTGGAAGAGAAATCGGAAGCAACAGCCTCCAGTGCTTCAACATTTTTTGCGATGGATGGGAAAATGGGAGCAAGAAGCCCTAGTTCTTCCACGGTTGGTTCACTGCCTGTAGCGCTGGACTCTAGAACAGAAGGTTAGTTTTGCCTCTCCTCTGCTTGCCACTGTAACAGTTGATTCAACGCTGCCATTATAGCATCGAACGTGACAGCATTCTCAGATTGCAGTTTCTTCAACCTTTCAGCATGCGATTTTGCTCTGGTTGCCGCCATGGTCAGCTAATCGGGTGGCTCTGATACCATTTGTTGTGGTTGAACCACAACTAGACCAATTGTTAACCAAGAAGAAGACAAACAGCTACTAGAGAAGTAGTTTTCCATTCAAAAGTGATGATTACAAGGAAATAACAGAGAAGGAAGAGAAGAAGGATTACAGAGAAAAGGAAATACAAACTACAGAGAAAAGGAAATACAAACCAAGGAAGAAACAGATTCACTTCATCGACACACAGCTTCCCAGCCTCTGCCCTATTTTATGTTTATCATTCCCTCTCTTTAAATTAGAGACACTTGGATGGCAGGATAGACTCCACGTAGCCCACAACTGGCTACACCCATAACACAGGACCGGTGATGAATGAACGACGTCTAGGCGTGGCGTGAAGCGGCGAGGAGTGACGATTTGCGGCTAGGGCTAGTGATTTCGGAACTCCAGTGGGTGAGTTCTTCCAGCGTTGCTCTGTCGATTCGGCGGCCGGCAATGGACGATTGGTGGCGACGAAGGGGCAGCGACGGCGACGGGTTGGCGATGGCAGACGGTCGAAGCTCGGCAACTCAAGGGCTGACGATTTCGGGGGTGTGCTGGCGTGACTCAGATCGCTGGGTGGGCTGGTCGGATTGGGCTTGATGGTGCTCCGACCCAGCTGTATCTAGATACCCGATTTCACTAGGTAGAGTGGATAGCAGACAACACCATCTCCTCTCCAGAGTTCATACAAGGTGTGGGGGAACAACCTCTGAAGCTAGCGGAAAACTGCAGGTTGCTTGTCTCCTGGGTGCTAGATTAAAGAGACAGAGAGTGTGAACGGAGAGCTTCTCTCCTCTGGGAGAAATGTTGAGGGCCGAGAGCTTCTGGAGTTGAAGGCCGAGGCAGGGAAAGGTTGGAGCTGTCCAGGAGCTAGTGTTGAAGTTGCTCCGTCTCTGTTTTGGGTTCATAAAAATGGTAAGAACTTGGGTGTGTCGTTGGCCAGGTGAAGGCCCTACACTGCAAATATGGGTGCGTGTGTTGTGGAGTCTATATACTTTTCCATGATTCTCTGCCTGTTATATGCTTGTTCGTTTAGACTAGTTTTTCTGAGGATTTTTCTGTTGGTTGTTTGGTTACTGAACATTGGATATGCTTCTGTTAGAGTATTGTGCTGCAATTTCTTCTTAGTCGTTCATGAGCATATTTGCTGCCTCGTTGATATTGTTATTGTAGACTGTAGTAGTTTAGAGGCCTGATTCATAGACTATATTCGCTGTGTTTGTTTGTGGTTATTTACTGTCGTTCAACACCCTATTTTAGCATTACTTACTGCTGTTTATCATTGTTAAAAGACATAAATTCATAGATCTAATTCGATGTTTTGCTTGAGATCAACTTCTGCTGTTATTAGTATTCGAAAGCATGATCTGTGATTTTACGTAGTCAAATATCACTGCTGTTTCGTTAGTCGGTTAAGCGCATAATTAGTGTTTATTTTCTGCTGTGTCTAGTTGTTAAAAATGCATGTTTCACCTTTCCGTTATGGATAAATTGCTACTATACTTTTAAGTGAATTCCCTGTTGAATCTTAGTTGTTGAAAACATTATATTGGCTGTTCTATTTTGCTACTTTCTCTACTGTAATTTAGTTGATAAAAAGCATGTTTTCGCTATTTGTTTGACATTCTTCGCTGCTGTAATTTGGTCGATAAAAAGTATGTTTTCGCTGTTTGTTTTGACATTCTTCGCTGCTGTAATTTAGTCGATAAAAAGCATGTCTTTGTTGTTTGTTTCGACATTCTTCTCTGCTGTAATTTAGTTGATAAGAAGCATGTTTTCGCTATTATTTCGATATCTTTCGTTGCTGTAAATTTGTCGATAAGTAGCATGTTTTTGCTGTTATTTCGATATCGTTCGCTGCTGTAAATTTGTCGATAAAAGCCCTGTTTTTCCTGTTTATTTTGATATCTTTTGTTGCTGTGATTTTGTCGATAAAAGCCATGTTTTCACTGTTGTTTCGATATCTTTCACTGCTGTAATTTAGTTGTTAAAATGCATATGTTAGCTGTTCCGTTTTGCTAATATTGCTGCTGTAATTTAGTTTTTAAAATGCATATATTAGCTGTTCCGTTTTGCTAATATCGCTGCTATAATTTAGTTGTTAAAATGCATATGTTAGCTGTTCTGTTTTGCTAATATTGCTGCTGTAATTTAGTCGTTAAAATGCATATGTTGGCTGTTCCGTTTCGCCATTTTCTCTATTGTAATATAGTTGTTAAAATGCATATGTTGGCTGTTCCGTTTCGCCATTTTCTCTACTATAATATAGCTGTTAAAATGCATATGTTGGCTGTTCCGTTTCGCCATTTTCTCTGCTGTAATATAATCGTTAAAATGCATACGTTGGCTGTTCCGTTTTGCCATTTTTGCTGCTGTAATTTAGTCGTTAAAATGAGTATGTTGGCTGTTTCATTTTGCCATTTTCTCTGTTGTAATTTAGTCGTTAAAACGCACGTATTGGCCCATTTTGTTATTTTCGCTGTTGTAATTCAGTCGTTAAAACGCATGTATTGGCTGTTCCGTTTTGACATTTCCTCTGTTGTTTCGGTGCTATTTTTATATATCTAAAACATGTTTTGCTGCACGTAATTTGCTAACATTCGCTGCTAATTATAGTCGATTTAGTAGACTTGGTTACCCTGTGATATGTCCATCGTTGTTAGTTTTATTGTCTTATTATTAGTTGTGTTAGCTCTCTGTTAATTCGGTTGTTAGTTGTTAATTGCTTTATTGATTTCTCTGCTTACATTATTAGTTGGATTGCCTCGTAAATATAAATTGGTTAATGATCAGTCTATGAATTGACTAATTTAGCATGTTGAGATTAACTTAATTAATAAGCATGTATTTGTATACGTCCTTAATGTTAAATAGCATGACTAATTAATTAGTTGTTAAATAACCCAATGAGTATGACAAACTAACGAGTTGTTAAATAAACGAATCCAAGCATGAAATCAATGTAGTGTGTTGCTTTATTTTTGGTGTTAGCCCATATGATTTTCTCTATGTTCAATTGATATGTTACTTTGCATAATTCTTGTTGTGAATAAACCCCTTGACAATGCTATCTAAATTGAGTAGTTGTAACTCCTATAATTAACTAATGTGTTGAGCACGTTAACCCAATTGTTAATTTGTCAAGCATGTTAATATAATCAATTTAGTTAATCTAAACAAGTTAATCAATATAAGCATGTAATAATTAGGTTATTAATCTCTCAAGCATGTTGTATTGTTTTGTTTTAATTATTGTCGTGCGCTCTTATGTTCGTTATGGTTTTGCTTAACTCCTTGAATGTGCTGTTAGGATAGTTCCTTATATGTGCTTTTAGGATAGTTTCATATCGCTAGAAACAATTAGGAAACATCACCACGGGGTGATCACACGCCTTGAGTGAGAAAAAAGAATTACCATTCCCTTATCGGGATTAGAAGACTAATTAATGTAATTTATTAGAAACTGTAGGATTTCCCAAACTCCATGCTCCATATACGAGCTATTCCTAAAATACGTAACTATGCCTAATATACGTAAATAAATATTGGTTTGGGGCGGACCCACTCCAAAGAATTTAAGAGCGACATTTCATATGCATAAACTCATTTTCTTACTGGACCTTTAGGCTCACGTCTTACTTGCGGTGTAAGTATACACGATGCGCGGAGTCTTCAATCAAGGAAGAAACAGTTGATGAAGGATTTGCACGAGCGAGCTTATGGTTGGCCAGGTTATGAGAAGTAAAGATAATTGGGTTGTGATTTATTTAATGTAATTTAAATTAAGCTTTCTTTTCTTAATTTGTAATTTAATGTCTAGTTTGTTCCTTTAAATTCTTTACGGTTCCGCAGTATTCTAAAATGTATGATTTTAACGCTTCCGCAAATGTTTTCTTATTTCTGCAACGTTTTAAGTTAAGTGTTTTCTAACGGCCCAGCTTGCAATCTGATATTTCTTTCATAAATTTTAACGCATTTTTCGAAGGGATTTATGAAGAAAAAATCCGGGTCGTTACAGAATATGTATCATAGTGGGACTTAGAAATATCAAAGATGACAAATAGAAGGGAAGAGGTCGACTAGTTCAGAGAAAAAGGTTGACCAAAATGCATTGTACAAAAGAAACGGTCAACCCGTTGATCGACCACCAAATATACATATTGCATTTTAACTCTATAGTCGAGGAAGTGGTTGAGCATGCAGAAGAAGAGATCGATCGAAATATATTACAGATTGCATGTTAGTTCTACGGTCGATGAAGTGGTCGAGCAAGAAGAAAATGGTCGACCTCAACATATTATAGATTGCCAATCAGATCTGTAGTCGAGGTAGCGGTCGAGCAAGTGGTCGACCAAAAATGTTGGACAACGCAACAACTAGTTTTATTAATTTTTTCGCTAAAAAGCTCCAAAAAATTGAACCGAAAAAAAAAACCAAAATCGAACTGAAACCGAACCGATGAAAACCGAAACCGAAGTTTGGTTTTCGGTTCAGTTTTAGGTAGTCCTCTATTCGGTTTCGGTTTTTAAAAACAAAAACAGAACCAACTCGGTTCGGTTTTAATTTGGCCAAAACCCAAACCGAACCGAACCGTTACCACCCCTACCTCATATAAATAGTTTATAACGTTACTAGAAGAGTCAACGAGTCAACATTTCATTTTCTAGGCAACCCTTTGATTCCGGACGATGGTTTACTATTTTCCAGGCGTCTGTCTGTGTCCCGGTCGATCACCCTCTTCACGTGATTGACCACAAATCATCACACTCACAATTGTCATAACCACGATCGACCGCCATCCTTTGATGATCAACCGTAAATTCTGCTCCTTCAAGAAAACCAGTTGATCACCCCCTTAGTAGATGATCGACCGCTGTCAAATTGGTTGCTCTTGGTATAAAATCTACTTTAGACACAGTTGATCATTCCCTTTTAGGTGATCAAACGTTTCAAAAATAGCCACAATCTGTATCGATTTCTCTTTGGAACCGATCGATCATTCACTTTCAACTGATTGACCGTTTCCAAAAAGGTTACACTCTATAATAATTTGTAATGTTGAAGATTGACTGTGCATTCCAATTGATCAACTCCCCAACCATTTACACACTCAGTGGTCGATCAAACCATAACCATGATCGACCATTCCCTTATCATCCCTTCTAAACTTAAATAAATCATACTTCAAACAACCAAAAACCATAAAATCACATCTATATACTACAATCATCCCATAAATCTCCAATAATTATCACTTAGATCTTATGCTTAACACTACAAAAATCCATGGTATTACATACCTCCCCTGTTACATAAATTTTGTCCTCAAAATTTTCTTAACTTATAATCCTTAAGTTCTCTTTCTCTCAACAACAATTCTATCATTCACCTAACTCTTCACAACATAGACGAATAACCTATTTATCTACTTGATCAGTTTATACATAACCTTTTTTTCTCCAATTCGTTTTCCAACTTATGAAAATTTGGGTAGTGTTTTCCCTGTTTCTTTACTTCCCAAAATCTATATTCATTCATCCTGTAATCAAAATAAAGCAGTTCCAGAAAGTTCTACTTTTCTACTTATGCATAATTCAAACCTTCAATCTGAAAGAAACGAAATGTTCACATCAAAACAGAATTAAGACAAATTATCCAACCATAACTAAAATAAATTTTCCTGTGTTTCTAATTAGATTACATTCCATATTATTACAACTTTCCATTTTTCCGGGGGTGATGCTACTTCTGGTTGAGGAGGTTCTTCTTTATCCGATAAAAGGAGTGCAGATGGATTTCTTCTTGGCCAAATTTCATACTGACCCCCTCTTTCTTCAGCTGCTTTTTCTTATTCCTCCTCTTCATATTCATATTCTTCGATCCATTTCCAAATGGCATGAATTTCCTAACTCACCAATCTGTTAGACTTGTTCAGACTAGCAAGCGTGTCCTTCACCACCCCCCTCCGTCATTTCTATGGTCATATTCTCCATACCAGCTAGAAAAGCATGATAGTCTTCTTCTGACATGGATACCCAATGATCCGAAGAACATCCTAAGGAAGGTTGAGACGATGTTGGCATGTCAGTGTCCATAGGATCCTTAACCATTAGTATCAGAGGCTCGTTCACTGGTGGAAGTGGAGGAGCTTCATCAGGAAATACAGCAGCCTCAGTAGCTTGGATTCCGTGTTTGACATACCAAAAACTTCCTATCTTCTTAATTCCCATCCTGGCCAACGTATTGTGATAGTAAATATCCGTGCCTTTTTTCCTTTCACACCGATTCGCCAGCCAGAATCTTGATCCTAAGATGTCAGAGGATAGCAGTGATAAGAGTGTGGTAAGAGAGACTCTTAGCTATGCATGAATGGACCTCACTCACATGATTTAAAATGATAAATCCTGGATTGAAATATCCACAACTTATTAGTTTCTCCATAACATATTTGTCCATGCAACTCACATGCTCCCAATGCCCGTCCCTTGGCAACATAGTGTAAGTTAGAATGTGATGGGGCACCCTCCTTTGCTCACTAAGGTCATTAGCTCTTGGTTTATAATACCCAGCTATATCCAGATTCTTGTGAATTTGCTGTATAAATTCTATTCCTCTTTTTGTCTAAACAAATGATGGATCGGAAGAAGTATGATAATATCACTCCGCATTGGTCGAGATGTTGAATCTAATAATATCATTAATTGTCTCCGGAGTAAATTCGACCTCGGTCCCTAGAATATATGTTTTCCCCACTATTGGTTGGGACCTAAAAGTCATATTCATGTAGAACAACTTGACTAGTCATTCGTACGACATTCCCTCTAAGAAGCATAATCCCCTTAATTCGACGTGTTCAATTCTTCCAACATGAGAAACCTGAAATTCTCAAACAGGACTCTTCGAGAATAAATAAGGACCTATTCTTTATATCATTTTCAAATAAGTTCCTATCTCCCTGGCTTCAGAAATCCTCCAAAAAATATTTTACCCGAGTAGATGTACTTCCTTGTCTAACTACCCCTTTTCCTTTGTTCACATTCCTCACTGGCCTTGAAGTCATTCTTAATCACGCTAAAAGCTTAACCAAATCAATCGAAATAAAATTCCTCACCAATAGAGCAGTAGCTCACAATAATGGTAAACCAACTTAACAATGAAGCAGTAGCTTTCAACAATGACTATCAGCATAATCCAATACAAAGAATAGAATGAAATTCATCAGGACCTATTTCTCCCAAAAATGTTTCTCGATAGAAACAAAAATCAACTTCACACTAATTTACTTACAGTCTCAAAGTCAGATTTGGAATAAGAATACCCGAGTTGGAGTTGTGCTTTCACTCTCTTAAAATAGCCTAAGAATCGCCAAAATTCGTCCGCCCTAACCCTCTCTTTCTGTCTTCTGTAAAACAAACAAATTCTCGGCTTCGAGTTTTAAAACTCAATAAATTCCTGTCGATCGCTGCTGATTTGCGGTCGATCATCTTAAGGCTTCGATCGCCTGCCTTTCACCAAAATATAATGTGGTCGATCGAATACTCATCCAAAATTCTCCATTCACTTGTCCTTAAATTTCCCTTCCTCAAAACTTACCCATTTCATACTTGATTTTTCAAAAACTTCATTCTAAATTTAATCAATAAATGCTAATATATTTTTAGAAACAATCCTCAAAACTGTAAATTTTCATACTCAACTAATCATACTTAGTCATCAAAGATAACTATCAAGATAAGACCATTCAACAACTCTTTCCAAACCATCATCTCATAAATATTTGAAATTTCTGTCTTGTTCCATAATATAACTATGATTTCTCATTCTTAATATCACTATCATTCACTATTATTAATATAACTTAAAAGAAAAATCACTTCATAGACATCTTTCTCTCGTTGCGCGGTTCCAAACAATATCTAGCGATATGTGCACCACCACCGCACTAGTAACACCTTCCAGTGCCAGCCAAACATGGTCCAGAATGATGCTTCCCACACTTCACACATTAACTAAATGTAGGTTTCACCCGAATCATCTTCTCTATCTTCTGTTGCTCTCCTCTTCTAACGATCTCTTTATCCTTTGAGTACGACTGTTCATTCCTTCTTCGTCCTTATTTAAATCATCCTCTTCAACGCATTTCCTTAACCATTCTAAGCTCTGAAATTGTTGCTCAACTATAGTAAACAACCTAAAAATATTTTATTTCTTTCTTGAATGCTCTCCTTTAAATCTTTTTCCATATTAGTTCCTTGACAAAGGAGTAACACACTATAAACTAATTTGACAATTAAATTCTAAGATCAAAAATATACTTACAGTTAATTAAGCATTTCCACGTTGAGACTTATGTTGGTAGGCAGTTTACAAAACCGATTTTAATACCCGGGTGCTTTGATACCATTTGAATAATCTTGTTTGTCAAACATTTTAAAAAGTTATGATTTCAAACTCATTTTCTAACTTAAAACATTACACGACGGAAGACTTTGTATTTTAAAAACCAAAAGATATAAAACACAGTAGAAAACTTACTAAAACAAAATAGTAAAATTATTAAAACAAAAGATTATAAATAAAATTCTTTTCGTTAAAAACATTATTACAAAACCTTTTATATTTTTCTTTCATCCGTTAGTCTAGCCAATCACAAGATCTGCAAAGCGCAAATTTCTGATCAATTGCTCCTTTT
The DNA here is from genome assembly GCA_022433065.1 of Begonia loranthoides. Taxonomy (NCBI): domain Eukaryota; kingdom Viridiplantae; phylum Streptophyta; class Magnoliopsida; order Cucurbitales; family Begoniaceae; genus Begonia; species Begonia loranthoides. The sequence goes on from CM039483.1 coordinate 6,687,499, forward strand.
CTCTTTACCGTGTATACCTACATCACAAGACTTAAACTATGAGTCTAATGCTTAGTAAGAGATAGTAAATATTAAATGCTCATGATATGCAACTTTTATAAAACATGTGTATGCATTTTTCATTTTCAGATAGGAAACCTATCTCTTTTGTTCTTTAATGTTAGCTCCAAGCGTTCAGAACATTAGAGATTTTCCATGGAATAGAAAAGATATATCCTCGGGATCTAACATGGGCAGAACTGTTACTCAATCCTTACGTGGAAAGAGATACATCGTCTCATAGTTCTCCCAAATAGACCAGTTACTAATCTCCCCAATCCCCAACGTCTATTTACGTATATTCCATTTGTTTCTGTTTACATTTAATGGTATAATGGATAATCACACAGCTCAAATGAATGTTGTCAGCTTTGGGTGATCGGCCTCACTGACTTGTTCTTAGGCTAGCGTCCCATACCAATAACCTAGAACACATTCACTCAATATGTGTGAGCATCCATCTACCATTTCCAAAAACAATGCATAAATTAATTTTCATTTCGTTTTCAAAATCATGATGTATGAGTATGAATGCACACAACTAAGCATGTTCTAACATATAGACAAACGATCTTGAAGCATGATCAATAAAGCAGTTAAACAACCATTATACAAAACATCCTCGAGCAACGATATGATTAAATACACCTAATCTATCAAACGACATATTAAACAATATATCAAGTTACACTAGAGAGTAATCCAAATCACATAATACTATCCTTATCAAAGCAGTAAACATCTCACAACAGCAGTCAACAAATCTCTAATGACATCCTCCACCCATGCTATAATTACCCAACCATCAGGCAAACCAAAGAGAATTATAACAACTAACCTTAATAATTCTTACGTATTACAACATTTTCTTCACTCATGGCTCATTAACATTATACAAACAAGGAATCATTTCAAACTATTTTACCAATATATCAAGGCAGTATATGGACATAGGGAATCATCATAGCTTTATCCTCACTAATATCTTTCAAGGCAGTAAACTAAATTAGAGTGAGATTTCAATAATATAGCATTACTCTAACTATAATCATTCAGCAGAACACATAATGAAACAATCAATGCCCAATTAACTGGAAGACATGACAAATATATCTAAACAGTGTATCAATCTCTACATTCATCCACAAACAGAACAATCACAACAAGGTTTATCCACAAACAACACAGAAAATTCCTAATTCTTGCGATGTAGGCCACCTTTGGCAAAACACACACATATCTCTTACCTCTTTTCGCAATTCTCTCTCCTGTTGAAGCTTCTCTTTGCACCAGTAGTCCAGTAGTGCTCTCTAAAGGACCACGCTCTCCATAAGACCAAAAACGTAGGAATTGTCTTGAGAGAACACCGGAAGATTTTTGTGTCTTCTTCTTCCCATTTCTCTCATATAAATAGTTTATAACATTACTAGAAGAGTCAATGAGTCACGACATTTCATTTTCCAGGCAACCCTTCAATTTCCAAATGACGGTTTGCTATTTTCTAGGTGTTTGTTTTTGTCCCGGTCGATCACCCTCTTCACGTGATCGACTGCAAATCATCACACTCACAATTGTCATGACCACGATCAACTGCCATCCCTTGATGACCAATTGCAAATTCTGCTCCTTCAGGAAAATTGGTTGATCACCCCCTTAGTAGACGATCGACCACTGCCAAATTGGTTGCTCTCAGTATAAATTTGTTTTGGACCCGGTTGATCATCCCCCTTCAGGTGATCGACCTCTTCGAAAATGGCCACAATCTGTATATATTTCTCTTTGGAACCGGTCGATCATTCCCTTTCAACTGATGGACCGCTTCCAAAAACAAACCATAAAATCATGTTGACGATCGACGTGCATTCCAATTGATCAACCACCCCAACCATTTACACACTCAGTGGTCAATCAAACCATAACCATGATCAACCATTCCCTTATCATCCCTTCTAAACTTAGATAAATCATATTTCAAACAACCAAAAACCATAAAATCACTTCTCTATACTACAATCATCCCATAAATCTCCAATAATCATCACTTAGATCTTATGCTTGACACTATGAAAATCTGAGGTATTACATATCCTATATAAATTTGCTTTAATTTGCTCCCATAAACTCTTTTTGATAATGCCAAAGGGGGAGAGAAATATAAAGTTTAAAAAAATGAAGTTTAAAAAAGAAAGAGATGTAGAAAAGTAAAGTTTAGGCATGGACTAAGGGGAGAGTTGATCTTATGTTTTAAATTCATGCACGTATTTAGGGGGAGATATTTAAACAACTTATAATGTTTTGTTATCATAAAAAAGGGGGAGATTGTTGGCTTAAGAGTATTAAGCTTAATTGTTTTAATGATGAATGATTAATTTGATGATAAGTTGTTTATATGTTAAATGTCATTAAAGTGTTTATCGTTTAATTTATATTTGATGTTCATTGGAAATACACTGTAAAATGGGTATTTATTTGTTCTAACATATTTCTTAAGGTCTTTGTAGTGATTGACTTAATCCGTGAGATGAATGATTTGTTAAAGTTGAAGTAAAACACGGAAGGCAGTCGACCAATGACAAAGTGGTCAACCTACAATATTACAGAGAGCAGACGAATTTTGAGGTTGGTCGACCAGTGACAAAGTGGTTGACCGTCATTCTTACAGAGAGTAGACGAATCTTAAAGACGGTCAACCAGTGACAAATAGGTTGACCATAAATCTTATAGATTGCTCCTTGTTTTTGATATCGTGAAAAGTGGTCGACCAGGGTGACGGTGGTCGACCAAAAACAAGGCAGAGAGGAAACTCACTTTTCTGAAATGCATTGAAGCGATCGACTAGAGTAAAATTGGTCGACCGGTAAAGTTGACCAAAGCAGAAAATTGGTTAACCAGAAGATTTAAGAACTGCACGTAATGGTCATATTGTGGTCGACCAAAATGGTTACGTGGTCGACCACTCAGCAGATTGGCTGAAAAATCTATAAATAGAGGAAGACTCTGAGAGAAAATTATCTTGAGCAAGCTGTCAAAGTTAAAGTTCTGCAAAATTGTGTAACCTTTTGAGCCTTCATCCTATTGCTTGAGAGACCTCACTTCTTGTCTAATTATTGGTATTATCCATATTGAGAGTGAGATTTGTTGTGTTGAAAATTGTAAAAGAACACTTGGTTGTTTTGTGAGTGACAGTGAAGTCCTTATAAGGCTGGATTGATGCCAGGAAAGGTCAATTAATTGTAATCAAAAGTTAAAGTTAAAAGATCTTCAAGGAGGAGCCTTAAAGCGCCGATGTAGGCGTGTTTGGCCAAACCGCGTCACCAAATTAGTTTGCATCTCTCTACTTTTCTCTCTAAATTACATATTTTGATTGTGCTTGAATCTTGATAATCAATGATCTCGCATTAGATTACTTAACATTTCTTGAATAGCTAAAGTATTTTTAATCACACAAAAAAGTTTGATTTGCCTAATTCATCCCACCTCTTAGGCTAATTTAGATCCTACATGGACGTACTCTTGAGAACCGTCGTTCCCTGAGTCTATTTCTGTGGAAACAAACACTCCCACGGAAGCCCACGTTTTCTCATGCCTCCGCATAAACCTTCACTTTCGTTTCTGCTATGAAGTCCTAGCTTCCGCTACAAAAACCAACTTCTACTGGGAAATCTAATTTCCACTCCGGAATCCAATTTTTGTTGTCGAATCCTTTTGCGAACACATGCCATTTGCATATTGTTGTAGAAACCATCACATCCCTTTCTGCTGCGAAAGGAAGTCATTTTCGCAGACACATATCATACGCATATTATTTCAAAAACCTTCACTCCTGTCTATTTCCAATGTGGAATCCCAGCTTCCACCGCAGAAGCAAACTCACCTATTACACAAAACTTTCAAGCGTTCAAAAGTTTCCAACTTTCTTTCAAAAATTTTCCAACTTCAACAATACATAATAATTTCATGCTTAAAATTCATTCTTTAATCCACCGATTTTATAACCAAATCAGTAAAAAATTCTTAACAAACCACACCATCTATAGACAGACACTGTACAAAGAATTCAGTTTTACTTCATGTGAATATCCGAGTTTCAAGTATTTGAATTCCAAGTTCAACACCTCAATGCAATAAGTAAATTGTCAACCTAATCAATGTCATTGCAAAATTTTAAATTCCTAAGTTCGTATATTTTAACAAAATGAAGGGAACAAATATTTTACCGAATGTGTTAACTCTGAACTCTAATTTACAGCTAACTTTCTCTCATTCAATCCACTGTTCTTTAGAGGAGAAAATATTCAAAAATTGAAAAAGAATGAAAATTTTCGAAAGTGTCCTTAAATGGTTGCCAATGCAACAATTTTTCTCCCTAGAATTTGTGACTTTGTCCAACAATAATTGATGATAAAAAATCCTGAAATAACAAAATCTTGTTAAAATTAATTTCTCATCTAAGTATTAAAGAAAGAAAAAAAAAAGTAGGAAACAAGATGAATTTGATGATCATGCAGCGGCAACGGGGACAGCGTCTGGGACAGAGGGATTGGAAGACTTGTTTGTTTCGTCAAAGTAATCCTCTCGTGCATTGTCAGCCAGCATCAGAGCCACCAGCCAGAAGAGCGATGAATCAAGAGAAACAAAGGCGCCACCACCAAGAAGACCCGTCTTGGCCGTAGGACAATCCGTCTTCAGATCGTGATGAACGTTTCGAATCATGTGTAGGTGTTCTGTGACCGTCGGCCATAGGAGCAGTGCGAGGGCTAGCCCCGTTGTAAATCTGCAAACGCACCATTGTTTCAGTCTTTAAGGTATTTCAGACAGTGAAAAAGATGGTGTTCACAGAAAATATACTCACAAAGCGATGTTGAAGAAGATAGAAAAACTAGAGCTTCGGAAGAGCGCGCTTTGAGGAACAGATTTTCCTTTATAGGCATAGAAAAGAGAGAAATAACCAACAACGGTGGAAGCCAGAAGAAAACCGACTGACAGATAGCCCAAAACTACAGTAGGATCAGACGGATACTTGCAGATCACAACACCTCTTCCTGTTATCGGCATTCCAGATGTAGGCTACATCCAAATTAAAAGAAAAATTACAAAATCAAGAATTCTTCACTGAATTTTCCTTCAGAAGCGACAAGGATTTCTCAAATCTCACCTTCTTATTTTCAGCTATAACTCCGAATATAAAAGACAATGCCCCAAAGATACCGACGATGATGGACATCTTTTTCTTAGTGACAGCCATTGTTCAGGAGCTAAATCGAGAAAAATTTCTGCAAAGACAGAAAAAAAAATCAATTTTTTTTACACAATATAATTGAATCGACGGAAACGAAGAACACATCAATGCTGAAAATCATTAATAGCGACCATATAATTTGCAGAACACGAAAAGGCAAAACCAGAAAAGGCAACTAAAGAAATCTGATAAAGAGAAGAAACTCAAAGTTGACGGGGAAGAAGGATTAGGGCTACGTACTTGTAAGCAGGTAGAGGGAAGAGAATGGAAGTTGGAGATCTTTTGGAGAAAAAATAGAGAATCCAAACAGTTTTGATATTCTCTTCCTTTTTATTTTCAGATCCGAACTAGGAATCAAGGTAAATAAGTTTTTATCTTTTATTATTGATTACAAATGAATTCAAATAAAGGGAAATTAATACGGAGATCTTATGGTTTGTAGTCAATGATAAGTCAAACCATGAAGAAATTTACTAACAACTAAAATTTTGAACTATGAAAAATTCTCGTCAGCAACCTCGCAGTCATGTTTTCCGTCCAAATCCGTCTACTTTAAAGTCTCAGTTTCGTTGACTCCAAGAATCGTCGAACAGAGACGAAGGACGTCAATTATCAAGGGCCAAGAGACGTCCCTCCTGCTCGTTGGAAGACAAACGGTAGTTGGAAGGATTATCGGGTGATGGCAGACGATCTTCATTGGCCATTGGATAGAGGAAGGACGTCCGTCGAGAGGAGAAACTGTAAAAGCCTTGAAATTTTAATGATAAATTCCACGTGTAAATTCTTCGCGTTGAAAATCGATCATAGCGTTGAAGTAGACCGAATTTGTCGTGTAGCAGCCACGTATGCAAATTTGGTCATTTGGTCAAGTCCACGTATGCAAATTTGGTCAACTGGTCAAAGTCAGTGAAATTAGATTTTTCCGAGTAAAAAATTGAATTAATAAACGATATTGGACAGTCAAAATTGAGCGATAACATCGATGGATGATGTTTGAATTAAATTTAGAGTTTGGGTAGATTATAAATTGATAATGTATAAAATTGGGGATACACATTTTTTTTTAAAATGGAAAAGAAATTAGGAAATTGGGATTAAGGAAAATAAATAATTTGGAAGAAGTGAAATAAGAGTAGAAATATTTGGGAAATGAAGAGGAAAGGTTTGGGGGCAAAAATCCCGCCCAATGCCTTTGAACCCGTAAAGTTCAAGGTTTAAGTTGAAAAAAAAAAAATAAGAAAAGGGGGGGAATGAAATTAGGGTTTCCCCCCCTGTTTTTCGATGCCTCCATCGACCGAGAAGAGAAGAGGAGAAGTCGAGAGGGAGAAGAGAGAGACGCGGCGACCAACGAACCGGCGAAATCGACGGACGGCAGCGACTCCCGACGACGAGGACAGTGACCGGCGAACGACGAGCAGGTGGGAACTCCGTGAGCTGGCGACGCCGGCCGAGGCAGGGAGCTCGGTTTCCGGCATTCCTTCCGGCTGCGAACCGCGACCCATGCGACGTCGGCCGAGAGCAGACGGTCGTTTCCCCGAACAGACGAACGACGAACTCCCGATCTCGAGCAAATCCGGTGAGTCCAGATCTGTGACCGGAACTCCGAGTTGAGCCGATTCTTCGACTCCGGCGAACGGCGATTCCAGATCTGTGACGGAGCGACTCCGAGGCCGAACCCGACTCTGGTTTCCGACGACGAACAGATTTTCGTTCCCGGTGACAAACTGCTCCGATCTATTCAGTGGGTGAGGTTTCGATCCGAGTTTTACTCCGATGTTAAGTTTGGATTTATGATGTCGTTGGTTGATTTGTGATTGGATTTACAGCAGTCGATCTAAAGGATTCCGGACGAACAAATCTCTGGCGACGGCAGCTTCGGATCTGAACATATTCAGATTTTCCGACGAGCAGAACAGGACGTAGATCTCATCCTATTGGTGAGGAAAATTTTAGTTGGAATTACTCATTTCGATTTCTAAACTTGGATGTAGATTTATTTCTGGTTAGGAGAAATATATTGGGTGTGGATCTGAAATATTATACACTGATAAGTTACCATTTTGGGATTATTTCTGTTGGTGAAAGAAGTTTTGATTTTTGGATAAATTTGTCAACAATAGAACCTGATTCTGATTTGGTGCTGTTCGATGTACGTGCTTTAACATAGTTCGTTGAATTCGACTTTTAAGTTGTCAATATGTTAAAGTTGGATATTTTAGTTGGTTCATAATTTCCTTATCTGGATTATTTTTTTTAAATCATGTGGCTGAACTTATTTAGGTTACAGTTGGTTATCGAAATTTAAGGGTTTTAGTTTCAAGTTGGTTGAAGTGAAAATCTATCAAGTTTAAGTAAATGGAATTTGGATGTTAGAAATTGTTTATATATTCAAGATTGAGTTTTGTGTTAAAGGATGTTGAATAAGGCCTAGAGAATTTATATGGATTTTCTTGCTTGTCACTCACACTTCGGTTGAGCTCCTATTCCCGGTATAGGATCATCAGCTTATTTTCTAGAATTAAGTTTTAATTTCTGTATTTATACATTTGTCAGGCTTTGACGATTTTGGCGAGTGTGCCACGATTCCCGAGGAGGTAGTTGCTCCACTTAATCGTAAAGAACGCCGAAAAGGTAGGGATTTCTATACCTCTTGCGTTATATTGCATCCTATTCCGTTTTCCAAAATAATTATTTTGTGGACTACCACACTTGGAAAATGACGGGGACTGTTCGACAGCACGTCCGTTTTTATTAGTAGTATGTTTTCTCAAGTTTAATTCCGTACATGGTTTGAGATTTATTGTGCCCATGTTGAGGGATGGATCCGCCATCCCCTTTGATACCTTCTGCTGCGTGAAGGTTGATTGTTTGACGTGCGAAAAGTATAGGTAGGGCATTGGTGACGTGTCCTCAGGTTGAAACTCCTGAAAGTCGTAAACCTCGTATGGGAGGGTGATGACGCCTCCTTGGGTCGCAAGCCCCTAAACCTGGCCAGGATTTGTCTCACGGATCAGACGGTTGTCAATCGCTGAGACTTGTTTATCCTAAGTCCACATATAGCGAGCAACTGTATCCGTTTTATTTGATTATACGATTATACAATTATACGAGTTGTGTCGTGCAGCCAGGTGCGCCGGCAACTCGGGTGACGTACGGAATCTTCGGATCGTCGTCATTATTCCTGCCTCATAAGGTGTTGTCATCGACGGGTGACCACCTCTTCTATGTTGTGTGGCGGGTGAGTCCATGAGTGACCACCCCTTTTCACTGACGACGTTTTCAAATTGGAAAACGATGATGGCCTATTTTACGAGGTATAGCTGTCTATGTATACAGTAAGATTTTTAATAAAAGCCTCATCGACGGCCCTTGGGTCGGTTTGGTAAAATGATAAAGAGTTTTAAAGTGATTTTAAAAATCCATGTACGGCAGAATGAAACATAACCTTGTTCTTTAAAATGTACAAAACCAGTTTTGCATGAGGTGCATTTAGTATAGCCATACTTTACTGAGTTAGTCACTCACCCCAAACGACTCCTTCCCCAAAACTTCAGGTAAGGGCAAGGAGTAGCTGAGGATCAGGAGTTGAAGCGTTTTATTATTTCTACTTGAGTGATTCATCGTTATTTGGTGAGGACATTTATGTTTCCATTTGGGTCTGTAAACCTTAAACACAGTTGGTTTTGGATTTGTTGCACAGTACTTGGATTGTATTTTAATTTATGCACTGTTATCTTCTCGTGATCCCTACTCGGACCTAGGCCCATATTACCTTGGGCCGAATTAAATATTATAAGTCTTCCGCAAAACTCACGCCTTGGGCTGGGTGATCGAGTTCTCTATGAGGATCAGGTCGCCTGACCCGGCGGTTCTGTTAGGCCCGTCTTCGGGTCGTGACAGAAACGTTGTCATTTAACGTTCAGAGAAGATCATTTCGGTTGGAAACAAACGTCCCACGTATTAAGAAGGACGTCTGTTATGGCCAGAACGACGACGTCTTAAGACAAGAGACATCCATTGTGGGTAGAACGATGTAGTCTTGGGGCGAGCGACGTTCGTTATGGGAGAGAGACGTCCGAAGCTCGAAATTGAAGGCCATGATTGAATCTGTCAATTTCCAAAGGCGATGGCGGACGATTGTCCATGGCCATTGGATCGAGGGAGGGACGTCCCTTATAGGGATTGACGACCAGAATTGAATCTACCATTTTTCAAAGGCGATGGCGGACGACATTCCATGGCCATTGGATCGAGTGAGGAACGTCCCTTGATCGGAATGGACGGTTAGGATGGACTCCAAATTCTTTAACTATGAAGGGTCACGTACAAGACACACGCATTTTTAAAACACATGAATTCCCTCAATTAAGATGGACGTCCCTCGCTCAAAACGGACGTCACTCGATCTATTTTGGACGTCTCTCTCCCATGACGAACGTCCCTCACCCCAAGACTACGTCGTTCTGCCCACTATGGACGTCTCTTGTCTTAAGACGTCGTCGTTCAGGCAATAAAGGACATCTGTCTTAATACGTGGGACGTCTGATTTTGACCGAAGGTCCTTCTCTTAATGCTAAATGACAATGTTTCTCCTCTCGACGGACGTCATTCCTCGATCCAACGGCTAATGTAAATCGTCCGCCATTGCCCGATAATCGTTCCAATGACATCTGTCTGTCTTCCAACGGGCAGGTGAGACGTCCCTCAGCCCCCTATAATTGACATCCTTCGTTTCCGTTCAATGGTTCTTGGCGTCAATGAAACCGAGGCGTTAAAGTTGACGAGAAACATGATTGCAAGGTCGCCGACGAGAATTTTTCATAATCATTTATTACAAATTATAGGGTCTACCATGTTAATTTCCCTCCGATGAATCTTCATCTTTCAAGAATCTTCAAATATATCTAATAATTCTTCTAGTAAACATTATATTAATAAAAAAAATTATAAATTGGTTTTCAAAGTAAATTATAATATTGATATTTATTCTAACAGAACAATTTTCACTTTAAAATTTTACATAATTATCTCGAATACTATTAATTATAAAAGGAAAATGACAAATTAACCATCGTGGTTTGCGATCAATGATAAGTCAATCACTACCTTTTATTTTCTAACAAGTTAACAACTGACGTATAGAAAAATGACAAAGTCAACATCGTTGTCATGTTTGTCATTAAAAAGCTGACAAGGCGCCGCAGCAGTTAGTAGACCAAACGCTGCGGCACCGTGGGTTTAGCGGTTCTTCCCACCCCCATTGACGATACTGGTTGACAGAGTCTCATCTGGATTATAAGTGAGAGAGAGAGTCTCATCTGGATTATAAGTGAGAGAATTTTGCGTAGACATCTTGATCATCGTATATTCAAATGTTATGAATGTTTCTCGCATGATGAACAAAGATTTCAAGCATTCCTGAAAAATTAGAATCCTCGTTTACGTTGTCGGAGGTGTTCAAATTTAGATTGTAATTTTCTTTCTAACCCTTTTACTTTCCTGCTTTGGACATCTTCTTATTGCTTTCAATGTCCAGAATGGTCTCTACTTCGCGTCCATTATAATCGGGTTCTGCTTCGTAGCTCAATGGCCTTTAATTTTCACCATAATATTAGAACTTTTCGGCCTCAAATACTACTCCACTCTCTACAATTTTGGGGGTGTAGCCAGTCCCATCGGGCTGTATGTCCTAAACGTGAAGGTAGCAGGCAATTTATACGACAAAGAAGGTAGAAGACAAATGGCCGCTCAGGGAATTACCAGAAAAAACAGGGAGGAGCTGAAATGCATGGGAAGAGAGTGTTTTAGACTATCTTTCCTCATTGTTACTTTGTTGGGTACTGCTGTTTCTCTGGTTTTAGTGATGAGGACGAAGAAGTTTTACAAGAGTGATATTTACAAGAAGTTTAGGGAAGAAGAAGACAGCAAGGCGAAGGTGACTGATGAGAATGAGATGGAGTTGGCCGAAATGGAAGAACCGCAGCGTTCTTCCTGGAAGAACGCCGCGGTTCTTCCTGGAAGGACACCGCGGCGTCCAAGGACCGAGGACACCGCAGCGTCCAAGGTCTTCATGATGAAAAAAGCTTCACTTTTTCTACCTGGGTTGACCATTCCCATGCGAGTGCCTCCTCAACCAACTGCTTTTGATGGCTTTTGACGATCAACTCAACTCAGTCAAGGCTCTCTCTTTAAACAAGGTTCTTGTACCTTAACTTAGTTGAAGCCGTACTTGACAGCTTAGGATTGGTGGAAGAAACCTCAAGAACCAGATGGAAGGAAGAAGAAGACATGAAAGAAGAGCTTGAAAATGGGAGCCATCTTCTAGTTTTAAACGGTTATCCTCCATGTCCAGAGCCAGAACTAACACTAGGAATGCCTCCACACTCAAGACCATGACCGTGGTCTTCTCATTCTTCTTCCCTAGGGCAAGATTACTGATAAGAACAATGAAATTGACATTTTATTACCAAAAAAATGAGGAATGGGGGAGTCCCATTTGCCCTTCCAATTATACAAAATGCACGATCAATGTTCCCATATATCATCAGAAAACAGAGGCAACGAATGGACACTCTACAGACTGTTAACAACCTCCGGAACTTCCTGTTCATGGAGAATTTTCCTGACTTCTTAACACTACCTCTATAAATCTCTCTTTGTTTTGCTCTTATCTTTGTTTACTCACAGTATGGAATAGGCTCGAATCACTTCAACGATTGGTGCTCTACACAATGGGCACTTTCCTCTGCTTCGAAACAGCTCATTAGCACATTTCGAGCAAGTGCACATATGGCCACATCTGCAGTACGAGACATCATTTACTTTTGTTTTCTCATAGGGGATAATTCTAGAAGCTCATGTGCTTGAAAAAGTAAATTATAGCAAGATTATGCAATCTCGAGTGGCTGTGATTCAATGTCTTCTTGATGAATCAAATTCAGCGACTAAGTAACATAAAAGTTGGGGAGAGTTCCTTTACGTCGAAGAACTTCACGTATAAATAGTGGCAACAATTATAATGCCATCTTTGTGTAAAGAGATGTTTTGATTAATTTAAACCAAAAATGCAATTAGAGTATCATATTATACATTCAGTCACTACAACTTGGCTTTAAATATCAATTCTCGGTGGTGTCCAGATGGTCGAGAATTGCTCGGAAATTTAGAAAGCATCTTCTCCTTTTCCGCCTCCATCATCCACAGAGAATCTGAACAATATTCCCATGAAGGAGAAGCCATTGGTGTGCAGTTAAAGCTGCTATTCTCTTCGCTATAGCCACTAAAAATCGATTTTAACAGGATTTCAACAGGCTGCATAGCTATGTCTTTCCATATGTCGTCCAAGGAGTAGCCGGTTTCGTGTGCCAGATTGTCTTCTTCGGCTGTCTTCAACACTAAAATACGAATAATAAAGCCATTGGTGGGCAGAGTGTCTTGACGCCACGGCGTGCAGGCCAAGTTTGGCCTGGATGCCCAGTACACCGCTATGTCCTCTGTGGTGTCCAGGCCAAATTTGGCCTTCTTTTTTTGGAAAACCACGGCGCCTCGGCTTTTGGTCTACGAACCGCCGCGACACCCTGTCAGCTTCTTAACGACGAACATGACAATGATGTTGTCTTTGTCATTTTCCCACACGTCAGTAGTTAATTTGTTAGAAAATAAATGATAGTGGTTGATTTGTCATTGACCGCAAACACGATGGTTAATTTGTCATTTTCCCTAATTATAAATATTCATAGAAAACTTCAAATTTTTGCCCCTTAGTACCCACGAAGCATTCAATTCCCAAAAACAAGAATGTATATCAAGACTATGCCCCAGTTACGTTTATTTATCTATGAAAGCGTCCTTCAAATGATGACCCACTTAGTTTCTTAATAATCTATCATTCTAAAATCATATATAAATTTAAGTAAAAATGTAATGGTTGGCCTTGTATTTTAAAGTAAAATTTTAACTTTTTCAAATTTTGTATTTTTATTTTGATAAAAAAAAAAAAGTAACAGTCTACAATTTGCTCAATCTTTCTAATAAATTAGGAAAATTAACAAACAACCATTGAACTATGTGGTCAAGAACAAGTCAACCACTAAATAATTTTTGCTAATAAATAAAACACTCAACTATGGAAAATGAACGACGTAAGTATTGTTGTTAAGTTTTTTGTTAAAAAATGATTTTTTTTGCGTTTCTTCTTCTTCCTCCAAGTAATGCAAGAAATACTCTTTTCCTTTACAATTACATCTTCATTCAATGTTTCATAAGTTACATTTGATTTCTTAACAGCCAAACAATAAACCATGAAAATAAATTGAACTCAAAGGCAAAAATATGACAACAATATTAAACAGCAGAGGACAAAATTTTGGAAAGAGTAAGTGATGGAAATCAAAATGCAAAACTAGAATAGCAGATATAGATTGAATCCACAAGAAGATGAAATTGTAAATCAAAAAAATAAATTTTCTTTCATTGCCTAGAAGAAGAGGAAGAAAGAGTTTCTTTCCGCAAGAAAAATAACTTCTTTCCATAAAGGAAAGAAATTCTTTTCTACGAGGAAAGAAGGTTTTTTCCCTCTTTCCCAAGAGCAAGAAGTCATTTTTTCCTCATGACTTTCTTTCTCGGCGGAAAGAAGGCTCCTTCTATCCCTTGGGAAAGTAGTCCTTCTTTCCTCGTTGGAAAGAACTTTCCCCAGGAAAGAATTTCTTCTTTCATAAGAGAAAAGAACTTTCCTTCTTTCTCAGAGGAAAGAAGGAAAATGAGAAAAGAAATAAACTTAGTTCCACATGGGAAAGAAAGAAAGAACCTTTTTTTCTCAAAGAAAAGAATTTCTTTGCCCTATAGAATGAAGTTATTTCCCTTGCAGAAAGAAAGTCTTTCTTCCTCTTCCTCTTCCTCTAGGTAACACAAGAGAATTTATTTTTTTTGCTTTACAATTATATCATCTTCTTGGTTAAATCTATATTTGTTGTTTTAGTTTTGCATTTTGATTTCCATGGCTTATTCTTTCCAAAATTTGGCATGGGTTTTGATTTTTTGAGGTGGATTCTGTATTTGCATTGTCCTCTGCTTTTTAAAATCATCGTCGTATTTTTTGCCTCTTGGATTCAATTTATTTTCTTGGTTTGCTATTTGGCTGTTGGGAACACAGATGAAACTTATGATACATCGAATGAAGATGGACTTGTAAAGGGAAAAAAAAGTTCTTTTGCGTTACTTGGAGGAAGAAGAAGAAACACAAGAGAAATCGTTTATTAACGGAAAACTTAATGACAATGCTTGTGTGCGTCGCTCATTTTTTATAGCTGAGTGTTTTCTTTGTTAGCAAAAATTGTTTAGAGGTTGACTTGTCATTGATCTCATAATTCAATGGTTGTTTTGCTAATTTCCCAATAAATTATTATGATTCAACTAGTCCATTCATCCTTTACTCTCTACTTGGAATTCTTTTTTTTTTAATTTAATTTAGATAAGAATTATTTGACTTTAAAATTATAATTAGTTCATAAATTTTGAACAATATTAAATAGGGACTTACGAATATGGCTTTATGTTTATCTTAGTTTCAAACTTAGATTGCCTTAATTATACTTTTAAAAATTAAAATAATATTTCTAACTTATGTTATCTATTATAATACTTGTGACAATTGGTACCCTGGTGAGGTAGAGGCAGTGAATGTATTGAAGGGTGATGATAGTTTTCCTCATCTTCAGCCGGGTCTCTCGTTCCTTCAATTACTCTTTTTCCTCTACAAAGGTTTCCTTTGTCCTTAAATGGAGAACACTCTCTCTACCACAATATATACAAATTCAGAAGGAGAAAACAATCTTTTAAAGATGAGAGTTGAGGATAGCAAGGGAAGTAATGGGATGAGTTAGTTTAAGCAGACAGTAGATTCTCACACTTCTCAATGAGTTAAAATCCTTGATATCCCATTTAAGTTCAGTGTGATTGTGGAATTTCCATTTTGATGGAAAATAGATTGTTGGATTGAGGTTGATATTCAATTAAATTGTTTAAATTTGTTGATTTCATACTTATATCACATTATAATTGTAACTCAATGTCAATTTGATTGTTTGAGGTCGTTCCGTTGCCAAAATCATGGAAATTTTGGCAATTTTTGTGGTCGGTGTCAAGGATGACCACGTTGGGTCTAAGCTAGGGAAAGATTGAGACGCGACCCAAGCCTCTCGAACTGGCTGGGCCATGGCTTGGCCAAGCTTGGGCCACGGCCCTATCCTCCTTGCCAGGTCACAGGGGCAGTGACCCCGACCCCTCTACCGTGTCCCTCTTTTATGTTAAGTCATGGCTCAACCAAGTGAGGCTGCAGATCAAGCCTAGTTTTGGCCACAGTTTGGTTTATTTAAACCGCGACTCAGACCCTGTTTTAGGGTCATTCTGGATGTTTGACCAATTGTTTTAGGGTTCATTTAATGCCAATTTTGAAACCAATTTAGGCCTTGGTCTGAATTTTTCTCGAGTAGTTTTCTTAAGTCTAAGATTTGAAAATTTTGTGAGTTAGTTCAATCTTAATTTTGTAATATGATTATCTTTAGATTTAGGGACTTTGGAATTTGCACTCAACTGATTATTTGACATTCTCGGTTTGGATTGAACATTGATTGTTGGTAGGCTACTATTAGGTAGAGGTTTTATTTTATGTCCAGCATGATATTATTTTCAAAACGATTATTTTGATAAGTGTTCTCATATAGAATGACGAACCTGTTATGACCGTCTGTTTTCACAGTATTATATGTACAATTTTTGTTGGACATATTTTATTTCGAGCATGCACATCATTTGTTAATCATCTTGGTTGAGTGAACCAAATTTGATTGGCCCGTGAAGAGATCTTGTTTCCTGTACGCACATTCGATAGTTGGATGATGTGTTTGTTGTGTTAATTAGAGTCTCTAAACATGATTAGGATATTATTTTGTGGCTTTATCGATTGCTGAGTATCGCCTTTTTTTTATATGCCTGTGACATTGTGTATTCGGAGCCTGTGAGTGACTCAATTTTCACTAAGATTATGTGGGGCTTATTTTACGTACATACCACACTTTAGTGGACGTTTTCCATTTTTGCCTCACTAGTCGATTTCTACTCAGTTTTATTCACACGTTTTATTTATGGCATGATCCCCCATTTATGTTATAAAATTGTATTTGTTGAATATAAAACTTTACCCTTATTGAGTTTAGTCGACTCACCCCAACAACATCCCTTCAAGTATAAATTTGGAAGATCATTTATTGTCGTCGTAGGACTTAATCGACACTTTCTTTATTATTTCAGTATTTTATTTTAAGAGTTTTATGTGGTTGGACTTATTTATTAAAATCAGTAATAATATTTGTATTAATTCCTGCAATTTTTGGCACTTCTATTTAGAACCTATTATCACGTTATTTCGATATCATTATTTGATCTTCAGTATAACCCAACTTAAGGGTGGAAATGGTTTGGTTCAGGTCAGTTTTGGCCAAACTAAAACCGAACAGTCTCGGCTCGAATTGGCTTTTTAAAAACTGAAACTGAATCTATGACACCAAAAAATTGAACCTTGGTTGACTTTTCCATCGGTTCGGTTTTGGTTTTTAAAATTAATTTTGGGATCACGTTATTCGATTTTGCTAGTTTTTGGCTAGATTTTTTTTGGTTTTACTGGTTTTTGGCTAGGTTTATAATGTAATATCCAAGAAAAATAAGTATTTTTGAGTTGGAGAGAATTGGAATGTTAGAGGAAAAATAAAATGAAAAATTATAAAGATTTAAAAGTTAGATTTGTGAGAAGAAAAAATGTCCACGGCAATATAAATGTCCATGATATGGTGGTAATAAGAAGGAATATCGTTGGATTAAATAAATAGAGAGTTTATAGCCATTTGATCGATTATAAGGTGGAATAAAAAAAATCAAAAGATGTTTCAGTGAAAATATGCCTTGTGAGAGAGAAAGAGGCCTTGTGGGAGAAAGAATGTCCGTCGGATCAAAAATTAGGATGAAGCGAGAATCATTAGATTAGGAGAAAGATGCTCCTGCAAACAAGAAGGATTCCTTGCGACAGGGAGAGTGGCCACGCATAAAGGAAACGTCGTCGTTTTAGGTTAAACTTGTGGGAGAGAAAGATGTCATGGGAGAGAAAGAATGGCCGTTAGATCAAAAATTAGATTAAATTAGGAGAAAGAAGTGCCCACATATAAGAAAGATTCCTTGCGGGAAGGAAAGTGGTCGCACATAAAGGAAAACATTGTCGTTTTAGGCTAAATAAATGTGTATGTAGTAACAAACGTAGTCGTGACAAGGTTTTATTAAAAGACTTCTGCTACCTAAATAAGTAATTTAAAAATAAATGAGTCAGTCAACACAGTTTGAGTTCCGGTCGAGTCGCTCTCTAGTCTATCTTGGATCCTCTCCTGACATGACAAAACTAATTTAATCATGAAAACAATGTTATATATTTAATAATATTATTTATGTTTATTGTTGTTTGTAATCTTCTATGTATAATCATATTGTTGGCTATAGATATCATGTACAAATTTTTATGATTTGAGTATATGTTGTATTGATGTGATAATTGTATTGGGATAGATGTTATGTAAAATCCACAAATTTTTTAATTTTACACTTTTCTAAGTAAAATTTTTGCTTTAGTCTAACTTAAATTTTTTGTGTTGACCAAGTTTTTGCCCTGTGTTGTGGGTCTTCTGTCACGTGAGAATATTTGGTCAAATAGTCAAATTAGTGATTTCGTGTGTCACCGTGTGGTTTGGACTATACGATTATATTTGATAATTTAAGTTAACTCGTGAGAACATCGAGATAGCGTGGATTATTTCCATAAAATTGATATTTATTTAATGTATATAATATATTTTATAATTATTATATATATTAAATAAAGTAAATTTATTATTCTCTCTCTTATTCTTTATACACATTAAATAATATTAAATTTATTATTATTTTCTTCTCTCTCCTCTCTTCTCTGGTTATGTGCCTCACTCATTTTTCATTATCTCACTGTATCTCTCTCTCCACTATTTTTTTCCATTTCCTTTTTCTCTTTTTTCCACAATCCAGCAACAACTTTTAACGCTTGTCAGAGTCCCGTCAGATGGAGGTGTTCAACACCTCTACCATTTATCGATAGTTTGCATTACGAGCTTCAATTCGATATACTATTTGTCAAAAATGACCGCGCCATTTGGGAGAACGGGACTATCAAAATTGTCTTCAGAAAGATTTCGACCAAAACTTTAAATGCTTGTCGCGCCAATCCTAATGTCTGATCACGACGTTCTACCTATTGTTGGAAAGCTATCGGTGAGGAGAATCTTTTGGACCCAAAGATGGATCAAATATGTGATTAGATGTGCTTTCGAAGCTTCGTTGGAAAAGTTAAATTTGTGACTGATGATGTGGCATATGAGGTAAGCATTGATTGTTGCACGTTGACTTTGACTTTTATATTGACATTTTGATCACATTTTTAGACCACCTAACTACGTCGAAAAATTTAACAGACCCCATTTCTTGACACGTTTCGGCATTCTGAACGCGCTGGTAATCTCCATTTGTTGAAATTCCATCCCAATCATTTACCATGTATATTCAGGTGAGGTCAAAAGTTTATTTTAAATATTCAAATGATGTAATATTTATATTGTGTCAATAGGAGTTATTCCTTAGATAAATTTTAGAAGTCCATTAATTTCAGAGTTTAGGAAGTTGTACATATTCAATTTATATTTTCAAATTTTGTCGCTAATGCATGTAGGATGCACTTAGTTCAAAGTCATTTGTCGTTTCATATCGATTTGGGTTACTTGTCCCAATTTAGGACTTATCTTTTATCCTAGTGTGATGGTTGGGATTTTGACGTCGATTATGTCTTAGGTTTCGACGATTTTACAGATTTCAGTACTTGTGTCTGACGACACGTATGGCTAGTCAGTTAGACTTTTGTCATCATCGAGGTAGGAATTTTTATACTTTATGCAATGCATTGCATCATGGTTTTCAAACTATTATTTTGTGGGTTGCCATAGATAAAAATTCGACGGGGACTATTTGACAGCACGTCTGTTTTTACACATATGTATGCATGTTTTCTCACGTTTATTTATTGTACATGGTATTTTGATTTTTGGTTATCGATATATCTGGGTGGATAAATCCTCTTGATGCTTTAGGCAATCTTGATATCAAAGCATAACGAAGCTATCCCGTGCATCTTCTATTGCGTGAAGATTACTTGTGTGCACGTGCGAAATGGGTAATAAGACATTGGTTATATGTCCTTGGGTTTCGAATCCATAAAGTTGAAATGGGTAATAGGGCGGTGGTGACAAGCTCCTTGGGTTTCGAATCCCTAAAGCTGATCATGGTATTTAATCATCTTATTGTTGATTATACTTATGGTGTTGCCGCCTAGTCTTCCAGACTACGACAATCTTTTTCTTTGGACCCATGAGGTGTTGCCATCGATGGATGACCACCTTTATATGTTGTGTACTAGATGGGTCCTTATGTGACTACTCATTTTCACTGATGACGTTTTCGGATGAAAAACGATGTACGTTTGTTTTATGATATAGTTGTTTATGTATACAACATTTTTTGTTAAAAGCATCATTGATGGCCTGTGGGCCCTATTTTTGGATAAAATGATGAAGTGATTTTTAAATATGATTTAAAAGTCCATATAAGATTCATTTAACCATAATGTTTCTAAAAGAAAGGTAAAACCATTGCATTTAGTATACATTTCCTTACTGAGTTGGTCACTCACCCCAATGACCCTTCCATCCCAGGTTTAGTTCTTGGTGGTCTAGTGTGGCATATGAGTTGTGGTTACCTTGGATTTGGGTTTTCTCCTAGCGTCTCCTTATTGTCCTGGATGAAGATTTTTCTTTCTTATAATAGTTTTATTAAATTTGTCGTGGTCTTGAATGGCTTTATTTAATGCACAGTATTTTTCTATTTGTTATTTTTATGCTATCTTTAACTCTTTTTGAACACTTTGTGGACCCTGACCCATTTGTTTTGGGTTTTAGGCTTATTTTTATATTAAGACTTCTACTGAAAACTAGCATTGAGTTGGGCGATTGGGTCCTCTCCAAGGATCGGGTCGCTTGACCCAGCATTTATGTTAGGCCCAACTCCTAGTCATTACATGTTAGGTTTTATGTTTGGTTATAATTATGATTCGAGGATATGTGAATTGATGTAGGATGATATGCTAGTTTGTATGTATTCATGTTTATGCATCATGGTTTATCAAGAAAGATTACGAAAATGTTTTACATACACGTGTTTTGAATGTAATGAATCAAAGTAAAGAAAATAAAAATGGAGTGAGTTGGCCAAAATTTACCACTCATCTCTAAATGATAAGAGGGAGTTGAATGGCCGAAGTTCACCATTATGGTCGAAGTTCACCACTCTCCCTAAATAATAAAATAGACTGAGTTTGCCTAAGTTCACCATTATTTCCTACGCTTTAAGAATGGTAGAGTTGGCTTAAGTTCACCACTCTTCCATAAACGATAAAAAATAAAATAAAATAAAATAAAAATATTTTATGTATATTGTATCTCATGTTCATACTGCATTGCATTCCTTACTAAACATTAGACTTATAGTTTACTTCTTGTGATGTAGGTAATCATCTTAAAGAAAGAAATAAAAGAATAGTTGATGAATGATTTACACGATGAGGATATTGTGTTGGCTTGGCTAAACAAGAAAACAAAGATAATTGGTTGTATTTACATAACGTTTTTGTACAATGTAATCTTCACAAAATTTGAAAAAAAAAAGAAAATTTATTACCAATGTTTTCACTTCTTTTACGTTCAAATGAATTTAAAAGAAAGGCTTCCATTACGCGATATTCGCAAATTAAAGTTACAAAAAAATGGGATGTTACACTTATGAGAGAGAAGCATTGAGTAAGAGAGTTATTGATGCCAGTGGGTTAAAAAAATATGTCTACCCTACTTGTGTTTGATCTTGTTACGGTGCATGGTGCAGATAATCAAAGAGAAGGAAAGAGGTTAAGAAAGAAATCAATATGGCTTAAAGACGTTACTCAGTAGGAGAATTGTACAGCTAAGCAAATAGTTTAGTTGTAAAAAACGGTTGTTACAAAACTATTACAAACTTGTATAAATAGAGAATTGTAACAGAGAAGAATTAAGCAATGACAAATCTTCTTCTTCTTCTTCTTCAGTTTCTTCTCTTTCTTGAATTTGTAATCCTGAACTGGAATAACCAGTATCATTGGTGCTTTCATTGATTTTTGTCGACATGGCAGAAGGCACTCGCTCACATTCTGTCCAGAATCAATTGCTGGAAGAATGTCGTAATCGTCTCTCGAATCATGTTCAACAAATGTCAGAATTCAATATGCTTTTGAAAGAAATTAGTATCAAGTTAACTTCCATGGAATGCCAAATAGAGCAACACATCAAAAATCTTGTGAATAATCCGTTAGAGACTTACAGTAGCAAAGGTAAACAAGCTGAGAATTTTATTGACAGTGGATATAAACCTTTTCGCTCAATCAAGTTAGACGTGCCAAGGTTTAATGGTGATGACCCGAATGGTTGGATTTTTAAGGCCAAACAATTTTTTGATTATCACGAATTGGATAATACACAGAGATTGAAGATAGCTTCATTTCATTTAGGTGGCATTGCTTTACAGTGGTTTCAATGGATTTTTTGAAATAATATGTTAACTACTTGGCGTGCTTTTTTACAAGCATTGCTTATTCGTTTTGGTCCATCAGAATATAGGGATGTGCGAGGTGAACTGTCGAAGCTTACGTAAATCAAAATGGATGAGAATGATGTTCAGAAAACTGCCTTTAGAACTCATGAAGGGCATTATGAGTTTTTGGTAATGCCATTTGACCTTTCAAACGCACCAGCCACTTTTCAGGCGATGATGAACGATATTTTGAAATTGTTTTTACGCAAATCTGTCATTGTGTTCTTTGATGACATTCTAATATATAGTGTTTCTAGTTCTGATCATCTTATTCATTTGGAGGAGATTTTATTATGTTTACGGCAGCATCAATTGGTGGCCAAACTGAGCAAATGCAGTTTCATCCAAAGCTCTATTAAGTATTTGGGTCATCTTTGCTAAAGGAGTATCACTTGACCAAGGGAAAATTTTTGCTATTGTTGATTGGCCTATTCCGACTACTCTTAAACAAATGCGTGGTTTTTTGGGTCTCTCTGGATATTATCGCAGGTTTATACGCAATTATGCAACTATTGCTAGTTCTTTAACTTCCTAGCTGTAGAAGGATTTTTTTAAATGGTCAATTGATGCTAACTTTGCTTTCGGTAAATTGAAAGAGGCTTTGGTGTCTGCACCTATTTTAGCTTTACCCAATTTTAAAGAGCCTTTTGTTGTTGAAACGGATGCTAGTGGAGTAGGTGTGGATGACGTGTTGCTTCAAGACAAGCACCCAATTGATTTCTTCAGCAAGAAATTGTGTTTAAAAATGCAAACAATAGCATTTATATCAGGGAGTTATTTGCTATCACAGAAGCTGTTAAGAAATGGAGACAGTACTTGCTGGGAAAAAAATTTGTTATCAAAACTAATCGTAAAAGCATAAAGGAGATGTTAACTCAAGTGACCCAAACTCTGGAACAACAGCGTTTTGTGGTCAAATTAATTGGTTATGATTTTGATATAGTTTACAATCCGAGTAAGAATAATGTTGTTGCTGATTCCCTTTTAAGAAAATTTGAATCTGCCAATGTGAGTGTTTCTTTTTCAGCATTAACTGGTCTTCATTCTGAATTGCTGGATAAAATGATAGAAGAAACTACGAGTTTACCTGATCTGGCAAATTTGTGTTCTTAAATTAAACTGTCTCCTCAGCTATATCCTGATTACAAATTACAGGTACTTCACAATGGTAGGATTGTCCTTAGTAATACTTATGTTTTCAGAATTGATATAATTCGTGAATGTCATTCTTCATTGATTGGTGGTCATTTTGGTATTTTACATACTATTAAAAGGGTTAATTCTCCGTTTGATTGGCCAGCCTTAAGGAAGGATGTTTGACACTTTGTGCAAATTTGCCCGACATGTCAACAGACAACATGTGAAACAACTAAAACTCCTGGTCTTCTACAACCATTACCAACACCAATCAACATTTGTGAGGACTTGTCAATGAACTTCATTACAAGTCTTCCGAATTCTAAAGGGTTAACAGTGATTTAGTTATTGTTGACAGATTCTCCAAATTGGCGCATTTTGTAGCTCTGTCTACTGGTTTTACAGCAACTAAAGTAGCTGAAGTTCTTGCACAACATATTTGCAAATTGAATGGAATTCCAAAATCCAAAATCTTTGGTTAGTGATCAAGATCAAATTTTTATGAGTAAATTTTGGAAGGATTTACTTCGCCTTAGTGGCACTAAACTGTTGTTTAGTAATTCCTATCACCTGCAAACTGACAAACAGACTGAGGTAACTAACCGTACTTTGGAACAATATTTGCGTTTCTTTGTTATGGATTATCCTTCTTTGTGGGAAAAGATTTTGCATTGGGTTGAGTACTCTTATAACACTGCTTTTCATTCTGCTATTGGAATGTCCCCATTTGAGGCTGTGTATGGTCATGGCCCTCCAAATTTTTTGACTTATACAATAGGTTCTTCTTCCATTGAGGCAATGGATTTCTATTTGCAGCAACGTCAGTTAGTTTTGGCTAAACACAATGAGAATTTATTACAAGCTAAGAATCGTATGAAGCATTTTGTTGATAAGCATAGATGTGAGAGACGTTTTGAACTGGGTGATTTAGTTTTGGTAAAGCTTCATCCTTATAAACAGAGTTCAGCTAAAGATAAGTCATTTTCAAAGTTGAGCAAGAGGTTTTATGGGCCTTTTCGGGTGGTAGAAGGTATGGGTGAAGTTGCTTACCGTTTGTTATTGCCTCTTGATTTCAAAATTCACTCTATGTTTCATGTTTCGTTGCTGAAGCTTTTTAAAGAAGATGCTACTCTTCATTTTACTCGACCACCGAAAGTGATTGTTGATAATCATCCAGTGATTGAACCATTGGCGATTTTGGACTCACGCGTTGTGGCAAGTAACAATACTTTCCAGCCACAAGTTTTGGTGCAGTGGTCTAGTTTACCATTGGAGGACACTTTTTGGGAGTTTATTAATGAATTTCGTCACAATTATCTTGCTTTCAACCTTGAGGACAATGTTACTTTGCAAGAGGGAAGCAATGTTAGGGTGCATGGTACAGATAATTAGAGAGAAGGAAAGAGGTTAAGAAGAAATCAATATGGCTTAAGGACTTTACTCGGTAGGAGAATTGTACAGCTAAGCAAATAGTTTAGTTGTAAAAAACGGTTGTTAGATAACTGATACAAACTCGTGTAAATAGAGAATTGTAACAGAGAAGAATTAGGCAATGAAAAATCTTCTTCTTCTTCTTCTTCTTCAGTTTCTTCTCTTTCTTGAATCTATAATCTTAAACTGGAATAACCAGTATCAAATCTCCTCACATATAATCCAATATTTAGTTCTTATGAAGTTTGTCACTTCAGATAAACAAATGTTGGCAATTTGTAATGGCATTACGTACGAGAATGGAGTAGTTAGACATTAATGTATTGTCACAACCCATGAAAGGGTCTAACAAGCAACACGTGAAAAGAGACAATAGAAGGAAGAATTTCTAAATAATTTTGAGGTAATTTTCCAGTTATTGTAATCTGTAAATCAGTCTTTTATGTTTTTTAACCAGACTGGAGTTCTAATCATGGCAGAAGGATTAAAGAATCATAGGAAAATGAGTGAGAGAGTTACAAAAGGGAAGTGACTGATATCCAATCTACAATACTGTTTATTTTTTATAATTATTTTGGCAATTGGGTATATCATATTATAAGAAGAGATTCAGGTGATGAGTTTAAGAAATATTTTTACATTAATTTTTGAAATATGTCTTTTTTTTGGCTACCTAAAAGTTAATAATATTGATTTATATTATTCTTGGACGTTGCAATGAACTAAAAATAAGAGAAGTATTAGATTTCTATGTTCATAATTCTATTTCCACAGGACTCGAAAAGCCTGGATGCACAATTGAATAACAAAATAATTGGTATTTATCGTGGTTCCATGATCTCAGTAAAAGAATTAAGCAAGCTAGTTAACGTTGAATCAATTATTTATATTCAATTTAGTTCCATTTCAATTTTTGAAAAATCAATTTTGAAATTGAACTAAGTAAAATTGAAGTTTTCGGTTCTTTCTTTCAAAACTAGTGGAACCAAACTAATATTGTAATATTTACGTAGTATTTTTATAATCTTAATTATAAAAGAAAATTAGCTCAATTTGACCAAATTCGATCAAAATCAAGCCTAAATCAACTCAAAATTAAGTCCAAGCTGACTCAAACCAATTTCAAATCGAAAAAAATTCTAAAATCCAAACCAAACTAAGTATAAACCAAAGAATTAGTTCAATTTCAATTAAGAATGAAATTGACCTGAACCAAACCAAATCAAACTGATTTTACCCGTAAGTTCAGATTCTCTCTTGGGTGATGGGGTATACAACCTTTGCCGCAAATATCATACTTATTTCGTGTTTTTTCCAAGAGTTTCTAGATTTTATCAATATATTGTGCATACTGTCTTATGTGTTTTTTAATTTTTTCGAAGTAAATTTTTGTTCCTATGATAATTTTCACACTATCTCCCTATTAATTCTTGTGTTTAGGGAGAATCTGATGCTCATCACAGCTCATGATCATACCATAACATAATACAAGCATTAGTACACTTGATTAGAAGGTGATTAAGTGCTAACCTCATAAAAAATAAAATAAAAAAAACGAAGCATAGTAAACTAGAGATGGACTAAGAAGCTCACAATTAAGTGATGAAACCCTTTTATTAGAACCGCTAAACCTTCGAAGACGAAAATGGCCGCAAGTCAAGATGGAGTTTTTGACCTTTCTCAAACCTCTCTTCCATCTCAATCAGTGCCAAAACTCTGTAAAAATGATCAACCTCACAAGGAAGAAGAATAGGGCCTTCACTTCTAAAACCATACTCCATTTCTGCTTCCTCTAAAATACTTCTGAAAAACGGATGGTTTAATCGTTCAATCTTCACCGGAAATCTTTTCATCAAAGGCCCCACGTAGACTGAGCGACACCCACTTGGAACCAGGACTTGCCTCCTCTTCTTTTTCCACGCGTCGATCAGCTTCTGAATCAGGCTCTTTCTCCATGTCTGCAGCTTCATCGGCTCAACCTGCGAAATTTTGAAGAATTAGCAAACTGATTTGATCGAAATTTTAAAGCTTCCACGATTTGAAGATATGTAGAAGTGATTGAACTCCAATACATGGAGGTCAGAAGTAGAAAGGAAGAGTGCGGAGTTCAGAAGTGAAACGCTGAATGCGTGAACAGTCTGTGATCGGAACTTGGAAGAACAGTCAATGAAATGGTGCATATATAGATAGAGTACTAGTTTTTTTAATTATATAATTATAGAATATTTGAAATTAGTGTTTCACCAATTATTCGCATTTATAATTGTAGCATAGAAAAGACAAGAATAGCAAGAAAAAAACAAGCATATTTTCTTGGAAGTCGTTACAAAAAAAAATAACGAGCCGAGGAAAAGAGTTCATTATGTCAAACACCAAGTCCTAAGTAAAGAGTTTATGTGGCCAGAATGAAAATATAATAAAGTAAAATTAACAAAATAATTACGGAATTATGAAATTAATGACAAGTTAATCACTAAATAATTTTTACTAATAAATAAAATACTCAATTAAACGATACAAATATCGTTGTTAACTGTTGAAAGAAATATTACGGCGAAAACGATATTGAAACATTACTGCTCTGTAATTTCAATTCTACTTCAGCTTTATATTAAAATCGTAATTATACTCAATTTATGTCAATTTGGTTCGGTTCTGGTCAGTTTTGAACATTAAAAAACTGAAATTCGGTTCAAAATGGTGAAAACCGGAAATTTGCAGTTCGGTTTTCGGTTTTGACTTCTCTAAAGCGAAATAACCGAGACCAAACCGAAGGCTTTACTCTTTACTCTTTACTCTTTAGGTAGGGTTTCTCTCTGCACATCTGTTCTGTCTTCTCACTTCTTCCCCACTCCCGTCATCCGCACTCCGTTGAGTGTTCCGCTTTCTACTGAGTGTTCGATCGTCTTTGTCTTCGTCTTCGTCTTCAAGTCGGACTCTTCGTCTTTCGTTCGTTTCGTCTTCTTCGTTCGTTCGTTTTGTCTTCGTCGTTTGTTCGTTTTATCTTCGTCTTCAGTCGCCGTCACTTGCCTCTGTCCTCTCGACCGTCACTCACCAATCGCATCTCGCCCAGTCACCCTCAACCCTCCGGCTCCAGTGCAAATTGCAGATTGCTTGGCAAATCTGATTAGATTCAACTGTTCTTCATTCTCTCTGTTCTTCATTGATTAACTTAACTGTTCCAAAGTTGGATCTGGATTATGTATTCTCTCTGTTCTTTAGTGAGTAGATTAACTCTTCCAAAGTTGGGCCGAGATTTTGTTTTTGAGTAGAAGGGGGAAATCACAAAAGCTGTGGAAGAAGAGCTATAAAAGGTTACCATTTCGTCTGCAAAATACGAGATTATTTCTCGTATTAGAGATAAATGTGTTATTAACCTTCATTCCATTTTGTCTGGTTATGGATTTGAGATTCTGCAGACTCTAATCATCGATATCGAACCAAACCCACGCTTGAATTGTGCTATGAATGAAATCGACACTTGTAAATTTTGTTTTTGTTATTAGAAAACGTAGTTTTCTGCTAGGAAGAGTTGTGCAAAATATGTTTTGTATATTTGTGTTTTGGACTGGAAAGCTTGTTGTTTACAATTGAAAAAAATAATAATAATAAGGAATTAATAAAATAAAAGGAGGGAAAACCGGAACTAGAACCAAAATTACGGTTCGATTCCGGTTTGGTTTTGGTTTTCCATACACCCGATTTTGGTTTTAAAATTATAAAACTGAAACCAATTGGTTCGGTTCCATTTCACGTCGAAACCGAACCAAACCATGCACACCCCTAATAATTGAAGCAATCTTACAACGAAGACGATACAAGGAAACTCCGGCATGGTATTCTCATCATCAAAAACAATTATCACATTTTCAATTTTCTGAACATCTTCTGGTGGCTCACCCCTCCCCTCGATTTCACCCGTCCAATCCTCATCACCATCTTCTCTTTCCTCTTTCTGATCCATCATCGTGTAATTCTCATCACCAATGTCTAATTTTTCACAGTGAAAAGTTATCTTTTCGCAGATAGAACATTGTCATTCTATAGTATAAAGTAATTGTTTCACCTGTGAAAAATAATCATTCCACTTGTGAAAAGTAATCTTTCATGAGTCGTATTTCAAGAACTCACTATTCACAGCGGAAAGAAGACGTTCCACAGTGAAAAGAAAACGTTTTTTTAACAGAAAACGTGACAGAGATGTTTGCTCCATTCTTTTCCCATTGTTGAGTATTTTATTTATTAGAAAAAATTGTTTAATGTTGACTTGTCAGTGATCACATAGTTCAATGGTTGTTTTGTATAGGAAAATTAACAAAACAAATAAAACAACCATTGAACTTTGAGATGGTATGGAAGTGTTGTTATATGTAAAGTTGTTGAATATATACATATGTCAGTGATCTCATAGTTCAATGGTTCCTTATGGGATGGTATGGAAGTGTTATATGTAAAGTTGTTGTATATATACACATGTCACATTTTAAAGGAAATTCAAGAAGGAATGGGAAATGACTCGACCTGAAACCAAATTGAGTCGTCCGACCCTTTTACCTTTAAACTAAATAGGCAGCATAAGATTTAAATAAAACTTAAATAGTTAGGGCCAAGCAAATTGGCTAATTCAAGATCCATCAATGACATTAAAATAAAATAATAATATAAGTTTGGTATAAATATGTCAAAATAAGGAAAATAACATAATAAAATTCTAATACAAGTTTAGAATAAGGTCCAATCTCACAGGAACTCTAAAAAAGAAATACTAAATCAAATAAAGTTGCAGAACTCATTTCTACATCAACAACTGGAAATCTTCTAAACTAAAACCTGAAGGGAATGTTGTTAGGGTGAGTCAACTAAACTCAATATGGTAAAATTTTAGGTACTAAAATAAAACAGGGAGCATGACATATAAAAACATCAAAAGTAAAATAGATTTATAAAATAAGCAGTAAGGCAAACGATAAAACATTTCACTCTAGTGTAGTACATACAAAAAATAGGTTATACTGTACATAAGGAAAAGTCTAGTGAAAATAGAACTACTCATGGATTCCGGCACACAATATCATAGGCATAAATTGTAAAAGTTCTTCCTTCAAGAGTCATTCACACTGCTACAAGTCCTATCTACCGTGAACGGGTTCGGAAGTTCACTCTTCAAACGTCGTCCTCTCTGTCCACTTCAGCAGAAGCCTTCGCTCTTGTGAATGTGCACATTTCCGTGGAAGCCCTCACTACCACAGACACATGTCCTCTGCGTGCTTCCACGGAAGCCCTTGCTCCAACGGACGTGTTTTCTATGTGTTTCCATAGAAACCTTCACTCTCGTGGACACATGTCTCTCGCATGCCTCCGCGAAAACCCTCTCTTCCACAGATGCATGCATTTTCGCAAAAGTCTTCGCTCCCACAGACATGTGCCTCTCACGTGCCTCTATGGTCGCTTCCATAGAAGCATGCATTTCTGCTGAATCTTTTGCTCCTGCAAACACGACCTGTGACAGAGGACTGTCTCGGCACCCTAAAAACACCAACTTGAAACCAAAAATTCTAACTTTAAACTCTACAAAAAAAAAAACCTCACGATTAGTGTATAATTTTCAACTTTTAAACTCTAAATCCACTTACAAACTTCTCAATGAAGACTCAATCATCTAACAAACCAAATTCGAAATACTGACAGACAAATGTTGAAAAATTCAAAATTTTCCTTCAATAAAATGTCCCAAAATCCAAACTATTGAATCCAAAATTGAAACATCCAAGCCAGTTTATAGAATCAAAATCCTAAATCAAAGTTTATGGTTATAACTTAATTTTCACACAGCAATTTCCATTACAAACCAGAATAAAATTTACTACAATACTTTGTATGAAATCCAATTTCCTTGCGAAATTCTTTTCTTTTAGCGGTTTTCTTCTCTCATTCTCTTGATAGAAAACTCTATTTCCCTCAAGTTTTTAAATGGTGGACTCTTATTAGAAAAACTATAAAGGCAGAACTTTGTATTTATGGTAAATGTCATTAAATAAATTTTTAATTAAATAATTTCAATAATAAAAATGGCAACCATTACAACACACGTACCCATATACCTACCAAAACACATACTTGTTGTGTTCTTTAATTTTTATGACAAACTTTTCTTATTTTTGCATGTGGTTTTGTTCTCATTAACCGTTTGAGTGATCCTACGTTTACGGTTTAATTTTACACTATAATTTCACGCAATGATAATGCACTTACATGTTATGCATTCATTAATATAATTATTATGGTATAAAATAAATATTTAAATTAATAAATTACATTAATCAATGTGAGATTAAAGTACAAAATTAAAGTGTAAATACAATATTATTTTAAAAAAATTTAATATAAAATTTTAGTGTTCAATCTTTATTTTTATTTTTCATATTCATGTTCAATAATCATAATTATAAATTAAAATATCCACAATTTATATTCTACGCTTATGTAAACTAAGCCGAGATCATTCAATCTAGCTGCAACAATAATGTATGTAAGCATGACTTTAATTAGTGTGAGAGAGGTGGGGTTGGCACAATTATTGACATTCTTGTGCTTTTAATAGAATAGAATAGGATAGTACGTAATGATGAATGTGTAACCTATGCCTCTTAGATATTTTGAATTGCATTGATTTATGAGTGTTACATCAAATCTACTCAAATATTTGACAAAGATAAATTTGATTAGGATCGGTCGCCTTCTTGTTGGACGGGAAATTAAATACGGAAACAAATCTTCATGCTAGGGTTTGGTAAAATCGAACTGAACTGATGAAACTGAACTGATGAAATTAAACTTACTTCGATGCAACAGTTCTGTTCATAGTTTAAAGAAAAATAAGATGAACAGAATGAAGGGAAATCAAATCGTCAAAATTCTATACCAAATTCGACTGGAGGGGGTTGGCAACCTGCTTCAAAACCCGATGTCATAAATTATAACCCTAAACCAAACCCAAAATGGCAATGACCTAAGTCCAACCTCGAACTTAAATTGGTTCGAGTCGGTTAAAATAACAAAAAAAAATCATACTCATGTCAACCCTAATTCTATATATAGACAGCCATATAGTAGCTAATATATAAAATATTGTTGTGACACCTAATTATCACATTAATGATGGATAAGTTAAAACGGTTTGACTCTGTGAGCATTTGTACTCATACACATCCATGCCTTGCAAGCCATCTTATATTTACTTCAATGAGATTTTTTAATACCTGTCGAATTTTTTTATGCTTTTTGAATTTATTAATTCAAAATATATTGAAAGATATTTGGGAAATGATAGTCAATTTTATCTCTAACTTGCCAAATTCTATTTTCTTCTATGTAATATTCTTTAGTTCTTCCAGTACAATATTATCTGTTTTGCATCAAATTCTGCACTATTTAATTTTTGGAGTACCAAAAATGCATTGTACTAGGTATGAAGAAAAATCTTACTTATAAACCATGTATTTTCTACTATCTCAAACAATGTAGTATTGTACACTCCCAATTATTTGGGCCGCACCCACACATGGGTCATTGTTAACCTTCACAGGGTGGAATACTACATTTCCTCTTCATCAATTCTTAAAATTTCACTCATTTGAAAAATTTTGAAAGTGAATGATAGAGTTTAGTAACCCTAATTATGTTTGGACCGAGTAGAAAATATGTGATAAAGACAAATTTTAAAATAAAATTATGATTTTTTTACAAGGATTGACACAAATTTGAAAATAAAATTATGAATTTATTCCATAAATCTATGGTGGTAGGAGGGATATAGGGGTTATGCATTACGCATAGAGGGTAACCTCTTAAGCACGGACAGTATTTATTTCATATTTTTTACCAATGATTTTCTAATATATTTGTGGCACATTCAAAACTTTTCTTTTCTTTGCTCATAAATTTTGACCAATAATGATAATTCACGGAAATTTTCATATTTCATTTTTCATTTTTCGTTTATTACTTTTGCTTAATTATTACAGTGAAATCAATTGATTGAACATGATTATTATGGGTGGAATCAGTTTGATTCGGTTCAATTTTATAGTGAATTGCAATCAAACTGACTCGATTTGGTTTTGAAAATAAAAAACCAAAACCGAACCAAACCCATTGAAAACCGAACCTCAATTTTTGGTTTTTCTCGAATCAGTTTTCTGTTTTCTATATTCAATTTGGAGTTGGTTTTATGTTTCAATGCAGGTTCGATTTTGTGTTTTAGTTTGGTTTTGGTTTTGTGTTTCAGATCCTGCCAGATGAAGAGGCTTAATCGAAACACAGTCAAATTTAGATTGCCTTCACATTTGCCACAATAGATTTCAACTCAGAGAAATTCAACTCAAATTTCAACATAAAACAAGTTAAACTTGATGAATCTTAGAGAAATTCCAGCTCTTTAAGGAATTTTTCTTTCATCTGATTCACTCTCCCATTGACGTACAAAAAAATTACGAGAAAATTTTAAGAACATGAAGGAAACATATTTAGCATAAAGTTAGAGCTACATCAACATCCATCTCCACATTTGATTTCTTAAAATGAAAAAATTTGCATTTTCTTAAAAACCAAACAGAACCCAGAAGAAGAATATCAAACAGAGCATAAGATATCAAAATTTCAGCAAAATAAGGTCCACTCCTTCTCAGCCAATAAGAAAAACTGAAACATTATACTATTATAGATCTCCAACTTACAGCGAAACATTAAGAAAAATACTCTCCGTCCCTGATATTTACAAACCAGAACAGAATATTAAAACGAAAAGATTAAGAGAAAAATACTTGATATTTGAGAAAAATAGTGGAGCTCTTAGATGAACATCTCACCTTTGCGGACAAAAAAAATCCTCGCCTATCAGCTCTTGCTTGAGTAACGAAGCTTTTGCTTGAGTCATCACTCGCTTGAGTTGGCTCTCTACCTCTCTTTGTCACCCTTTATCTCGGAGGTGTCAGGACTTGGAGAAGAGAAAGAAGTCTGAAGTTTGAAAAATGAAAATGAAATGTGGTGACTTGAGAGATTGAGAAAGAGCTCGCAGGTGTTAGGATTGGTGAAGCGAAAGAAGTCTAAACTTTGAAAAATAAAAATGAAATGTCGTGACTTGAGAGAAAGAGAGGATTTTGATTGTTGGAATTAGATTAAGTGGACTGGTTTAGGTTTATTCGGTTCGATTCAGTTTAACTGAATTTTTTTCATTAAAACCGAGAACTGAACCGAAAATTTCAGTTATATTTGGTTCGGTTTTAAATTTGGTTTTTTCCTTTTAAAACAAAACCGAACCAAATTATTCTGTTTGGTTCTATTATCCAGTTCGAACATAATTGATTTCCACCCCTACCTAGACTACTTATAATCGAACAGATGACTTTATGTACTTCGCTCAAAAAAAGTATGTGATAATAATTTATATATCAATTTTTATTTTCAACTAATACAAAAGTATTATGACATGAAAATAAAAAATAAAGTCAAATGTAATAAGAACATATTGTACAAGACATTACATGATGAATGATAGTTAAACTTGACAAAAATGCTAGATGTAATGAACTAACTTATACATTTGAGCTAGCTATTAATGAGTTATTAATGATCACCACTATTATTGTCTAATTTTAGCCACTAATGGAGATTCTTTAAGAAGTGACAACACTAAAAAAAATATATACAAAAAATTTGTACATGGCAACGCGATTACAAGTGAGACATGGAACAAGTTGATGTATAATGTTGTACCATATTCTAAAGTATGTCCCTAAACTATATCCGTTTTGCAATGCTCTTTTTATGTTGAATTATAATTTTAGTTTACTACAAGTTTTAACGTTGTTAAAACAACTGATACAAGTAAAAATAAGAAATCTAATTTTATTAAATTTTGAACAAACCCAAGGATTGAGATTGGAGGAACAAAGTGAGAGGTTGGGTCAAATTAAACTTTTATTTGGACCGGAACCGAAAGATAACAGTGGTCCTAAAACGGGGACAACCTAGGCTAAGCAATCCCATGTGATCAATTTTGACTGTTTTAGCAGTTTGTCAGCTTTATTTAATAATAATTGGTTGTATCTCACATTCACGCCTTTGATGCTTTATTAAATTAATTAAGTAAATTACTTTTTTGTGAAATTAACAAAATAAACTTTATAGTTTAGAAGCAGCGACAAGACAAATCTTGAAGAATATACTAAAACTTCGATCTATGAGAAATTAACAACCCAAACCTTCCCCGTCATATTTTCCATCAAAAAATGCAGAGGCAAACATTGCAACCACATTAACATCAAGGCCCATCCAACGACGACGTCCAAGGATTAACAACGGACGTCCTTCGACCACGAAGGACGTCCAAGGCTAATCTAGATTTTTTCGAAAGCAATACGAATATCCGTTTTGAATGGTCGTTCTTCTCCTTTGTTGTCGGGAGACTATCTAACTAAAATAGAGAAAATTGATATCATCATCATGTTCCATGGAGAGGCTACTATCATCGGAAGACAAATTAACAGTTGTTTTTATCACCTTGTAGTCATAATTCACTGAACTTGGTTTGTCCCTTGTGTTCTTTTTGCATTGTCTGCAGCTCTTTTGAGCTTGTTTCAATCGACTCTTTTATTTTTCAGCCTCTACATAAGTTGATGTGATTGCTTTGCCAAAAGTATTATAGATGGATGCTGTGACGAGAAGGCGTTGGCAAATAAAGTTTCATGGTCGTTAAATGAAGGGACGAACGTCCCTCAATGAGGATAGCCGGCCAGGATGGACCAAAGGCGCTGAGGGACATTCGTTTTAAGCTGAGGGACGTCCGTCATAAGTTAAGGGATGTCCATTTTAAGCGAGGGACATATGTTTTTAGTTGAGGGACATCCGTTTTAAGCTGGGGATGGCATAGTCTTTCAATAATTCATCCTGAACGTCCATTTCTAGTGATGAACGTCCATTTCTAGTGACGAACGTCCCCCAGCTTTGAAGGACGTCTGATTCGTTCATCCAACACCCAACAACCTTCATCTGCAACTCTACTCCCATTTAAAATAGTGTGTTTTGCACGTGACCCCCCTTCAACATAATGTCTGTTAGCGCTTTTAGTCTGTCTTGGCCATCTATCATTGAGGGACGTCTGTTCCTTCATCTAACGGTTATGAAGCTTCGTCCGCCAATGCCTTTGTTCATCTAACGGCTATGAAGCTTCGTCCGCCAATGCCTTTGGTCCTAGTTGTCCATCTTCAATGAGAAACGTCTGTCCCTTCATCTAATGGCCAAGAAGCTTCGTCTGCCCACTTAGTCAGATACTCTCCCAACAACAAAAGAGAAGAACAACCATTCTAAACGGACATTCGTACTGCTTTTGAAAAAATCTGGATCAGCCTTGGACGTCCCTTGTGGTCGAAGGACGTCTGTTGTTGATCCTTGGACGTCGCTGTTGGACGAGCCTTGATGTTAATGTGGTTGCAGTGTTTGCCTCTGTATTTTTGGTCGAAAAACATGACGGGAAGGTTTGCATCGTTCATTTCTCATAGATCAAGGTTTTAGTTGTCCACAAAAATTCTTCAAGGTTTTTTTTGTTAATTTCCCTACTTTTTTTTTATATAATTATCAATATTAACCTTAAAGAATGAGATTAATTTTTATTTTGTTATCTAACACCTCAAATTTTGAGGCATTAGTAACGGATACCATCATCGTTAAAGGTCTGTTAAATGGCGGATACATCAATGCTTTTGCAGCCACGTGTTTTTTTAAAATTAAATATATGCACACATGCACTCATTTGCAAATACCAATATTTCCACTACTTAAATATCAGCTTCCCCTAGCTATCTGCCCTAATCATATTGTCTACAAATTATCATTCGTCACATTCATATATTTTTTTGCAAAAACACCTCATTTGGTAGACATACCAATGCTTCCACAGATACCAACGCTTTCGTGGCTATATGTCCTTCTGAAATTAAATATCTTCACACACGCACCCATCCGCAGATACAAATATTTCCGCTACTTAAATATTCGCTTTTGATACTTAAATATTCTGTTCCGCTGCGGATATCTGTCCCACTTATGTCATCCACCAATTACCATATGCCACGTTCACACACACACACACTCATTCGATGGCACGTGTGTGAATGTGGCAGATAGTAATTGACAAACAATATTAGTAGGATAGATATCTACAACAAAAATGAATATTTAAGTAGCGAAAATGTTAGTATCCGCGAATAAGTGTGTATATTTTAGAAGGACATATAATCGTAGAAGCATTGATGTATTTGCCAAATTTAAGAGACTCTCTAATAGTGAAAGTGGGTTGGTAACTACTCGTATTTTGATACTTATTTAATAAAAATTTAAAAAAAAAAAACCCGTTATTGGAGTTAATATTGAAAATTTACCCCTTTTTTTTTCCTAAAACAAATATGCCAATAGATTAAAATATCGTTTGTATATAAGATTCTTACTATGTAATTTGTAATTAATGTTATTTAAAAAGAATAAAAATTAGTGTTGTTTAAAAAATGAGAAACAAATAAGCATCCCTTTTATTTGGATTTAATGTCACGTCCATGGAATTGGAGGTGGAGAAGAAAGAATTTGACATCTTTCGAATTGGGCGAGGACACGTGTTGTGGGGCCCAAAATCCGTTGTACTTGAGGCCCACGTGCGCACCCCTTCCCCCCTAAATAAATATTTCAAACTATTTTTTTAGTAATTATTATAATTAATTAGTAATTTTTTTATCTAGTAATGTAATTTTTTTTTAATAAAAATCAAATGGTCTTGAGTCAAGGTGGTTTGTAAGTTCATTTTTAATGTTTTGGAACTAATAATATCATTTATAAATACTAATTAATAATTTATTATTTTTTGTAATTACTTTAATAAATAATAATTAGGATCAGAGAGTCCAATTAGTGAAGCATAGCTTCGTGGGCAAAGTTAAGGCTGTAGTTCCCATTTTCCAACCCTATTCCAGTCTCCTTCCTCTAACTTCTCCCTCTCACTCTCTCCACAACTGCTTCAATGGAGATCCAGCTTGCATCAAAGTTTCTCTCTCTATCCTTTTGAACTATGTCCTGCAGGTGTGTGTGCTCTGCGAGAACGTGTAAGTATAATCAATGCATGGATGAACAATCGGCTTTTGGCGATTTTCGTGTTTCGTCATTTCAGGGTTCCGACGATTTCCCCTCTGCCAGTTTTGTCTCTTCGGAGCTTCTGCTGCCTCTGCCAATGGCTCTCGCTGTCTGTGTGCGCCTTGTGCTTTTTTCACGTACCTAGTCTCTGCATTGTCTCTGCAGTAAATTCCGCTGAACCAACTTTTCCAGTTTCCTTTCCATTCTCTCTGCCTCCTCTCTCTCTCTCCCCCTTTTTTTCAGGTAAATCCATATTTTCCTTTTCCATTTCATAAATTTCCTTTCCCAAATCTCTAGAACTACATCTGGTTCTACCTCGCACTATACCTCGTTTTTCAAGAAAACTATTATCGGCATAATTGCTTTTCATTCCTTCAATTTTTATGCTATCATGCTCTTCTGATTGAGTGTTCTAGTGTCTTGAGTTTTCCTCTTTCGCTCTTCGCTTTTGGAGTTCGATTCCTTTTTCGCTTTTTTGCGCCTCTTTTGTATTTCCTCTTCTGCTTCGAACTCTCCGTTGCTTTGCCTCTTTTCGGGATAAGTCCAAGAGCTAACCAGTTCATCCTCGTGAGTTTTACTCGTTTTTGAGTCAAACTAGACCTACTTGTTCAGATCGACGGCTATTCTTTGACCCATTTTATTTCATTGATGTGATGTGTTCATTTTTTTTATTTCATATTTTCACCTTCTTCCATTATTAAATGCAGGTTTTTATTTCTGTGTTCGAGTTTCTAAGCTGCGATTCTCGCTCGCCCTTGCAATTCAGTTTTCTGCTTGAGAGTAAAATCAACAGAGTTTTGGCTTTTCGATGATGAGAGTTTTTTCAACTCGGCGAATTTCGGTTGTTGTATTGACGATTTTCTTCCTCCTCCTAATTATGCTTGCGGTTTTTACAGGTTGGAATCTTCCTCACTATTCTTTTTGTGCATTTTGCTAAATGTGCTTCGGTTCGCCTCTCTTTCGCCGACCAACCGCTGTTGATTGATTTGATTGTTCTTATTTTCGTCCCCTACCGACATTGAAAATAATGATTTCGTTGTTTCGTTCTCTTTTACATTCCTCGTCCTGGATTCCGTTTTGCAGGTATGGGAAATGAGAGTGACACACCGAATATAAGCTTCCTTAGTTATGAGGCTATAAACAACAAGCTAAGAGCTCCTCACCGCAAGCTCCTTCGAAGTAAGACGGGGTCCAAACCAGCTAAGTCAGGTAAGTAATTTCATCAAAATTTCTCTGGTTATCTTTTTCACAATCATTTGAATCGGATTGCCTATGGTGGAAGGTGATATTGGAGTTTCTAATTCTCTAATCTGGTATGATTTGATTGTTGTTTTTTCACTGGAAAAGTTGAGATGTGCTGATCCTATTTGTTTGAAAACGATATTTCTCAGACTGCGTTTGTGGTTCATAGACGTATGAGTATGGCTACTATGTCAGATACGCACGCCCCCATTTCTTTAGGGTTTGTGTTGATGTGCATCTTTTCCACGAAAATACTGTTCAGATTTGGATATCTTTGCTGTCACCATTTTCAATCATTTCACGTTCACTCGCCTGAAAAGATGGCTCGTGTGATTAGTCGAGATCACATCCAAGATTTGAAAAAAAAAACCCTAAGATTCAGCTTCTAAACGGTAGAAGAGCTGACTAAGAAAAAATGGAAATGGCAGAAGATTTTGGTTCATAGTCATTAGAGCCTTTGGTTGAAATTCATTTTCAGGAAAAGAAAGTAGC
The DNA here is from genome assembly GCA_022433065.1 of Begonia loranthoides. NCBI lineage: Eukaryota > Viridiplantae > Streptophyta > Magnoliopsida > Cucurbitales > Begoniaceae > Begonia > Begonia loranthoides. Next base: position 6,727,049 of record CM039483.1, read on the forward strand.
TGGGAAGAAAACGGGTACATTCATTAAAAAGACCTAAAGCATATGAAATGTCTATCCTTTTTGTCAACTATTTTGAATCGATTTTAATGGTCTTTCGATTCTTTATAGTTTCTCGTGAATACCCTCCAAAATGCATACTTTTATCTGTAAAAACCTCCTCTACAATGGGTCTGAATTTATTTTCAATATTGTAATGTTTACTCTCTGAATTAATGGCATACCCCTTTTCTTGTTTTGTGTGCTTTGCATTTACACAGACACGGCAATGGACGAACCCACCAGGATGTGGGGAGAAAAGTGTAGCAGATCGGACATTTTGATCAACCAAGGCCCCACTTCTCCACTCCCTACTGGCATCCCGACTTATACCGTGGAGATTATGAACGTCTGCGTTAGTGGGTGTGACATTTCCGGCATTCACATGAGCTGTGGTTGGTTCAGCTCCGCTCATCTTGTCAACCCAAAGGTCTTCAAACGCCTCCGCTACAATGACTGTCTCGTAAACGACGGCAAGCCGCTCCTCAATGGCGGCACGATATCCTTTCAATATGCGAACACCTTCTCCTACCCACTTTCTGTCTCTGCGGTCGTCTGCACTTGAGCAGATGAGATACCCACAACTGCAACGACACGTCTCTCTCTCTCTCTCTCTCTGTTATTATTTCTCTCTTATGGGCAGTTGTGCTATTGGTCCATATGTTTGAGGTACGACCACTGTGGGCTTGCATCAATGGAAGGAAAAAGTTGAACACCTGTAGAAAGCTGTAAAGGATGTTTTGTTTTTGGCGGGAGGGGGGCGAGGTTGTATTGGTTAGAGAATTACATGATTTTGATTTTTTGCTTTATTGGATTGGTGTAAATAGTTATACACAAGTTTAAAAAGTGGATGCAATTCTCTCTTAGGAGACTGAAACTTTGATTAGAGAAATACTTCTGAATGTTATGACCCAAAAAAAAGATTATTTCAAAAGTGATTACATTTAAGAAAACATAATTTACATTTTAAATCACAAAATTTGAACAGGTTACTTCACGAGGTTGGCTACGGGATTAGACCGCTATCATCCCTGATCCATGAAAACTAATTTAGCTTTTCAAAATGGATTACATAGAATTCGATTAACCAAATTACATGTTTCAACATCAAAAGGTTCATTTTGGATTATTGTATAAACATGGTTGTCTTTTAAAAAGAGAGAACTATGAAAATGCCTTTCAAATGAGTCTTTCCATTAAAATCATTTATTTTTTGTTTTAATTTTTTTTATTATTATTTCTTTTTTTTCCCTCGAAAATCATAATACACACCCTAGAATGCCATCAAGAGATTATTGAAGAAACATTGACATGACTCACCCACAAAGGACATGAGTTAGAATGGGAAACGACTCAGTCTAATAGAATCAAATCGTCTAACTCTTTTATTTAATTTTCTTATTTACTAGCAGAAGTCTTAAAACATTTATTACATATCATGCCTCGACAAAACATGAGCTAAATAGATCTAACAAGTAATACCAGATAGTATAATAATATAATCCATAAATTAACTTTGTAGAATGTAAAATAAAGATTATAGTTTATTCATACCAAAAAAATTTACTTCACCAAATGTTTCTAAAAAAATTATTAAAATGCAAGAATAAATAACTAAATCTCACCGAATTTTTACTCTTAATTCGACAACTGGAAGTCTTGTGGAAAAAATCCTGAAAGGCTGTCATTATGGTGAGTTAATTAACTCAATATGGATCAAATATTTATATTTAGCATTTTAATTAAAAAAAGAAATGAGTAAGCATGCATCATCTTAAAATTGTTATTTTATAAATTTGTTTTTAGAAAATTTTGTACAAAATGGCTTTCGTTTAAAACAATCCACTATAATGTGATACGTAATTAAAATAAATCATTGTTATACCAAAATAAAATCTCAGTGATAATGGAGTCACTTACAAACTCCGGACACACCATGCCATAGACATATCACAAAATAAAAATTCATATTCGGCAATCGCGAAAACCACATAAATACCCAGATCAGGTTTAGGGTTTTGTGACCAGGGACACGACATGTGCAACTGTCTCATTACTCTAGTTAACAACAAACAAACACATCATCTCATAGTTGAATGTGCGTAAAGAAAAACATGACTTCAAATCAGGTCAATCAAACTCAGTTCACATGATCACGTTGATTCAGTAACTTTTCATATACATGCTTTAAAAAATGTGTACAGTGAAAAACTACATATAATATAAAAATTCAATAAGCCATAAAATGAACACATCAATTTATATGAGACATGTCTCAAAATATTATTATTTTTAAATAAATATTATACAATGTTGTGCATAAAAATAAATTCTTACCACATAGTGAACTTATCACCGGCCCAAGCTCAATGATAAAAGAAGTTCAATTTTTAGAATTCATAATTTTTAAATTACATTTTGGGTACCTATCAAAAAATAAATTCGTCAAATTTTTGGACTAAATTTATATATTAAAATCCCCAAAATTTCACTCAAAATAATTCAAAATTAATTGGGTAGAAATTACCTAAAATTTAGCTCAAAACAATCCTAAAATAGGTCTTGGATTGCGGCCCAAATAGGTTAAACCGTGGCTCAAAACTGAGCTTGGCTGTTGACTATTCATGTAAAATTCGAGATTTTTATATGATTTTAAAGATGCTATATCTAAATTTTTTGTAAATTTTTGGTCAAATGTGGAAGAGTTGACTCTTTTTGTCGCGTGGTGGCGACGTGTACATTTTTCCGTAAAACAGTTAAGTTGAGTTTTTCCGAGTGGGAATTTATTTTGGAAATATTTTTTAAAATTATTTTGACTAATGAATTATTTTCGGTTGGCTTTTGAACGAATCGGAATTTAAAACGGATTAATGTCAAAACTCAAATATAATATATGTTTTTAATATATTTTATTTTATTTTTTTATATTATTTTATTAATTAAGAAATTTAATTTAGAAGAAAGAAGAAGAAGAATTGAGCAGTGGCGAGAGAGAGGTTCGCGAAGGACGATTGCGTGATGCGAGCAGTCAATTTCGGCCGACGGTGTCCGCTAATGATCAAGGGCTATCGAACGCGGTGGTTGCATCATGATAGAAGAGCAATTCTAGCTCACGCACTAGCAGTGGAATATTTCTAACAACTTTGCAACAAACTTTAGTCTAGAACTTTCGTCTCCTTATATAAACTACATTATGTCATTTTTACGAGTAACTCTTTTACAGAATAGAATCTTTCAATTTTCTTTTCTGATTTGGTATTAGAGCATAATGGCCTCCTCTAGTACCACCTTTTCTTCTCAAACTCAGTTCATTTCTCCTCCCGTCCCCTATCTTCCTTCCTTCACTCAATCTCTCACCGTGAAGCTCGATTCCACGAACTACCTAATCTGTAAAAACCAACTTCTTAATGTTATCATTGCCAATGGTCTGGAAGCTTTTCTAGACAGTTCCTCTACCCCTCCTCCGCCCTTCCTTGACCCTTCCAATCTTCAACCCAATCCGGCCTTCACTCTATGGCAACATTATGACAAGCTCCTTCTCAGTTGGTTCTATGCCTCTTTGTAGAACTCCCTACTGTCTCAAATAGTTTGCACCCTCTTCGGAAGTATGGAATGCTCTATCTCGCATCTTCTCCTCTACATCTCTGGCAAAACTCACAGAAGTATGCAGACAACTTCACAATATCTCTAAGAATGGTATCTCTGCTTCAGAATATATCCAGAAAATCAAATCTCTGTGCAATACTTTGCAAGCTATTGGAGAGCCTGTTTATGCCAAAGATCATCTATTGTGCTTACTTGGAGGTTTAGGCAGTGATTACAATGCCTTCATGATGTCCATTACAAGCCGACCGGATCCTCCCACCATTGAAGATGTTCACAGCCTATTCTTAAGCTTTGATTTCTGCCTTAACCAGCAAAACATGGTTAGTCCATTACCCTCACTGCAAGTCAATTTGTCCTCATTTCATTCCCGCCCTTCTCATCCTCTTGCCTCAAATCCCAATCTGCAATTTCAACCGCAGTCACCACTTACTCAGTCCAATGGTATTCTTGGTACACCGCCACCTCCCTTTAACACCTAGCGCCCTGGCAGATCTTCAAATTGCTCGAAATGACAAATTTGTCAGAAACTGGGTCACACGACTACCACCTGCTATCATCGGCTCAATACCTCCTTCCACCCTCCTCCTCGCTCCTTTCATGTCGTTGCTGCCCCTCCATCTCGCTCGAATTTTACACCTTCTGAAAATTCCAGTGTTGCATCCATGCCGTCCACGTGGCTGATGGATAGTGGTGCCACCCATCATTTTACTCCCAACGCTTCGGACCTTCAGTCAAGTGCTGCCTTAACCGGTCCGAACCAAGCCTCCACGGCCAATGGTACGTCCCTTTCTCTTTCAGCCATTGGTTACTCTTCTTTTCCTGTAAAGTCCAAGTCTCTGTATCTCAATAATATTTTCCATTCTCCTTCTATTACAAATAAACTAATAAGTGTGCATCGTTTATGTGTTGACAATAATGTCTTTGTTGAATTTCACCCTTCCTTTTTTCTTGTCAAGGATCGTTGTTCGAAGACGATCCTTCTTTGCGGTGACGTTCATCATGGTCTTTACTCTATTCCAGCTCCTATGTCCTCCTCTCCTACATTGTTACTCACTTTGTCTTCTTCTCCTTGATCCATTGTTGCTTGCTGGCACTCCAGATTGGGCCATCCACATCTAGAGTGTCTCAAGAAGTTGTTACCGTTGTTTTCGAATGTTTCTATTTCTAATATTGCAAACTTTCAATGTAATGCTTGTGATATTAGTAAATCGCATCGTCTTCCTTTTTCCATTCTTGTGTCTCATGCTACTTCTCCATTTGATCTCATACATTCTGATCTTTTGGGTCCGTCTCCAGAAACTTTGATCACTGGTGCTCGTTATTTTCTATTATTCATTGATAACCATAGCCAATTCACGTGGTTTTACATGCTTAAAACAAAGGATGAGGTTAATTCCATTTTTATACAATTCTATAACTTGATTCTTAATCAATTTAACATATCCATAAAAACTCTTCAATCTAACTGGGGTGGAGAGTTTAGAGCTCTCACACCTTTTCTTCTTTCTAAAGGAATTACACATCATGTTTCCTGTCCGTATACTCCTGCTCAGAATGGTAGGGTTGAACGTAAAAATAGACACACTGTTGAATTGGGTCTGTCCTTGCTGCATCATTCTAGTGTTCCCCTTTGGTTTTGGCCCTATGCTTTTGCAACATATACGTTTCTCATAAACAGGCTTCAAACGCTTGTTCTGCACAATGTCTCTCCTTTTTAGAGTCTGTTTTATCGTTTACTTGATTATTCTTCACTTCGTGTCTTTGGTTGCCTCTATTTTCCATGCCTCCACCCTTACATACCACATAAACTCCTTCCTCGATCATCCATCTGTGTTTTTCTTGGGTATAGTAACTCTCATAAAGGCTACCTATGTTTTGATATATCTACTTCTTGTCTATACATCAATCGACATGTCGTTTTTCATGAGTGTCAATTTCTGTCAATTTCCTTTTTCACATAGCTTGATTCCTCCTTCACAGTTTACTTCATCTTCTCCTGTCGTCATCTCCGTCCCTTCTAATACCTCTACACCATCTTTCCAAACTGTTTCCTCTCCTTCCAATGATTTGACTGCTTCCTCTTCATCCCCTTTACTGCCTTCTGTTTCCAACAATCCACCTCTGTTATCTTGTCCTCCACTGGTACCCAATACTCATCCCATGAATACAAGATCTAAGTTTGGCATTTTCAAGCCCAAGGTTTTAACTGCGGTTAGTTCTGATTTGTTTGAACCTCAGACATATCTATAGACTTCTAAATTTGGCCACTGGGGGGAAGTTATGCAACAGGAATTTCATGCCCTTCTTCGTAATAAGACTTGGTCTTTGGTGCCCTATCCTACAGCTCAAAAGGTCATCGGGTGTAAGTGGATCTTTAAGCAAAACTCCAACTCTGATGGTTCCCTGAACAGGTTTAAGGCTCAACTTGTGGCTAAGGGGTATGATCAAACAGAGGGAATTGACTACATTGAAACGTTTAGTCCAGTTGTGACGCCCCAAACACATCGTGTAACCTTGTCTCTTGCTCTTTCCTTTGGATGGGATATCAGACAATTGGATGTGTCCAATGCTTTTCTTCATGGGGATCTGTTGGATACTTTTTATATGCATCAACCACAGGGCTTTGAAGACTCATCTCATCCTTCTTATGTCTACAATCTTCACAAGTCATTGTATGGACACAAGCAAGCTCTGCGTGCATGGTATGATAAATTACAATCTACTCTTCTATCTTGGGGTTTCAAAGTGTCGACTTCTGACACTTCAATGTTCTTATATCATTCTGGTTCATTAGTTACTATCATGCTTGTTTATGTTGATGATATTTTGTTACCTGGCAACTCTTCCTCTCTTCTGGATAGTCTCCTTAAATTTTTACACTCAAAATTTGCAATTAAAGATCTCGACCCTCTTCATTACTTCCTAGGTGTTCAGGTTACTCGCTCTTCAAATGGTCTCCAACTCAGTCAATTTCAATATATTTCTGACCTTCTTTCTCGGGCAAAAATGTCTTAATGTAAACAAGTTCCAACTCCGATGGTTTCTGGAATAATTTTATCTAAACATGCAAGCATTCCTCTACCTAATGGCACTCTGTTCCAGCAACTAGTTGGTGCTCTACAATACTGCACTTTAACAAGATCTGACATTTCGTTTGTTGTCAACTGAATTTGTCAATACATGCATTCTCCGACAGATTTGCATTGGACTTATCTAAAGAGGATTCTTCATTATCTTCAGGGTACGCGGTTATATTATCTTTCATTTCAACCATATGACTCACTCGATATGCACTGCTTCAAAGACTCAGATTGGGCAGCATGTCCTGATGAGCGTCGAAGCACGAGTGCATATTGTATTTTTCTTGGTCATAATCCGGTTTCCTGGTCTTCCACTAAACAACATGGTGTTTCATGATCTAGCACTGAAGTAGAATATAGAAGCATTGTGAATGGAGCTTTTGAAGTTATTTGGTTACATTCTTTACTTAGTGACATGAGTTTTTTCTTATCTTCCTGTCCGACTATTTTCTATGACAATGTTTGTGTGATATACATGGCTTCAAATCCAGTTCTCCACTCAAAGTCCAAACATGTGGAGATTGACTTCCACTTTTTCATAGATAAAGTTGCAAAGGAGTTCTCTGTTGCATTCACTCCCTCCTCCAATCAAATTGCAGATGGGCTTACTAAACCACTGTTGATTTCAAAGTTTCAATCCTCTCGGGACAATCTCTGTGTTCTTCGGCCTTGAGATTACGATGGGATGATAGCAGAGCAATTCTAGCTCACGCACTAGCAATGGAATATTTCTAACAACTCTGTAACAAACTTTAGTTTAGAACTTTTCTCTCCTTATATAAACTACATTCTGTCATTTGTATGAGTAACTCTTTTACAGAATAGAATCTTTCATTTTCCTTTTCTGATTCATCATCCATCCGAGGGCGTTGCGCGAGATAGAGCTGGCCGAGGTAGTGGAATCGGGCATTCCGAGCAATTCCCTTCGGTCTCCAAACATATACTCTTTTCCCTTAACACTTTAATTCAATCTTACTCAAACAATGACTAGTATGATTTCATGCCTACACCTTTCACTATCTATAAACTCTCACTATGAATATGATATTCAATCTACTATATTCTTACAATTTGAAAAAATAGTTTGCTAACACAAACTCTTCCGATAATCACTTCACCAACTAATCACTTCTTCTTCCTTAAATAATTATGGAATATTATAAACTTATTTTAATAATAGTTCCACCTGTTTTTATTATTCTTTGTTTACTGATTGTTTATGGAATACTTTTATGTTATAGTAAATATTGGGATGAATGTTAAAAATGAATAAAATAGACAAAGTTGAAAAACTACAGATTCATAATTTACGTATTAGAACATTGACTACAGAATTTAGTAATCTACCAGGTATTCCTTTACAAAAAAAAATACTTATTCTACCAAAAAATTTACCTCATGGAACTAATTATGCAATCGAAAGCTCTAGTTCACATTTAGATACATCAGACAATTCTAAAGTTAAAGCCCTTCTTAATAACATTATGGAAATTTTATCATGTTTGTTGATTCACCACAATGCAGAAGATTTACAGGAAATACAAAATAATATCATCATTACAAATGAATATTTAACAGAACAATACTTTAAATTAAAAATAAAAATTAAAGATACAACAGATATAGTCAAGGAAAATCAAGATAAATTAGTAAAGATTGAGCAAAATATTACTGAATTAAAAGAAGAAATCAATAATACTCAAATAATGATACTCAATCTAGACGCATACATACGAAAATATCTAGGATGAGTAATAATCTACTAGAAAATATAAAACTTTTAGAACATAATATGTTAAAATCCGTAAATGATTTAAATAAACAAATCAATGAAGTAAAACAAAAAAATCTAGAAATCAAAAAAATTCTGCAAGACTTGAATTATTAAGAAACGTATGACGAATTAACTGAAGCAAAAACAATTATCTTTCAATTTATCGACAAATTTATTAAAAATCTTGAAAAACAAAGTCAACAAATTAATCATAGAAAAGATATCATTGAAATAATTGATAACTTACAACAAATAAAAATAAACCAAGATCAAAAGAGATATGTAACTATTGAAGACCTAGATAATATCAATCTAGCGAACAAACCAAAATGTAAACTAACTATTAAACCTCCTCTATCTATATAATGGATAATCTCGAAGAACAAATAGAAAAATTAACACATTTATTTGCAGAATTGGATATTCCAAAAGAAGATAAAAATGAATATTTACTAATGAATAATGAAGCAGAAACTAATGAAATAGTGTTTGATTTTGAATCGGATTCTAACAAAAATCCATATGAAAATCTTTACAATCCACATTATCCAGTAAAACAAGAAATTCCAGAATCTAGTTATAGAAACCAAAATTATAAAAAACGTACATATGATGAAACTCCTGACGAAGAATTTCAAAAATATATTAGTAAAAAAGGATATTATTATAAAAATAAATAGACTAGAATTCCTAATCAATATATTTCAAAAATTGAACTCTAATTAGGATCACACATATTAAATTTAGACAGTGTTGAAAATGAACATGAAATCTTAGAAGACTGAAAAAATCGAATTCATATTTTTTTACAATTAAATCAAGAAATCAAGGATTTAACTTCTGAACACTTATTCAATTACGTAACTCATTACACAACAGGAGTACTATATAATTTCTTAACAATGATCTCAAATCCTAATAAATCATTAATATTAGATACAGATGCTATTACTACATTCAAAAATATTATTCAAGCATTAACTCAAGAATTTATTAAAAGATATTCGAAAGAAGTTGAAAATGCATATACTACTACATTTATTGATAATGCTTTTTGGCAATTAACGAATTTACAAATTTGTGATTTATGCTATCTAGAAAATTTCATTTGTGAATTTAAAACAAGATATTATGAGCTAGATGATAAACATAAAAATCTACCAAAAGAATTATTTTATAAAAAATTACCATAAAAAATTCATTTACTCCTTGAAGAAAATTATCGTAAATGAGTAAAAGAAAATGTTCTACCTAATTCTCTAGGTGCTAGGATTACATTATTAAGAGCATGGATGCAACAATCTTGTTCTACAGAAATAGCTAAAAAACAAGCAAAAATTAAATTATGTTGTGAAAAATTAACAAATAAAATAGAAAAATATGGTTGCAAAGATAATATTAAGAGACATAAAAAATGGAAAAAAGTTGCTTATAAAAATATCAAAAATTCAAATGGAAAAATCCTCGAAAATACTTTAAAAATAGAAGACAATATTGTCAAACGAAATATTCCAAACCAGATCAATTTTGTCCTACCAAAAAATCTACATGCACTTGCTGGCTTTGCCATGAACAAGGATACTATGCAAATAAATGTCCTAAACGATTTGAACAGAACAAAAATACTCAAGTATTGAAATTAGCCTATAATATAGGTTACACTCCTATTGAAGATTCTTATATCTGTTCTGATATTAATATTTATGCTTATACATATGATTTTTCTGCTACTTCCATTAGCAGTAGTAACTTTTCATCATTTTAAAATCTTTTCATTTTTCTTTCCTTTTTTGAGGGGGAAGATGAATAAATATTATCTTTTTTTTCCATGAAATACCTATTATTTTACATATCAGGAAGTAAATTATATGACATCAATTACTAATCCTGATCTATCAGTATGAGATATCAGGTATACAAATATATTTTCTTAATTTTATCAGATACTCTCACAAGAAAATAGAAGCATATTCAGACATAAGATCTTTTTCAGGTATTAATACTTTACTCGAGCTTCGTGCTCAAAAGTATCTAATCAGAATACTTAATCAGAGTTTTAGCTCAATGAACTTTGGTTCACAATATCTAATTAGAGCTTTAACTCAATGAACTTCGGTTCAAATTATCTAATCAGAGTCTTTGCTCACGAATATTCGGTTCACAATATCTAATCAGAGCTCTTGTTCACAGAGCCTTTTGCTCATTGAACTTTGGTTCGTATCACCTAATAGAGCTTGCGCTCACACTTTCTATTATAATCAATTATAAAGTGATGTGTGTATTGGACTACTCACTTATCTACTTAATCCTTTGATTAATGGAGTTGCCCACTCACTCTTACCTTATTTCAAAATAACTTATTTTAAATGAAAGTGATATCCTACCTAATATTCTCTTTCTTTCACGAATCCTTACAATACTTCTTTTCTTTCTTATCACCGAAAGATGGAAAGTGATTTTCTAGCCTTAGACTTAGCTCTAGACCTTATTATTATGTTCATTCACCCATCACTTTCCATTCTCCTATAAATTCTTTCATTATTTCTCAAATAATCAAACACTTGAAACATTTGAAGAAGCGATCTCCGAAAATGAAGATTTATATTCCTACTCTCCACATATCGAGCACGACACTTTATCTCAGCAATGAAGAAATAGCCAGATTACTTTCAGATCTCAATGATCTTATTGATTATTCTCGAACACCTAGTGAAGAACAACAACAATTTTTTTGTGAGTATCTACATATTAAAAGAAATTATGATCTAGTATATCCGCATTTGGGTCCAGATATTTATCTTAGTCTAAAAGCTCAATGACAGGCCAGACAAATCAATATATCAACATTTGATCTCAATGATATTCATCCTATACTCCATATAAATCCAAGTGTATATATATTGACTATCTTATTACCCTTGCTATCCGACAAAATAAATGGAATGGCAGAGGAATCATCCTTAGCACCTTAAGACAAATTATCAAGAATCAAGAAGCTTTCGAAATAGATATAAAATATAATGACTATTTGCTCTCCTGTCAAAGATATGAATGGAGACAAAAAGCAGTATAAAGACCAGAAGAAAAGAGAATCAACTGTTTTATGTGATTATGGTAATCCTAAAGTATACAATCTCTTCAAAGAAGCATGAAGACAAGATGATTACCACTACTAGACAAGAACAATCTACCTACAGAAGACTCTACAATCAAAAGATATATTCCTTACGCACTATCAAGGAATATATTCCTTTCTATCTTTTTTATATTAATAATGTAATGTAATCATTGTAAGGGTGATTCCCACTGTCGGGAATCACTTTATTTTTACTTTTTAGTTTTGTACATTAGTGGGTGTCAGAGAATTTATTCCCTTAGCTTTAGCTTTTAGCTTTTACTTTTACTTTTTCTTTATGTCATGTTTGTAACGAATATATTCCTTGTCAGAGAATATATTCTTTTCTTTTCTTTATGTCAATGTAAATATAAGAGTCTGTCGGGGAATATACCCCTTGGGGTCTGTAAGGAGCTTGACCCCTCCGATAAATAAGGGTGTTGCGCGAGACAGAGCTGGTCGAGGTAGTGGAATCGGGCATTCCGAGCAATTCCCTTCCGTTGGCATCAGCTGCGAGCGAACGAGGGACGATAGTTCACCGGTGATAGCATCAGCTTCGAACCGAGAGCTGCATTCTTCCCCTTCTCTGATTTCAGTAAGGAATTGCCTAATGCTAGGGTTTTGATTTCTATTTTGGAAAATTTTAGGGGATTTTGTTTGTTGACTCTGTGTTGATGAAATTAGAGTTTTGAGGATTGAAAGGTTGCTGTGTGATTTTGGGTCGGCTGATGGAAAACACCCGAGGGGTTGTTTTTTGTTATGGTCCCTGTAGATTTTGCTCTGTCCTTGCTCTCTGCATATTTTACTGCTTTGAGAAATCGTTGAAAAATGTTTTGTTGTTCATGGTTTGATTAACACCTAGGATTGTAGTTGGAAATTGTTTAAAATTTTGGTTCTACCGTGGTGTTTTCCTCCTTTTCTGGTTTTTTGCAAATAGGTTCTGTTTGATTCCTGAAATTGGTTTTGACTCCTGTTTTGGATGGACTGTTTGCTATTTTTGTTAGAAACATCTTAGGGGAGTATGTCCTGTTAGGATGCCATAGTTTAATGATTACTTGGGTCCCTATTTTTGGATTCCTATTTTGATGTGGATTGTGTTTTGTTACTACTGCCAGACATCAGGATTGATTCTGTATAGGTTGAGATACTTGGATTTTTATTTTGGTTGAATGTCTTTTTACCGAGGGATGAAGTTTGGAATTTGTTGCCCAGTATAGGTTATGTTCTTTAATTTTGTTTCTGCCTATAGAAATTGTGAGAATATGTTACCTTGCTGGTTTAGATCCTGTGTTTTGGTTTCTGCTAAGGGAAATTGGTTGCTCCCTTGGGGAAGAAATGATTAAGGGTAATTAGCTTGATTTTGCTTTGAGTTCAGTTTAGTATTCTTCTCTTTGTTTGTGGTTAATGCTTGTAGGCTAGTATAGAGAAATTATACTTTGTTGTTTGGGCTTTATTCTCTATTTCGTGTATTGCCTTAGTATATATGTCATTGTGGACTCATGCTCTGTCAATTAGGTTTATTCAATGTTTACCGTTTGTTGAGGTTTGAAGATTTTTTATAGCTAAGTGATGAATTTAGAGGATTCTGAAGTGGGTTTAGATGAGTTTGTTTACAACAATAAGTATGAAGATGGACGTTAGATTTAATCCAATGTATATGTTGTATCCTAGATTTGGTTTCTGGTTTGGGACTCGTGGTTGTCCCTAAAAACTGTTTTGGATTCTAGTCTTGTTTACGGCTTGTCTGTTACCCTTATATGTTTGTTGGGATGTTTGACACCGGCCTTGTTTTAAGTTCTGGAGTTGTCAGATAATTCGAATTTTCGCTTACGACAATGCGTGGAGCAGGTTTGTTAGTAAGCGTGTCGTGGTCACCATCAAGGTAGTGATCTTTATACTTTCTGGACTGCATTGCATCATAGTTTTCAAAACTGCTATTTTTGTGGACTACCACCACACCTGAAAACCCAACGGGGACTGTTCGACAACATGTCAGTTTTTACGTGTATGTATATTTTCTCACGTTTACATTCTGTACATGGTTTATTGCTGATATTTGTATATATTGATGATGTGACTTCTATGCATGTATTTGGGGGATGAATTCTCTTGATGTTTTATGTAATACCCTGATTTTTTGTATTATAATTTAATAAGGATAATTGGAAAGTAATTAAGGGTATTTGGATTAATCGGATAATTATCGGGGTATTATCTAAGACGTATTTATAGGATTATAATTTAAAGAATTTATTGGACGATAGCAGAAGGAGAGAATTCAAATCTGTCCTGATTTTAGGACTTTCAGACGCATGCGGACGAGTGCGGACGCATGCGAACTAGTGCAGACGCACCCGGACGAGTGGGGTTTGAATCTGTGCAAATAATTGGACTTTTCAGACAATCACGGATGAGGCGTAGACGCATTCCCTAGTCCAAAATCGCAATTCTGAAGGAGTGAAAGAATGGATTGAACCGGTTTGGTTCAGCTCGGTCAAGAATTGTATGTAGCCAGTTTTTAGTTAAGGGAGAAAAAAAGTAGGATTTATTGGGATTAAAATGTGAAAGGATTATTTGAATATAAAATAAATGAGATTAGAATTAAAGAGGAATTAAAATGTAAAAGAAGAAAATTAGGAGATGAGGGGGAGAAGTGAACCGGTTCACGCTGTGAACCGATTTAGCTGAAGAAACAAATGGTCACGGGCCATTCTGAAGAAGAGAAAACAAATAGAAAGGGAGAAGAGAGGACTCGCGACAAGGAGAGAAATCTAGGGGGAAAGCTGGCTCGGAAGAACGACGTAAGGCGTGCGATGAGCTCAGGTGGTGGAAGTGATGTTGTTCGTCGTTCGGTGAACAACTGCAGCAACGCGGGTTTCGGTTTAGGGCTCGGGAATTTCTGAGCTGCGCGAATGAAGAATAACCGCGATGCGTTGGCCCCCTGGTGTCGAGAAATCAAGGCATTTGAAGAGGTAAGTCTATGGTTTTCCGTTCTCCTTGATGCTCTGTCGTTTTATGGTGGCCTGCAACGATGGTGCCAGCGATTCGTGTTGGACCAGCCAAAGGCCTGTGGTCCAGCTTGCAATTCGGTTCAAATCGATCCATCCGTGGCTGGTTCTTGCTGTGATGAAACCGACAACTCGGACGTGCGGGGGATGACGTGATGACAGGGCATGGCTGGGAATAGCTGGTGGCAAGGTATGGTGAGGAGTGTTCTCTGGTGAAGTGAAAGGCAGAAGAAAAAGGGGAGGCTGGCTGTGAGAAGCTCTCGAGTGAGATACCTTGAGTGAGAAAATAGAGACAGAGGGTGGGAGGAGGCTCTAGACGAAATTGAATGGCCGAGAGAAAAATAATGGAGAGTGAAGAGGAAGGAGTTGCTGCTCCTTTCGGGTCTCCTCGGTTCTTCAAGTAATGGTTCTCTTCCTTAGTATTGGACAATTTCAATGAAGTAATTGGATTGTTGTCTGTTGTCTGGTTATGCTTTGACTTGGTTTCTGACGATATTTCTAAGAAGATTAATGTTCTGTAATGGTTTTGGTTAATGGTATGGAAAAGTCATAATCTGTTTATGGATTTTGTTAAGACTTATGCTTTGGATTTCTAGAGAATATTGATGAACTATCTACTGCATGCATAATAGTAGTTTATGCTCCCTGTTTAATTACCACAACATATGTGATTTCCCTATTGTTACTTCTGCTCAGTTGGTTTTGGGAATACTTTTGGTTGCCTGCTAAATCGTGGGTTTGTTAACCATAAATGTGTAATGCTAAGTTGGATTTTGTTCTAGGATTTGGTTACTGGAGTCAGTTGTTGGATATAAGTTATTAACCTGTTTGGTATTGATTTTGTGTAGTCGGACTAATAGTCTAAAATGTTTAATTGAAGAATATATGCTTATGTTGGATAATTGTGTTGGATGAGATATAAAGCATATACTATGTCCACTTGGATGTACTGTGATAAGTTGTCATTGTCCTGTGAGAGAAGTTGTTGTTTGGTTATAGCTTGATTAACAGTGTTGAATGACATCGTTCTGTTAATCATATCTAGCTATTCATGTCAGTCACTAATTGGATAAACATATTCCGCTTTAGGGGTGTAAAAAGGGGTTCCTAGAATTTGTATATAAATTAGAATACGAAAAAGACAATGAAATTAATAAGTTATAAATGTTTTTAATTATGAAGATATTAAAAAGGAAAAGAAGGATAAAGATTAAGTACGAATACGCGATAACGCCTCGAGGTAAGAAATTGAGTAGTCTTTGGTTTGTGGAGGCCCTACACCATTAGCAGTGTCTTTCTTTTAAATGTTTATTTGCGCTTCTACTATGCTGCTTTACTTATTATGTTTATATTGTTTGCACGTTATTAATTTAATCTCTAAGCACGTTTAGGATGTTAGCATATCATTGTTGTTTCCTTTGAATAGCCAAGCAGGTCTATATCATTATTGCTTTCTTTAAATTACTAAGCATGTCTATCTCCTTATCGCTTCCTTTAAATTGCCAAGCATGCTTAGAATATTCTTATTTTCTTTAAATTACCAAGCATGCTTAGATTATTGCCTTTTCTTTTACTATTATATTCTGCAAATTTAAGCATGTCATTCTTTGTTTCAATTCGTTGCTATATTCGTTCTTTCATTCGCTTTTAATAACAGCTATTCACTAATATTCGTTGTTTACATTTTGTTATGTTATACTATATCAACATGCATCATGATAATAGAAACAAGTAGGAAGTGTCACATATGGGGTTAGTACTCATATACATTGAGTAAGGAAAAAAAATTAAAGAAGAAGAATGGGGAGTTGGGGAATGAAAGGGTAGTGTGGATCTGGCTAAGTAGACAGATATATTTACTACCCTCTCACAAGTTACGAGAAGAAAAGAACGTTACATTTCTCTTGTCGGAACTGCGAGACTGTCTATCATGGTGGTTAGAAGCCTACTAAGACTATCATCTCCCTAAAGATTCTACCAATCTCTCTCTTGATGTACGAGTTATATAAAATACGTAAAGAGAAGAACAGTTGGGGTGGACCCATTCCGACATAATGAGTTAAAGGCATACATACGGCATATCTCATTTCTTACTAGGTCTCGAGCTCACAGTTTGCTAATGGTGTAGATACACGCATGAGAAAATGATGAACAGGTGAAGGAGCAGTTGATAAAGGATTTGCACGGGCAGGACTGGTAGTTGGTTAGGCTAAGGAAAGTAAAAGAGAAAAGTAATTTTTAATTAACACGTAATTATTTGTTTAGTATTCCTTAAATAAATTTCTTATGCTTCCGTTATGTTTTGAGAAAATATTTTATAAATATGATTTTCCACTGTTTAGAAAGATTTTCATAATGAGTCTAAGGAAAGGGTTTTTAACGGAAGGTTTTAATAAAGATTTTAGTTGTTTTATAAAGGTTTTAAATTTAACATATTTTTAAAGTAAAGAAAAATTCGAGTTGTCATACTTTAGGCACTCTAGCGCTAAAGGATCATGAGGCTATCTTGCCAACCTTCGACTGCTAGAAGGTTCGACATTGATTACGTACATTGGGAGGATGAATCATCTTAATGTTTTAGGTACTCTAGTGCTAAAGTATCTCGAAGCTATCCTTGAAATCTTTTATTGAGAGAAGATTTGATATGTACATTGGAAGGATGAATCATCTTAATGCTTAGGCACTCTAGCGCTAAAGCATCACGAGGCTATCTCCAAGCAATCTTCTGCTGCGTGAAGATTGGTCGTTTATGTGCAAAATGACGATAGGGCATTCATGACATGTCCTTAGGTTGTGAGGTCAGAAAGTGCAAAAAGAGGATGGGGCATTAGTGATGTATCCTCAAGTTGCAAGTCCTAAAAGTTGGAAATAGGATGGGAGGGTGATGACGCCTCCTTGGGTTGAAAGCCTCTAAACCTGGCTAGGTTGTTGTTACACGGAGTTGGAAGTGTTGTTAGCCACAAAGATTAGCCTATCCTAGTACCGTTTCATTTGGCAGATGGCTAGACGACTTGGACGACTTGAGCTTACTCGTCGGAAACCCTCTTTAATTTGGGACATTTAGGTATTAGCGAGAAGCAGTCTGTTGTGAGCAACCTCACTCTGGGTATACGATCGTATGAGTTGTGTCGTCGTTGACTCATTCACTGGCAACTCGGGTGACATGCTGGATCTTCAGATCGCCGTCATAGGTATTCTTTCCTACCTCATGAGGTGTTGCTATTCGCGGATAGCCACCTTTCTGTGACCTGTGTTGGGCGCTTACACAAGTTGTGTTGTCGCTGATTGGTTCGCCAGCAACTCGCGGGCACATACGAGAGATCAAATCACTTTTCAATGATGAGTGATGGATGAGTAATTGAGTGACCATCCCTTTTCATTGGTGACGTTTTCATTCGAAAAATGATGTTGGCATATTTTGCGATTATAATTGTCTATGTATACAACAGTTTTAATAAAGCCACATCGAGGGTCATAGGCCGATTTTTTTTTAAAATGATAAAGAGGTTTTAAATGTTCAAAAATCCAAATACATTAAATGAGAAGCATAAAATGGTTTTCAAATGATGAAGAAAACATTTTTAGCATGTATTGCATTTAGTATAGATTTTCCTACCGAGTTAGTCACTCACCCCTTATACTATATTTTTCCCCCAGGTTATGGTGTAGATTTGGTGCACTGGTCTTGTGCGTGTGGCAGCTGAGCGAAGCTGGTGTTCCCTGATGGGTGCCTCAATCTCCCCGTGGATGGGTGGAGGTTCGTTGATTCAATTCTTTTGTTCTTGGTATGTTGAGATGTTGAGATTTAAGTTTTAGTGTTATTTGATTTAATTCCTGCAAAGTATTTTACTTTATTACGCTATCATGTCTCTAGTTGATCACTCTGTGGACCCTAACCTATGTGATTTGGGTTTGGGCTTAGTATTATTTCCGTTAAGTCTTCAGCATAAAAATTCACGTCTTGAACTGGGTAACTAGGTTCTCTCCAAGGATCGAGTTGCCTGACCTGGCAGTTCTGTTTGGCCCGCCTTTGGGTCGTGACAGTTTAGGCACAAATTGCAGCCTAGACAAGACCTAAAATCGCAGCCCACACAATCCTCTACATGGACGGATCTTGAAGAAGGCGATGTTGACATCGTCACCATCATTATAGATGATCTCTTCTCTATTTAATTAGCCAAAACCAAAAGCGTCCTACACCACGACTTCACACTTGTTGAGATGTGTTTCGGCATTTATCTCCCTCGACACCACCCAAAGGGGACTCGTCAAACTTCTCCAAGGGTCCGGATCACTCATTTTTCTCATACCAAAACT
This sequence comes from Begonia loranthoides, assembly GCA_022433065.1. Taxonomy (NCBI): domain Eukaryota; kingdom Viridiplantae; phylum Streptophyta; class Magnoliopsida; order Cucurbitales; family Begoniaceae; genus Begonia; species Begonia loranthoides. The sequence goes on from CM039483.1 coordinate 6,745,985, forward strand.
TCTAATTATCTGCCAAATTCCAATAATTAAATCTCCTGACCAAAATGCAAGAATACTAAACGAAAATCAAAGAGAAAGGTTCATATTTTCATACCTACGGCTCACTAGAGTTCAACAATGGAAGCCCCTTCTGTGACCATTGAATTCCAACAATTTTCCCATCTGAACCTGCATGGTTTCCTTTCCTAAAATTCAACCAAAATCTCATAACTTTAACAAATAATTCAAAATTACTAAGTCAAGAGAAAATCAACTTACCACGGTCTCACCTTTTCGACACAGTGGAGGAAAAATCGCCCCAAAAACCTTTTGTGATTTTCTCCGAGAGAGAACCCTTGTTGAGGAAGATGAACAGAGAGAAAAAAGGGAAGAAATATAATAGTAGAAAGGAGCCGGAGAATGAGGAAATTGGAGAGAAACTCCTCGTCCGCAACGCTTCCACAGATCGGGCAGGAATTTCCAAAAATGAATAAAAAAAATTTTCCTCTCTTATTTAAAAAAAATGTCAGATATCACAAACATAGCTTACTTGTTCGGCATTTTTTTTCCTATTGGCGCTCTCCTTTGTCACAAGCCGAGGATTATTCTTCAATTTCATGTGCCCGAAGAGATCTTCCAGTGTATACAAACAAAATCGAACAACTTAGCTAACTTTACTTTGAAACAAATACTAAAATTCTGTATCTTCTTTTGACAATCACAAAATATTTATTTTTTCTATCAAAAAAATAGAATTTCAGACATATTTTTCACATTCCAAAAAACTTTCTTTTAAATGCTATCTCTTGCGGTCTAGGTCTAGGCTACGTGTCACAGTCCTACTTTCAAGAGACTTAAGAGAGACCGTGCGACACTCGTTGTTAGGGGGAACAACGAGTCAGCCTATGAGGTGTGCCAACGGCACCAATTACCCACGACGTTAGAACGAGCTTTGTGTCTAACGAGCGAGCAGTAAGCGAGCGAGATTAATCGAAAAGAGCATCATTGAGCATAGTGAGCATACTTTTGTATGTAAAAAACTTTATCATTGATTGTCAGCAAATTATATTGGGTAAGGGGGTCTACGTGTAGTCATGTCTCTCCCCCTAAAGAGCATTCTGGATCATTTCCACCATGGCAGGAGTAAACATGCTATGGTGGTGAGGAGTCACTTGCCCAAAATAGAAATAAAAGAAATACAAAGGAACTTCCATAAATAGAAAGAAAACTACTCTAGTATGGGCGGCCATGGACAAAACGTACTGGACAAGCCAGATTCTAACACTACGCTTGGTCAGATGACATGTCTTGGCCTTGTCTGACGTAGACTAAATTCAACTTTCCGGTCAACTCGCATAGACTATTTTTCTTGTAGCAGCACCAAAGAGCTCAAGTTTCAGCGTTGGGGCCTCCTTTACAAAATCATCAGTGTCAGATCGTGGCTCTAACTCTTTATTGAAAGAAGGTCAGCCTCTATACTGGCCTACGATCCGACCTATTTGATAAAGCTTACAACGTAGCCACATGTTCAAGTTCAAGCATGGTCTAAGATCAAGCGGGAGTTGGCCTGGGCCTTAGGCCATTTGAAGACACTGATGCTATGTTCTTAAATGGCACCTACTTTTATAAAATAATTTTATTATCAAATTGAAGTGTTCTTAACATATGCTCATATTTACTCTAGGTTTTTTTGAGCCCATTTAAACCATGATCGGGCCCATTTTTTCTGCAAAAGTCCAATTTTTAGTGACCCGAACCGGAAGCTTCAGTCTTATATATAGACCAGATGCTATATTGGCGTAGTTGTATTTTCTTATCCTCTTGACCAGAAAACGGGGAGTAAGAAATTAAAGGAATGGCTGCTGCTGCTATTTCAGGGACTGTGGGGGTATGCCTTCCATGCGCCATCAAGCTTTCTGCCAGACCAACTTCGCGCTCTTCTGCAGTTTGCTCTGTGAGAATGACGGTGTCCCTCGACGAGAAGAGGAAGAATTTCACCTTGACAAAGTCTGAGGAGGCTTTCAATGCTGCTAAGGTGCTTTTATCCTCTTTTTGTATTTTTTTTTACTGTAAACGGGATCTTTTGTTTGTTGGGTGGCGATGAAGCTAGGATAATAAAGACGTGTCGGTTGTTTTCAATTGATCAGGATTTGCGTCGTTTTCGTTGACCTTATCATAAAGGGTTTCTATCAGAGCACGTCCTCTGTTTATTTCGCTTTAGATTTCCATGAATTCGATTCGGAAATTTTAATTGAATCGCCACAAAGTCTTTGTCTGTTTGAACCAATCTTCCTAATTGAAAACTGGATGTGTTGATCTTTATCCAATGTGGGTGGTAACGAGGGGAGTTATAAACAATGCAATTAGGTTTAAGTAATGTGGGACAATTTAAAATTTTACCGGAAGGTTTTTGATGAGTAATTGTGAAGTCCAAGAAGTGGTATTTCACTATTTCGCTGGAAGTTTTTATTGGTATTGTTTGAAGATGGAAATTAATTATGATAGATGGTTCAATTCAAGTTATCCCATGCAGGGGTTGAGTCTTATACGTATTCTATCTTATAAGATCTGATCAAATCTCTTATGAACTATTCATCTCTATGTATAATATGCTCTAAGATCTGAAACTTAGTTGAAAAAACATTCATTTATCACTCAATTAATGGGGGACTTGAATCCTGGATTTCCTCTATGGAAAATTGAAGACTGGCGAACGTGCATTTCCCAGTTTCTCTCATTGTTTCATTCTGATCCGACTGGATGTAGACTGATAATAGTAAAAGAAAACCCTGCATTTCCATTTCATTTCCTTTTCATCTACTGTTTGGTAGTACTTCTTTGAATAGATAGTCGACCTTCATTGTTTAAAATTTTAAATCCTTGACTTGATTTTGGTTCATGAATGATTCTGTTAGGAGCTTATGCCTGGAGGAGTGAATTCCCCTGTTCGTGCCTTTAAATCTGTTGGCGGACAACCGATAGTAATTGACAGTGTCAAAGGGTCCCATATGTGGGATATAGATGGAAATGAATACATAGACTATGTTGGTTCTTGGGGACCGGCAATAATCGGACACGCAGATGATGAGGTACGAACTTTTATTTATCTCATCCAAGACATGATCATTGTATGAGAGCTTGCCGATGGCTGATGTACTTTTCATTTTGTTGGGAAATAAATGAAGGAGTAATTTAGGACATAGTATTAGGGGAGATAATTATAAGATGAGAGTGAATGGAGTATCATTGAAACATTTTCTACATAATAGAATTTTGCAGTAGGAGTAGGAGTCCGAGCACTTGGGGGTTTTTCCAGGCTTGTGGAGTAGGGTATTTTCCGAGTCAATTATTGCTGTTCGACTTGTGGGTAATTTGTTCTTAGTTGGTTATTTTCCCCTAAATATTTTGTAATGGCTTTCAATGCTTATCGCATATAGTTCCAATTTTTATGTGATACCTGGTAAAAATCCAGGTACTTGCAGCCCTCACTGAAACAATGAAGAAAGGAACCAGCTTTGGTGCTCCTTGTCTTCTAGAAAATGTTTTGGCAGAGATGGTGATATCGGCAGTACCAAGTATAGAAATGGTTCGGTTTGTTAACTCAGGAACTGAAGCGTGCATGGGAGTACTACGCCTAGCCCGTGCTTTCACCGGAAAACAGAAGATCATCAAATTTGAGGGCTGCTACCACGGTCATGCAGATCCATTTCTTGTCAAGGCCGGTAGTGGAGTTGCTACATTAGGCCTTCCTGACTCTCCGGGGGTTCCGAAGGCAGCTACCTCAGAGACTCTAACCGCTCCATTCAATGATTTTTCTGCAGTGGATGACCTATTCAAAACCCACAATGGAGAAATCGCAGCAATTATACTCGAACCGGTTGTTGGAAACTCCGGATTCATTCCCCCGAGACCCGATTTTCTCAATGCCATACACAAAATCACCACAGAAAATGATGCCCTTCTCATCTTTGATGAGGTTATGACAGGATTCCGCATATCTTACGGTGGAGCTCAGGAGTACTTTAAAATAACTCCAGATTTGACTACTTTGGGGAAGATAATTGGAGGTGGATTACCAGTAGGAGCATATGGAGGGAGGAAAGAGATAATGGAGATGGTGGCTCCAGCAGGACCCATGTACCAAGCTGGGACCTTGAGTGGAAACCCATTAGCAATGACTGCTGGCATACACACCCTGAAGAGGCTGAAGGAAGTTGGAACTTATGAGTATCTAAACAAAATAACTGGAGAACTAGTACAAGGCATTTTAGGGGCGGGCAAGAAGACGGGCCACAAAATTTGTGGGGGTCACATTAACGGGATGTTCGGGTTTTTCTTCACTGCAGGCCCCGTTTATAACTTTGAAGATGCCAAAAAGAGCGATACAGCAAAATTTGCCAAGTTTTATCAGGGAATGTTGAGGGAAGGAGTGTATTTTGCTCCCTCACAGTTTGAAGCCGGATTTACGAGCTTGGCGCATTCTTCCCTCGATATACAACAAACCATAGCCGCAGCTGAGAAGGTTTTAAGGATGTTGTAGATGAACCTGGTATCGATTTTGTCCAATTTTACTTGTGGCATTCTTGCCTGTTTGTAGTGGTTGCTTGGAGAGTTTCTGTATTATGGAGCAAGATGTTTTTGTATCTTGTTTTGTGTAGAATCTGTTGTTAAATGTTTTATTTTTGTAGGTGATTTCCATTTACAATCTTTCTCGATTTTAGTTATTGTTCTTGTACAATTACAATTAGCAAGAAAGAGAGTGAGTTGATCTTGAAATCTTCCTGTTACTCAGCCAAACTGCTGTTTGATTTGGTATTAATCACTCATCTAAAGTCATCAGTAGTCTGCTGGGCAGTGGACAAGGTCAGGCCAGGCTCGACAGAAGACCAGACCAGCCATCCCAGTCTGTAGACATTAGGGCCAAGCTTGGTCTGACAGGCCGCGGCCCAGACAAACTCCGGAGTGCATGAAACATCGAAAATTATACGGTTTTGTTCTCACCGAGGTGCAAGAATACCAGCATGCAAAACACAATACAAGAAGAGCATTTTGCTGGGGCGGAACTAGAATACTACAGCAGTGGTGCCAGTTTGATCACATTGCTATCCATTTTCTTATGGATAATCTTAATACTTATCACAAATCTTGCAATCGGTGCTAGCCTAAAGCTATCAGCCAGCTATGAAAAAGTAAAAAGAAATTGGGCAAACAGTCGGAAAGAAAAAGAGAATAATAACCTGTATTCTGATACAGTAGACTTAAATCAATTGATCATATCATCCTTACAAACAGTGTCTTTCGCCCATACAACCACTGTCATAGAATACAGGAGACCTACAAAAAGACATCCACAACAATTTTCTTCAAACGTATCATCACCCAAATGCAGTCGAACACATGAATATGGCTACAAATAATAAGCCCGGAGAAGGTGGTTTCTTCAGTAACCTATGCATTATTAGCACAACGTGGTCACATTTTGTCCTTCACATGATGGAACAAGAGCAGACAATCTTCTTAGGTGAATCATCAATTTTTTTCTCTGTTCAAACCAGGTATCAGCAAAGGTCAGTATTCCCGCTAAAGCTTATATCAAATAGAGATGCTGAAATTCTTAACGTGATCTTACAATATTTCCAAGCGCAAACAACTTTTCAGCACTTTATTCTCATCGATTATAAATTTTGCTAGTTAATTTGTCAACAACAAAAAAAGTTAAACAGCAAATAGAATGTGGTCAAAATTCGATCAATATGTCGCCCATACGCAAAATTAGTAAGCCGGTTCATTAAACATTCATTTCAAGATTTTCAAAATTAGATTAAATAAATATTTGATTCATGACATGAGCACTCAATAACATAAAATATCTTAATTATATTCTATATTTAATGCATAGCTCATTATCCGTAATTCACGTTCTAAAATATCACTGGTCATCCTCATGAGACATGTTTCGATGTATTCTTTCTTAACTAGAGCAGTGGTCCAATACTAATCAAAATAAGTTGGTCTTCAAACTTGTTAGAATCTTCCAAGCGAAATGCAAGAAAAAAAGAAAATTTATTGTCCTTATTCTCTATCTTTAGCAAAATCTATGTCAATTACATGAAATTTAACAATTTATATTGAGTCAATTAATAATTGACAAAACAATAAAATTATATGAAGAAAAATCTGAACTGTTAGAGTTTTACTTTCTTCAATGGGAATCACTAAAAAAATTACATAATTTTTCTAATTTTCTCCTTTATTTCTCCCTTTGTTTTTCTTCTCTATTTTCTCCTCGACCAATTGCTTCTACATTTTCTTCCTTTGAGCATCTCGTATCTCACCAACAGAAGGCTTCACAATCTTTATTTTTCTCCATTACTTTTTCTTTTTCATCTCTTTGCTTCCCTTCCTTTTTTCTTTCTTTCTCTTCCCCATAAGGGTAATGCATGGTAAGCTCCCTGGTACAAAATTCACTTCCTCAGTTCCTCAAGGAGGAAGGTTTTCTGAATCTATTCTACAACAAATCCGAGGCTAGCCTCCGGATTAAGTTACAATCCTAAACAGAAACAATTCTGTATGCAAATCACAATGACCATCCAAAGTGTCTCTCCCTTCCTGGCTCTTGCCATTTATATTCCCCCATCTTCTCACCCACACACACCTCCCACTAACACTGCTTCGCCACTAACTTGCCATATCAGCAAGTGACGAATTTCCTAAATTACCCTGTATGTTGATTAGCTGAAAGTGGTCTCCTGATATGTCTTCCCAAACAACTTATTCTCTTTTTTAACTTTACTCACATCAAAGAGATCCAAAACACACTTTTATCTTCTGGTATTTTTTCTTAGTTTATTGAACATTTAATGACCAACTTGATGGGCCTGCATATTTCGTTCTGTATCATCTATGTATTTTATGTTTCAACCAAAACATCGCCTGCTTTTTTGGTCTCTCATAAAACAATATGGGAACCTACGATTTTATATGTTTGTAGTTTGCCAAATGATAGGGGTATTATTTGCATATTTATTAATGCGCATAGAGTAAGGTCTACAGTAGCAGCAGTCAGCAAAATACTTGCAAAAAAACAATAGAAATGATAGGGCACGAACCCTACAAGACTAAATCCTCAACACACCCTTACATAGTAGGAAAGGGCAAGGAGTAAGCTTTCAAACTAGAGAGTCGCTTAGGGCTTGAAGAAGTCAATATCTGCTATCTATTAAACTGTCAATCGGCCAGAATACAGAACCCATCTCAGTGAACTAAGACAAAAGGCTCATCTAAGGTTTCTGATCAGATTCTTCAGGACAATAGAATTTGTCCACAATTAAGAATTACAAGCATCTCAACAACCGTAATAACTGCAACCATGCTAACTCTCTCCACAAATGAGATCTCTAACTCTTACTCTATAACGCAAAGCACTTAGTTCATATGTATCTTTCAAGATTCTAATTTCTAATTATATTCTCCAGAAAAATGGATGATTTTCCTATGAAAACAACCTGAATATTGACAAGATCTATGCACATCCTAACCTCTCTTAAGACATGGGGAGAGCTTAAACTTAAAATCAGTAATGCAGATCCTTTAGTGCGTACATAACTGTCTGATTATAACATTATTTTGATACTTTCTGATCACCACCAAAATTAAGCAACAAAGAAAATTAAGGTAATTTTGAAAGAGGATGCAAAATCTAGAAGTAATGACGTGTATGAATAATTATTAAAACTTACCTGTTTTAGCTTTAGTTAGAGATGGCTGTATAACAACATGCATTATAATAACTCCACCTGGTATCTCACCAAATGGTACTTTACACTGCCCAACAGTTTTGTTGTTTTCCAAAATTTTGCCAGAGCTTATTAGTTTTATCTCTGTCGCTACCTTCGGTATGATAGTTTTGCCTGTGACACATGAAAAATAATCATTTGAATTATCAGTGGCAAGAAATTAACAATCTGGGAAAGAATAAAAGAGAAGAATTTGCAACGTCAAAATAATTTTCCAAGCATTACTGAGAAAACAATGAGCATCAGGAGTGGAAATACTTATAGCCTGAATTGAAAACGAGCACTCTGAATAATTGCAATTTCATTACGAAAAAGCGACATGTTAGTGAGATATTTTATCCTGAATAACAACCATAGTAAGGAGGCTAGACTTAGAAATTAGCACTCAAAGAAGCCAGAAAATTCAAGAAAAAAACAAAAGAAGAATATAACCTTTGGGCCAATCCGACACAATTCTCTGCTTGAGCATATCAACCGTCGTCGTCGCTGAGTAACGAAAAGGTCCAATATCAGATCCATCATACAACCTGAATTTGATGTCAATCAAATCCTCCTCTGGCATCTTAATTGACTATTCCTCCAATCCACCAACAGATCGCCCCCAAGCGGTCCGACCCAGGGCCTTTGCTTTGATTTAACAGGTGCAAATACAAGTCGCCAAGAATCACAGGATCAAGGAACTATTGCAGCCAAAAATGAGGATCTACCTTAATTTACAAGATCTAAAAAAATGAAATAGGTAAAAGAAAATTATACGGAAAAAAGAAGTGAGGGTATAAATGAAGACCTCGTGAAGCTGGCAATTCAGTTTCAATGTGAAGCGATTCTCCTTCTGACTTCTTCTTCTTCTTCTTGCTATGCTTCTGGGATAACGACAATCGTTACGGCTGCTAGCTCTTGGTTAAGGGAAATCCAGAGGAGGAAAAAGTAAGCGCTCGCCAAACCAGACCGATCCAGAAACTAAGCATTTTCCCCCTTTTCTTATTTTTTATTTTCTGCTGACGTAATTTAACAAGCCATCTCTCCCTAGTAATTGAAAATTTAAATGCAGTCTAGATTTCAGATTTTGTAAGGTGGCCCCATTTAGACTCTAATATTACATCTCATTTGTATTTGTAATAACATTTTACAAATGAAGATTATTACAAAAAGCCACCCTACACATGTAACTCTGTCTCAATCATCTAGTGTACGTTTATTGATCCGGCCTAACACGAGACCTGATCTAGACCTAACATTCAATTTGTGTGCTTTATTCGACACGCTACTCACGATGCAGTTTTTGAAATCTTGCATCACAGTGTCATGTTGTAGTTCTGACTTTAGATGTTAGAGTTGTCATTCGAGATGTTGGGGTTGCGGCATGTACATATTGTAAGACTGTGCTAAAAGTTCTATTGCCAAAATGTTGATTTCGTATTGTAATTCTGCCCTTTCTAGATTAGACAAAGATAGAAAATTAAAGAAATATAATATTCAAGTAGATAGTTCTAGCGGTTTAAGGTCACCTAACTAGACATTGAATAGTCATTTTTTTTTAGACTTGAACTTTCCTAAGACAAAGGACGGAGAGAATATGTTTGGACTGAATCAGAGCATGATTTTTTAATATAATCTACAATCAAAACTATCATATATATAATTACTCATTTTTTATGACCCAATGTTAGCACTTTCATAGTTGAGTATGTTGTTTATATTAATAGTTAATTTGAGAAATTAAAAAAGTAAATTGTTAACTTAAGGTAGAATTGACTTGATGTGACTCATAATTTGATGGAAAAATGACAAATCAACCATCGTGGTTTTTGGTCAATGACAAGTCAACCACTGTGGTATATTTGCTAACAAGTTAACCACTAACGTATGAAAAATTGACAAATCCAACATCACATTCAAGTTAACCCAGGAAAAGAAAAAGCCTGGATGCCGCAAACAAGCGGCGTCCAGGCAAAGAAGCAAGCCTGGACGCTGCTGGTTTGCGACGTCCAAGCAAAGCCAAATTGCCTGGACGCCGCTGGGGTGCGGCTCCAGGCAAAGAAATTGCCTGGACGTCGCAAACCAGTGGCGTCCAGGCTTGAGGGACACCGCTGGTTTGCGGTGTCTAGGCAAATTTGCGGCGTCCCTCAAGCCTGGACGCCGCTGGTTTGCGGCGTCGAGGCAAACAAACAAGCCTGGACGCCGCATGTTTGCGGCGTCCAGGACCCACCCACCCAATCATTTTCCCTTTATGAAAAGGGAAAATGAAAATTAGGGCTCTCAGTCTCGACTCTCCCTTCCCGAATCTGAAACATACCCTAAACCTAGTGATTTGTGAGAACTGAAGCGAGAAGAGAAAGGTATTTTGGCAAAGTTGAAGCATTTGTTTTCAAGAAAATGGTGCATTGGAGTGCTTGGAGTGTCAAAGAAGCTGATATTAACCGTGAAGCTGTAGTGGGCCCTTCAGAGATATTATTGGCGAATGAAAATGAGGTACGTGGAATTGGAAATGAAGTTGCAATTGTGTTGCATTCTGTATCTGCAAGTCTAAATGAAGAGGACAATGAGGACCTCCAATCAGTGTGCCAATCCACTAGTGATGAAGACATTAACATGGCACAGAGTAGGTCTATACGCCAAGCAGAAGCACAATGCAGCTACGTTGGTATGGGCCTTGGCAAAAAATACAGTTCATTGACGAAAATTAGAGAAGAAATTGTTGATTATGCATTGAATAATGGGTACGGCATAAAATTCACCCATAGTGATGCTCGTCGGTTGAGGGCTGTCTGCCAGGAATGATGCACATGGAGGATGCACGCGTCACAAATAGGACGTGAAATGACGTTTCAAATAGAGTCCTACAACGACGTTCACACTTGCTCCCGAAAGATGGAAAGCCGTCATGCCACTGCCAAATGGGTGGCAACGCATTACTTAGACAGATTTAAAAGTCAGACCGATTGGGACGTATCTTCCATAATTGAGACTGTCAGGAAGGACGTCAACGTCAACATCACACCCAGCCTTGCTAGAAGGGCAAGAAATGCGGCAAAGAAAATTAACGAAGGTGATGGCAATGAGCAATACAAGCTCATTTGGTCCTATGCTGAGGAGATTCGGAGGTCGAATCCTGGAAGTTCACTGCGTGTTGACCTTGATATGAGTGTATTTAAAAGGATGTACATGTGCATAGATGCATGCAAGAGGGCAGTGTTGAACTGTGGTAGACCTGTTATTTGTTTAGATGGCTGCCACTTAAAGGGAGCGACTCCGGGCCAACTGCTGACTGCTGTCACCATCGACGGGAACGATGGTATGTATCCGATCGCTGTAGCAGTCGTAGAAGCAGAAAATAGGGATTCATGGAGGTGGTTTATAGAATTGTTGCTAGACAATCTAAACACTCCATCTGGCAATGGATGGACAGTTATTTCTGATCGACAAAAGGTGTTGTGCATTACTTTTGAATTATGTGTTTATGTTATGCATGTTTTTTCCAATGTCTGTCTCATATTATAAAAGTTTGCAGGGACTAGTGCCGGCTGTGAGAGAGGTAGCATGGCAAGCAGACCAACGGTTTTGCATCCGACACCTGTATGCCAATTTTCAAAAACAATTTAAAGGCAGGTTGTTGAAGGATGCAATGTGGGCTGCATCAAGAGCCACAACAGTGGGGCAATTTGAGAAAGAGATGGTCAAATTATTTGTCCTTGACCCGGCGGCCCATGAATATCTACGTGGAATAGAGGTGACCTGCTGGGCCAAACATGCTTTCTCTTCCATCCCAAAGTGCGACATAAGCCTCAACAACCTCAGCGAGTCCTTCAATGCCTGCATCTACGAGCCCGGGACAAACCAATTCTAAGTATGTTCAAGATCATTCGAAAGGGCATCATGGGTAGGATCGTGAAAAAACATGAAAAAATGGCTCACTCGACCGATCTGTTGTGTCCAATGATTAGCAAACGGCTCGCCAAAGTCCAACTTGCCAGTCGAAATTGGAGTCCCCAATTTGCAGGAGCGGCCAAGTTTGAGGTCAGCAACAATACCGACATGTACTCTGTCGATTTGGACAGGTGTACTTGTACTTGTAACCGGTGGGAGTTGACCGGCATCCCGTGTGTCCATGCAATTCCGTGCATTCACTTCATGAGGAGATCTCCTGAGGAGTTTGTGCATTGGTGCTATCACCGGGAAACATACATGGTGATGTACTCCCACTTTCTCCAACCCCTCAATGGCCCAATCGAGTGGCATCCTGTGACGAATCTGGATCCAATTATCCCACTGCCGTATAAAAGGCTTCCAGGCAGGCCCCGCGTATGTAGAATACGGGATGTGGATGAGGCTCCAAGCCGGACAGTGCTTACCAGAAGACATTTAAACGTGCATTGTGGCCGGTGTGGAGGTGTGGGCCACAATGCCCGCACGTACGAAAAGGGAGGGGAATCCAGTGCAAGGGCTGGCAGAGGCAACAGAGGGCCGGCTAGAGGCAGAGGAAGAGGCGGCAGAGGAAGGTCGGATGACACATTTATGGGTTTCAGAGTCCCCGAGACAGCTCCCGATAGAGTTCATGAGACGCAAGTCAGCGCATTATCGCATTATGCTTTTAATTGATATTTGAACTACGCTCATTTCCTTTGTAATGTGGTCTGCAGGAGTTTGATGCTGAAGGTTCTCCCACACCTACGTATATAGATGTGGACCTTAACTTGCTGTGATATAACCCTTTTTGCTTGCAACAAATGTACATGACAGTCAAAGGCCATTGATGTAATTATTTTGTTGAAAATAAAATGAGTTTGATAGACTTGCCAATTTTTTAAAAATTTGAACAGAATGTCCCTTGTTTCTTGACTCCACATAGTTATTCTCGTACATCCTGCACAAACAGCCCAAACAATTCCAGTATCATCCAAACATCTCATTCATCCACTAAATGTAAACTACACCTAACCTCCCAACATATCATTGACAACTTGACATACATTTTAACGTAAAAGTACACAAAATCAACTAAACTACGCATTCTTCTTCTTCCTGGGCTGTTTCTGGCGTAAATCCGTGACCAGAAACGACAAGTTCACGTCAAAGGCTACTTTCTCAGCTCGGGCGAACAACGGACCCTCATACTAAAAGGTTGGAGGTTCGTGCAGGTGGAATTGTTCCTTAATGTGGCACTTTGATATCACCCTCATCCCCTCAGGGGTACACCGAAAGACGCCGAACGACCTGTAATGCAAAGGGAACAAGTGTCAAGCAATTACGTGGAAAGTAAAATTAAGAATTTACACTAGGAAAACTACATACTGCTGTTTGTCAGTGGGAGCTATGATAATGGAGATTGATTCCGGCAACAATGTTTGGTAAGCGAATTGCATGTGTAGATCAACGGACGACATAAAACACTCATGTTTCGGGTGTGACTGCAATTTAAACAACACATTATATGATTTCAGTAAACATTAACTCCAACCTGGAGAAACGACATGATTACTTAGGTGAATCCATCCAAGTGTGAGTAGATCGTGTCACTGTTGATAATTGAAAACTTCTGTGTCTGCTTCTGCCGTCGTATAGCACTGCATATAAGTTTGGATGAGTACTAAGATAAAATCTTATACACTAACACCCAAAAAAGGCCTCTCACCGTATCTGGCGTTCCTTTCTGATCTGGGAAGATGAGTTCATAGACGAGGTACGTATTGTCGATCAGCTTTCCTGCAAGAATTGCGCATGTCTCCATGTTCTTTCGAGTATTTGCCCGGACATAGTCTTGGAACTTACTCATCAAATCATGAGCCTGCAACAAACGGTCAGCGTAACCATGAATGAATACACATATATACCGAAATGAAAGACGTACCAGGCACAAAATTTTAAAGGGCGGCGGCCTGAGAGGCACGGCTGGAGGACTTTGTAAGCGACTTCCGACAGGTTCGCTGCAAATTAACAACACATCAGTACATGAAAGACAAATAAAGTAAAAATTGGAATTCACGTTCAACAAAATTAACTTACAATCGGAATGTCGCATCTGGTGCGTCCAAGGAGGATGACACACTTCCTAAATGGGTTGATCGCCTCTCCCCTTGCTTAAGTGCTGCCACCATCTCACGATGCCACTCCGCTGCTTGCACATGCCACTGTTGTTCTATACCCTACCTCTCTGCTGCGATAGCCCACCTCTCTTCTGTGAGCTTGGCCGCTTCTTGTATTTGGCCTTGTTGCATTTGTATCTGGTCGGCCATCAATTGCATTTGGGTCATGGACATATTATGGAGCTCCTCCATCTTGCTCATCCAGTTGAGCATCTCAATAGGTATCGAACTAAAGTGAGATGACTGAGGAGGAGGCGGCAGTGCATGCGAAGGGACTGAATACGAAGGGACTGAATGCGAAGGGACTGAATGCGAAGGCCCAGGCGGCAATGGATGTGCTGCTACCTTCTTCCCCTTGCGGAACCATTCACCTTCTATTTGGGTGATACCCATTCGGTCCAATAATGAATTTTTGTACATGTCATTGACCGACTCTTCAATTCTTGGCTCGTTCTCCGGGATGGGGACCCCAAACTGCTCAACGATTCTCTGGATTAGCCAGTTGTACGGCAGGGACTTCGCTGACTTATTGAGCACCTCTTGCATGTAGCTCAGGATTATATATCCAATGTCCACCTTTTTTCCCATAAACACCTTCTCCAGGATATAGAGATCCATGCTGGTAACAAGGTCGCGATGCCCATTTCGAGGCAAAATCGTATACGTCATGATCAAGTGGATCAATTGGGCGAAGGCATTCAACTCCTTTCCCGTTGGCTTTCTGTACTCGACAACCTCGGGATCCTGGTGCAACAATCTAAGCACCGCTAACCCACCTCCTTGTTTTACAAATGGTGGCTCCCGAGCCATATGATAATATTCCTCGCTTGGCTCATCTAGTACACATCCAAGCATCATGTTTACATCGTTGGAAGTGAAACTCAACTCCCTTCCAAAAACGTACTTCCGCACCTCTAATGGGTTAGTGGATATTCGCAAATTTGCGTAAAACAATCTTATAACTCTCTCGCAGTAACTGCCCCTCAAATTGCACAACCCGGCTAATCCAGCAGCTTGAAGCATACGATCAATTCCCATTTCTGCGAAAGAGTCCAAATCTACTATTTTGGACACAGTAATTCTATGATGTAGTATATCTTCTAAATACCGTGTTTTGCAATTAGCGTTCATGAATAATTCTTCTTCAAGGTCGGCGGTTTCTTCGTCTTCCACCGCTGTCGCGGGTTGGACATCTTCCACTTCCGTAGTTTGAACGGGTTCAACGGCCTCCACCGTTGCCTGCCGACGCTTTGATCTCAATTTCTTAGGCCGCGATTCCATGCTGATCGTTGAGAGTAATTTGCCAACAACCTGCAGTATAATCAAAAATACAATCAAACAAAAATTTGTGAATAATAAAACATCCTAAATCAACAAACCACCAAAAAATAGACAGAATGCAATTTCATAAATCAATAAACACAATTTAGCTTTAGCCAATGGTACAACAGTTTCATAATTGGAAGTAGTGTATTGAGTTTCTTAGTACCATTATCGATTAGAATTGCATTTTCTAGCAAACAAACCCAAACTGCTATTTTGTTTTTAACAAAACTAAAAATAACTAACAAACTCAATTTAACTAACAAACAAAATAACAAGGAAATTACCACAAAAAATAGACGCAGTGCAGATCTACCACAGGATACTAACAATCTATCAAAGAAAGGCGAGAGAAAGGCGAGATCCGAGACCGTTCGGTGGTTGACGTCGCGTGTTGGTCGCCGTTCGGTGGTTGGCGTCGCGTGGTGGTCGCCGTTCGGTGGTTGGCGTCGCGTGCTCGTCGCCGTTCAGTGGTCCGCCTCGTGTGCTCGTCGTCACCGTGCGGTAGTCGGCCTCGGGTGGTCGTCACCGTGCGGTAGTCGGACTCGTGGCCGATTGGGGGAGAGTGGGAGAGCCGATTGGGAGGGAGAAGAAGAGCAGGGGGTCGGGTAGGGGTAGGAGAATGAGCCCTAACTTTTATTTTCCCTTTATAAAAGGGAAAATGATTGGGGTGGTCCTCAAGCCAGGACGCCGCTGAGGGACGCCGCTGGTTTGCGGCGTCCAGGCTTGCTTCTTTGCCTGGGCGCCGCTTGTTTGCGGCGTCCAGGCTTTTTCTTTTCCTGGGTTAACTTGAGTGTGATGTTGGATTTGTCAATTTCTCATACGTTAGTGGTTAACTTGTTAGCAAATATACCACAGTGGTTGACTTGTCATTGACCGAAAACCACGATGGTTGATTTGTCATTTTCCCTAATTTGATCCATTAAATCAACAATAAAAGGGGGAAACAATCATAGCTCAAAAAAATTTGTGAATTGTAAAAGAGTAGGAGGGCCAAAAGGCCCAATATTATCATTAGGGTTAGGCCATAGGCCAGTTGTTCTGATCATTCAAACGCCCAAGTGCCTATCATGAGGTTGAAGTAAATAGTTCAAATGCTCCTATTGTTTGATGGGTCAGTCATGGTGCAACTTCAACAGTCAGCTCCATATCTAGCCAGCAAATAATATGTAAAATGGAAGCACTCCTCTTGTTTACCCCAAACTTATTAAGAAATTTTATGGGTTTTGCAAAATTGGCAAGAGCTGATAACAAATAATACAAAAAAGGGAGCAACAAGAAAATAATGAAGCAAAAGAAGTTTACAAAGTCATATTTAAAAGTCTCAACCTTTGCCATTTTTATGGGCATTTTACAATACAAATAATTAAGAAAAAAAAAACAAAAACAACTTTCCTGAAAACATGGTTAAGAAACACTCCACAAAACACTTAGTAAAGACATCCACAAAACATGCAGGAAACATGATCAATAAATCTTGCTGAAAATATGGACTTGGTATGACCCATTGCAATAAAACCATTATTGACGCAACAATCCCTCTCGTAAACTGAAGTGTTTAAACTTCAGTTTAATGTACCTATTTCTTTAAGTAGAGTTCCTTAGATCGCAAAAACCCAATAAATTTTTCAAACTTTGGAATGAAAGGAATTTGAGTGGTTTAATCAACATATCAGCTAACTGCTCTTTACTGAGACAATATTTCAAATCAATTGTTCCACTATTGCTGAGATCCCTTAAAAAGATAATATTTTACTTCAATATGTTTGCTCCTTCCATGTAAAACTGGATTCTTTGAAAGTTTTTATGGCTACATTGTTGTCACAAAAAATTGTAGTTACTCAATTTTAGTTGAACAGTAATTCTTCAAGAATTCTTTTTCACCATATAACTTGACAAGTACAAGCAGATGCAGCAATAAATTCTGCTTCAGTGGTTGATAAAGTAACAATTGGTTGCTTTTTAGACGACCATGAAACAACCCCTGTACCAAACATAAAGACATAACCGAATGTGCTTTTTTTGTCATCTTGATCTATTGTATAATCGCTGTTAGTAAATCCGATCAATTCAGATTGTCTACCCTTCTTGTAGAATATTCCAAAATCTTTAGTTCCTTGCAAATAACATAAAATTCTTTTAGCAGCTAACAAATGCAGATTTGTCGGATTCTCAATATAGCGGCTGATTAGACTCACAGAGTACATAATGATTGGTCTTGTTGCAGTTAAATACATCAAATTGCCAACAATTTTCCTATAAAGTGTTTTGTTCACATTTGTTCCTCCATCATTCTTTTGCAGCTTTAATCCAACCTCTGCAGGAGTATTTACGGGATTGCAACCCATTTGAAACCTATCTAAAATTTCTCGAACATACTTCTTTTGAGAAATAAAAATTCCATTAACAGATTGCACTACTTCTATGCCAAGAAAATAATGCTTCATCCAAGGTCAGACATTTCATCATCATAGTTTTTTAAATTTCTCAAATATGGAACAATCATTCCTAGTGTAAATAAGATCATCAACACATAAACACACGATGATCATATTTCCTCAATCTCCAAGCTTAACAAATAATGTGTGCTCATATGGACATTTTTTAAAACCTTCTTTTAAAAAATAAGTTTCAATGTGACTACACTAAGCTTGTGGAGCTTGTTTTAATCCATATAGAGCATTTTTCAATCTATAAACTTTATGCTCGTTTCCAATCTTAATATAACCAGGAGGTTGATCAATAAATATATTTTTTTCCAAGGTTCCAGGTAAGAATGTCGATTTGACATCCAATTGAAAGATAGACCACAATTTTTGTGCCCCCAATGCAATAATCAATCCAATTGTGTCATGTCTTGCAACTGGAGCAAAAACTTCACTATAATCAACTCCATATTTTTTCTGTATCCCTTAGCCACTAATCGTGCCTTGTACTTGAGAACCTTGCCATTTTCTTTTAGTTTTGTTTTGAAAACCTACTTTACACCAATAGTTTTGTGATCTTTAGGAAGATCAGATAGCTCTTCCTTTCAATGACTTCAATTTCATTGTCCATCACCTTTCGCCATTTTGATTCTTTTGAGGCAATTATAAAAGATGTTGGATCATAATCTGCAAAAAAAGTAAAATAAGTTATTGGGTCATTAGTTTGGTCAATCTCAGGTACTTCATAATCTGCCATCCATGCTGGCATTTTTCAAATACAATGTAAACAAGTTTCCGCTATTGCATTAGTAGCTTCTGCTATTGATGAATTTCTAACATCTATTAGAACTTCATTTTGAGGATTTTCAAGAGTAAAATCTGTTAGAATTTCTTGTTGCTATATATTAGTTTCATCATCAAGAATAGTTGGAGTAGGCTGCTGCCATGTCCAATTCCAGAAGCTTTCCTCATAAAATATAACATCTCTACTTGTCACAATCTTCCCAGTGAGTGGATTGAACAATCTATATGCTTTTGATGTTTCACTAATGTCGAGAAAAACACATTTTTCTCCTTTATCATCTAGTTTCCTTCTTTTTTTTCTTTTGGTATATGTGCATATGCAATGCAACCAAAAATTTTGAAATAATATACTGTTGGTTTTCTCCCACTCCAAGCCTCCTCTGGCGTCATGTTTTTAACAGAAAAACTAGGGCTTTGATTTAATATATAAATGCTCCAATTTACCGCTTCAAGTCAAAAAGATTTTGAAACTTTTCCTTTAGTCAATAAGCACCTCACCATGTTAAGAATGATTCTATTTTTCCTCTCTGATACACCGTTTTGTTGTGGTGTAAAAGCAGTTGTGAGTTCATTTCGTATACCTTGATCATTACAAAAAGTTTCAAACTCCATTGAGCAATATTCTCCTCCTCGATCTGTACAAAGAGTTTTGATACTTTTCTCCGTTTCTTTTTAACTCGTGTTTTGAAGCTTTTAAATGCACTAAAAGCTTCTGATTTGCCTGCAAAAAATAAACCCATGTTTTTCGAGTAAAGTTGTCAATAAAAGTAATTAAGTACTTTTTACCCCCATTAGATAATGGCTTTATCGGTCGACAAATGTCCGAATGAACTAGATCTAAGGCATTTTTAGCTCTCCACAATTTTCCTTGACAGAACTACGAACGATGTTGTTTTCCAACAATGCATTCTTCACAAACTTGAGAAGGAATAGAAATTTGAAGAAGACCAATCACCATATTTTTTTGCTGTAAAGTTCTTAGTCCGCCAAAATTCAAATGACCATAACGAAGATGTCATAGCCATGAAGAATCTTTAGCCTTAGCCATCAAACAAGATTGGACAATATCAATTTTTAGAGGAAACAACATGTTTGAAGTCATTTGAATAACAACAATGGATCAAAGAGAAGAATCATATATTTCACAAATACCATTCTCAATGGTTATTGTATAACATTTTTCTTGCAACTGACTAACACTTAATAAGTTAGTCTTCAAATCATGAACATAAAGAAAATTAGAAATTGTTACTTCAAAACCATTTTTTGTTCTTATTTTAATGTCACATTTTCCCATAATATTCTCAGTAAAAAAATTACCAAAACTTACTGTAGAGTAAAAATCTTCATTTAAGTAAGAAAAATATGACTTATTTCCACACATGTGGTTACTGCAACCTGTATCAACATACCATTCATCGGAATAATGTGCCTCATCAACATGTGCAACCATCAATAAAGTTTCCTCTTCTTGTTTTTCATATCTAGAAGTCTCGACCTCTGCCATTTTTATAGGCATTTTACAATACAAATAATTAAGAAAAAAAAAAAACAAAAACAAAAACAACTTTCCTGAAAACATGGTTAGAAAACACTCCACAAAACACTTAGTACAGACATCCACAAAACATGCAGGAAACATGACCAATAAATCCTAATAAAAATATGGACTTGGTAGAATCCATTGCAATAAAACCATTATTGACACAACAAGAGCTAGTGTGTACTTTACATATTATTTTTTGTCTTTTGACTTATATGACCACTGTTGGGATTAGAGTGTGTTGAGATTAGACGCTCTAATCCGACTTGTATTGAAACGATTGATCAAGAAAACAGAAAATAGAAAACACACAGTTTATAGTGGTTCACTCTTAGTTTGAGAGCTACGTCCACTAGCCGCTAACAGATCTCACTATGATCAAAATAGAGTTATAGAAGTTGTTTCTTGATTTTGCCTCATCCCCCATTGTTTCTCTCTCACTCTCTCACACAACCTCCAAAACCCTAATTACATCTTTATATACCTAAAGAAATAGGGTTATGAAAACAGGGTGAATTTACCAAAATACCCTAAACAATAAAATTAGACTCCATAACTCAACAACCACACTTGTGTCGAGGCTTCTATTGATCCAGAAACCAATTTGGAATAATGATGCATGCATGTATGTGTGAATGTATAACCAACTAATATGGAGAATTATGTGGCGTGAATGATAACGTTACTGCTTGAAGATGTCGTTGTGAGGCTTTAATACCAACTTAGAATATGGAGAGAAGTAAAGGAGATGAGTAAATCATCTTTATCTTAATATTTACTATGTATTATATTCATCCATTGAACAAGGAGATTTGTATTTAAAAACGATTGACCTAGCCAAATTGAAGAGTTTGATTTGGATCAGTTTATGTGGTTAAGGAATCGAATTCAGTTGGATTGCATATAGAAATGATGGGTTGACAGTGCAAAAAGGGTAAAATTTTTCCTCAATGTTCATTCTTCGTTGTTCTTCGCAGAGGTAAGCAAGGGATAAAGAGTGCACAATATTTGTTTACGTGGTTCGGCAAACTCGCCTATGCCCACGCTCTAAGTTCCACTAAATAATTAGCTTACGAGTGCCAATAAAATCGTTTACAAAAACTAATTCTAAGGGCGTCACCCTTTGACTATTTCAGGTCGTCAACCTTTGACTATTACGGAGCGTCAACCTAAATTTGACTATTACGGAGCATCACCCTAAATTTGACTATTGCGGAGAGTCACTCGTTGACTGAACTTACGAGCGTTCAATCGAGTCTATGACTGTTGAGGGGCGTCACCCCTGTGTGATGAATTCTTAGGGAATCACCCTTTACAATTTAGCACAATAATATGAATAAGAAAAATAAAGCTCTAGAAACTAATTCAAATTCTCCCAATATTAACTCGTAAGTTTATGGGTGGGGAGAATTGGATTTATAGCGCTCATAGTGATATAGAATCGAGTCTTGAATTTGACAGGGCTTCGCCTCGATTCTCCATTCGTTGTGGTGAGCTTGGAGTGCCTCTTCTATTTATAGAGTCTTTAATATAGCCGTTGGAAATATAGCCGTTGGAGAAAATATAGCCGTTGAAGAATATTGGGCGAGACTTAACTTCAGCGGACGTCCGAAGTCTTAATGAGGGATGTCCATTATAAATCCAGAATTAATCTGTGAAGTCTGCTTCGATTTCGGACGTCCGTAGTCATGATGAGGGACGTCCAAAATCCATCAGATAACTCGCCAAATATTACAGGTTCAAATCGCTGTCGATCGAGCTCATCGGCGCTTCGTCTATTTCTTCAAAGCGCCGTCATAGCAATATGACAGACGTCCGTTTCTACATGAAGGACGTCCATTTCTCTAGTTCCTTCAGAAACATGACATTTCTGCTTTGGTTTTATATGTCGAACGTTCGTTCCAGCATAAAGGACGTCTGTTTCTCTTTAGCACAAGACATCCGTTGCTTCACAGCTTCGCCTGCTCTTCATAAATCTCTGGTGACTTTATGATGGACGTTCTTTACTCAATGAGAGGCGTTCGTTCCTCATTTCCTTCGCTAGCGGGACGTCCATTCTTCACTCAACTTCGTCCGCCCTTCAGAGTCTTTACGTAGCAGTATGAGGGACGTCCGTTATCCTATGAGGGACGTTCGAAGCTCCAAATCTTCATTGCCTTCTTTGAGAGATGTCCACTACTTTGATATTTTTTATATTTCTAAGTCCCAAATTAATATATATTCACTGCATTGACTTAGATAAACATGTTAGCATACTTTAATACCCTCAATACGGGTATTTCTAATAAATACGGATATAAATATTATGATAAAAACATTAAGAATAATATTCTTATAATGAAAAACACAACTTATTGATTTATTAAATAAAACAATATTTTAGTCATCATCAAAATAAAACTTAACTTAACAAAAGGCTAACATGTTGGACATAAAATAAAATTTTTATCTTAGTTGACCTACCAATAGTTGGGAAATGTTCAATAGAATGGGAAAAATAATCAGTCTAAATCCCACATTAATTTGACGGATCTATCAAAATATATGGATTTCCAATTAATTTCCTTTAAAAAATTCTTCTAAAAACACATTGGAACCCATAATCAGGATAAGAACCAACTCAGGAAATTTTCATGATAATTCCTTTTTTTGTCAAAAATCTATTTTGGATGTCTGCGGATCCTCTTCCGGACGTTTGCACTACGTGTCCCAAGAATTATGCAGTTACAGTTTTAGAACACTTGTCACGCCCCAAAAGGGACCTGAGACAGAACGAGAAACAATTCGACCCAAAAGGATCGAATCATCTGACCCTCACATAAATCTAAAAAATAGCAGCGGAAGACTTACATAAAATAGTTACAAACCAAACCCAAAATAAAGGTCCAGAAGTAGCAATAATATAATGCAAATTTACAAATTATAAAACCAGAAACTTAAAAATAAAATTTAGGGTACAAACCTCCATAAAATATTCTAAGTATCTCTACAAATTAAATGAAATAATTGATATGAGAAAAGTTCTAAATTTCTACTCCCGAGGTGACAATGGAGAACTACTCTGATTAATTCCAGAAAAATAAAGTCAAATTTGGGGTGAGTCGACTAAACTCAGTAGGGATTAATTTATCTTCAACTTTTATCTTATACGAATCATGCATGAGATTTCAGTTTCTTATCTTTCACAATTTAATATAAGAAATAACAAAATGAACAATAGAATAATGAATAGAAATACACAACGGCGATATTTATGCAATCACAATAGCCAAATAGACCCTGATCATGTTTAAGATTTTGCGCCCAATGATACAACACATACAACTGTCACATTACTCGAGTTAACAATAACAGTAAATAAATAAAAAAATTAAATACAACGAACTGAACAGTGAGTCAACATGTCTAAATTAAAACAATATTAGACATTTTATAAATTAATGTGCGTTAAATATAAAATAACCCCTACATTAAATTTGGTCTAACAATACAAAAGCCCAATGAAGCTCAACATAGCAACACATCATATGGTGCTCTATATTTATATGTGGCTAGAAACAGTAGCATCTGCTAACAGGGAAAACAAACATAATTTAAACTTAACTGTTTATTAACAATGGGTATCAAAACTCAACAAATTACTGAGAGCATAAGTAGCAACCATTCGCTTCTATCAACCTAAATTATTCTCTAACCTATAGAGTAATACAAACAGAATTTCATCATCAGGTATTAATTCATTAACATGGACTATATTAAAGTTAAAGAAACTTTCTCCTTTATACTTAACAATACAATAAGTAATTTATAAACCAACAGAGTCCACATCCTTTAATTCATATTATCAGGGCATTAGCATCCACAATAATCCATGACATGAACTTTACATAATTGTGTAGCAAGATAGTTATAAGTAACAGAACCCAAATATCAATTTCTATCATTTGCTCAAGATTGACCAAAAACCACACATTCCAAAATCTCACAATTCTTGTACATGTTCTAATTTCTCATATCAATTTTAATAGATTCTAGAAAAAGCAAATGGTACATAATTAACTAAAATCACTTGTCCATTTCAAAAGAAATCTTAAGTCCTTTGTGATGCAGACTACTAACAGTTGATTAATACAATCCTTACTCAAAAGAGTTTCATAATCTAGAGTTGTTTCACTAGAAATTGTTCACATGGCCGACGCCCAAAAATTCAACCCTTAGGAAAGCAATTCATCCATTACATTCTGACTTAGGAAGAAATAAATTAAAGGGGAAGAGTCTTACCACAACGATGAACAAATCCCTAACTCGCTGGAGACGATTCACAACGTCGACTCTAAAAATCCAAACCTCTAGAGGAAGCCAATTCGTCCATAATCATCAGAATCTTTTTGAAATTGCAGAAATTCCAAGAAAGAAACAAAGATTGAAAAATCCAACTTTTACCTGAGTAATCCCTCATAATCAGCGTCTCGCTTAAGCCGGCTACCAAACTCTGATGCTTAATTCACAAACCTCATACACAAATGAATTTGATATGCAATCAGAAACCATCTTCCTCTTACTCAGACACGGCTTGCTGGAGGATGAACAGAGAGTAAAAATCTTCTTGCTGAGAGGAGATGGTGTGCTTCGACCCCCTCTCCACTCTGTCAAATAAGGAGAGTGCTCCCATGAAACTCGGCAATAACTCCCCTAAAGGGAAGTTCAATATATATATATATATATATAACTAATAATAAGCTGGGTTAGGCCAGATCTAACAACACTTCCACGATTACATACAGAAACAGTCTTAAGAGTTGACATGGGTCTCCCCTAGACAAGGGAGCAAGCACTTCCAACTTTACTTTATTAAAATATTCCATAGATCAAACCAACTCATTTCATTACAAAAATTACAAGTTTTTCATTTGTACCTTGAAACTTTAAATTTACATAATATTACAAATTTGAACTGTCAACAAAAATTCAAAAATTTTCTTCAACGAATTCAACTGTAATTTCAACATTACCTCACTAGGAAGTTTGAAAATTCTCTTACTGCTCGAACTGCAACATGTTCAACGATTCCTCTTTGCCGTCCAAAACTCACAAAATTTGTTGCCTCAAAATTTGCAGAGAGGTTTCTCCTTTCTCCATATTTTTCTTCACGGTAGTAGGTGAAGAGGAACAAAATTCTCTTAAGGACTTGGAGATTCAGAAAGAGAAAAAAATAAATTTATGGTTGTGGTGTGGAAAGATTAATTGTGGAAGATGTGTTTGTTTAAGAATGAGGAAACCATCCTCATTTTATTTCAACTAGTATACATCATTTGCCCTACCCCACCCATGTTCCTCAGTTATTACAAAACTAACTGTTGATCTGATTATAATACTTATAAATCAGTTTGACATAATCCTATTTATGGAATGGTTGAATTATTATAAAGTAAAAATTGATTGTCACCGAAGAAAAATAACCCTTATGTTATAAAATGGAAAGGTTTTGGTGCATCCGTGTGACAATCATGTAAACCTTATTGATTATATTTTTTGAACCTGCCTTGGGGTTGGAGGAGATTGAAAATTTATGAGAGTGTCTTTGCTATTAGTAGTGATCTTGTTATGGTCAGACAAGATTCTACTATAGTGATGTTTATGATTATCTCGATGTTTTTTCTAACGATCTGTCTAGGTTGATTGTGAGATTGAGTTTACTATTGATTTAGTTCCTGGTACTACTCCAATTTCTATTTATCAGTACCGCAAGGCTCCTGCTGAACTAAACGAGCTGAGAACTTAGTTGAAGATTTACTACACAAAGGTTTTATCTAAAATAGTACTTCGTCTTGGGATGCACTCATTTTATTTGCAAAGAAATAGGATGGTTTGTTACCCCTGTGTATCAATTATTGCAAGTTAAATCAAGTGATAGTTAAAAATAGATAAATGTTATTGAGGATTGATGATTTGTTTGATCAACTTGAATAATATAAATAATTTTCAAAGATTCATTTAAGGTCGAGTTATCACCAGATGAAAGTTCATGAAGCAAATATCCCTAAAATAGCCTCCAGAACCCGATATGGACATTTTGAATTTCTAGTGCTTCCTTTCAAATTAACTAATGCGCTAGCTGCATTTAGGAACTTGATGAATAGAGTTTATCGATGACATTTGAATATATTCCTAAACTCATGAAGAACACATGGAGCACTTGAAAATTGTTTTAGAAACGTTGAGTGAACACTAGTTATTTGCAAAGTGGGAAAAGTGCAACTTTTGGATGACTGAGGTAAAATTTTTGGGCCATGTTGTTTCTCAGGATGACATATTGATGGATCCAGCTAAGGTCGAGGCTAGCTAGATTGGAAGCCATCGAAAAACGTCATTGAGGTAAGAAGTTTTTTAGGTTTGGCAGGTTAATATCGTCGGTTTGTGAAGAACTTTTCTTTCGTTACTATGCCTCTAAAACAATTGACTAAGAAAAACATAAAGTTTATTAGGGACGATGGATGTCAATCAACTTTTGAATAGCTCAAACAGAGTTTAACCACTGCTCTAGTTTTGGTAGTACCTGATGAAAATTTGTCATATGCTGTATTTACTGATGCATCGGGAATCAGTTTAGGTTATGAGTTGATGCAACAAAATAGAGTGATTGCTTATGCATCTCGATAATTGATGACTCATGAAGGAAATTACCTTATACATGATTTGGAGTTAGCTGCTACTACTTTTACCTTGAAAAATTTATATGGTGCTAAATTTGAGATATTTTCTAATCACAAGAGTTTGAAGTAACTTTTCACATAAAGGGATTTAAATCTTCAAAAGCACTGATGGATGGAATATAAGGAAGAATATAATTTTTCTTTGAAATATCACTCTGGTAAAGCTAACGTTGAAGCTGATGTTTTGAGCCATTATCTGTGAGGTTCCTTATCTTGTCTAGTATTGGAGGATTGGAAAAAATGTTTGATGGTTGGAGATTATGAGTTAGAGTATCTGAAGGATGACCAGACAATACGAGTGTTTCATTTGATAACAATTTCTACACTTTTGT
This sequence comes from Begonia loranthoides, assembly GCA_022433065.1. Taxonomy (NCBI): domain Eukaryota; kingdom Viridiplantae; phylum Streptophyta; class Magnoliopsida; order Cucurbitales; family Begoniaceae; genus Begonia; species Begonia loranthoides. The sequence continues at coordinate 6,772,984 of CM039483.1, forward strand.
AGTGTGTCAAGGATTTGCAAAAATTCAAGAAAAATTTGAAAAGATCCAGGCAAGTGAACAGTTTGATGGTTGAAAAATTAGTTCAGATGATTTTCTATATTTCAGAGATCAAATTGTAGCACCCAATAATTTAGATTTGAGACAGACAGTTTTGGTGGAGAACCATAAATCAAGGTTTGCTATTCATCTCGGCAACACAAAAATGTGTCATGATTTGAAGCGTCAATTTTGGTGGATTGGAATGAAGCAAGATGTATCATAATATGTTTCTATGTGTTTAGTCTGTCAATAGATAAAATAGAGCATCAGAGACCGGTTAGATTGTTGCAACCTTTACACATTCTGGAGTGGAAGTGGAATAAAATTACTATAGTTTTGTAACTGGTTTGCCAAAACGATATAGAAGTTTGATGCAGTTTGGGTAGTAATTGATAGATTAACTAAATCTTCACATTTTATATTGATCAGGATGGATTTTCTTTAACAAGGTTAAGTAAATTGTATATTGAGAACATTGTTTGTATTCATGGTGTTCCCTCAAATATTGTTTCAGAGAGAGATTCGAGGTTCACTTCAAACTTTTGGAATGCCCTTCAAAGAGCTTTAGACATTGAATTTAGTTTGAGTACTGCACATCATCCTCATACGAAGGATAGTCTGAGCATACAATTCAGATTCTCGAAAACATGTTGAAGGATCAATATGCGCCTAAGAGAGAGGGGAGGGGATTTTGGGGGGGGGGGGGGGGGGTGGTTTGAATTAGGCACTCTAATCGTTTTCATGCGATATTCATTTCTCTAAATCCTATGTGATTTAATGCATATAAGTAAACAAACAATGCATAAATATAAAGAGATTAGGGAAGAGATAATGCA
>CM039483.1:6783854-6897525 GCA_022433065.1 Begonia loranthoides
CTCTCTCTCTCTCTCTCTCTCTCTCTCTCTATAGATGTGCATATGGTCTAATAGCTCGTACCTTAGTTTTTATTTTACATTATTTTCACATAATTTATATCTTATTATTTCACGCTATTTAAATGTCACGTTTGAACTTATATTTTTTTGGGTTTGGTTTATAAGTTGAAATTTTCTATTTCATTACTAATTTTGGATTAAGATGTGGGTTGGACAATTCGGTCTAATTTTTAGATGAGTTGTTCTCCATTTTGTCTCGAACCCCCTTTGGAGCGTGACAGTATCTGCATATTAAAGTTTTATGCATTATTAAATACCTAAAATCCAATAAGTTAAACTGCATTTGATCATTTTAACAAGTTTAACTTCATGATTATAAATACATAATAAGTCTTATATCTTATAATTGTTAAATTATATCTACCATTGTTCTATTACGTAAAAGAAACTTTAACTTTTGGTTCCTATCGAGCCAAAGTAAAAGAGGTCAATTGTTGTACTATTTGAGGCCACAAGTAGCTCTAGAATCCCTCCACAAACTAATTACAGTTTTTTAAACACTCGACCATTCTACAGCTTAGAATCATTAATTGTGTATTTTTCATTAAAAAAAAAACAATTTAAACAAAATAATCCGACATCAAACCAAGTTGATGTGAGACTAAAACAGGAAAATAGACAAAACCAATTTGAACAGGGAAATAGATTTTCTATTTATATGATGTGAGACTTGGCAATGGCATAATCTAGGTGCCTTAAATTATATCATAAGCCCGAGGAGTATCCCACTTGCATTATGTAATGCAAATATATTTTTAGACAAAATTATGCACATGTCACGCGATGGTAGGAAGGACTCGAATTTCATTATTGTTGTACGAACACGTCTCAAATACGGGTGACAGGAAAGAGGTTAGGGTCCATCAAATCTTGGAATTATAGACAAAACAAAGGGGCAAGTAAGATTATGGGGTAGATACGTCGTAAGACGGAAGCTCATAAGATTTATGTACACACAATCGCTCTTCCCTAACATTCCCATCAGACTATGGCAGAGAACGACAGATTTGGTGATACATAAACCAGGGTGGAACTAAGCCCCAACTCAAACTGGCAGCTCCTCCGCCGGCGGTTGCCTTCTGTCTTCATCGCCGTTCTGCTGTTTCGGCTTGATTTTCTGATCGGCATTGGCCTCTAACGTGATTTCAGCCATCACCACCGCCACCGCATCAGCTTTGTGCTCGGGAAGTTTCAGATCAGCCGTCGGAGTCGTCTTGTGGTTTTTGTAGATTGCATAGAGGATCATCTGAGCTACTCCAAACAGAAAACCCCCTATATTTGGAAGCTGTTTTTGGGATCGGAAAAACACCAAAAAATCCAAAAGTTAGGTCTATATACTATATGTGATTTCTACTATTTCGAAACCCGTTTTGTCTTTAATGGTAGACATGGATTTCTCTGCAGGATTCGAGTAAAGTAATTTATAAGTAAAGATTCCAAGTTGGGATAGCGATGGACGTACCACCACGTAGACGTCCTTGAGGAAAACGCCATACAAGAGCCACGTAATGGCGCTGAGTGTGAGAAAGAGAGACAGAGAAAATGGCATGAACTCGACACTCTTGGTTCGGATCACCACTCGCTGAAACAAGAATCAGAAAAAACAGAAGAAAATCAGCGTTGGTTGATTGTAGTTGGGAGGAAAAAAATGGGTGATTTAACCACTGCGAAAAGGGTTAGTCTTCATGCAGTGAGCGAGGAGTATGATTGACTGTTCTAAACCAAAAAAAAATAAAAAAAGCAGAGAGGAAGAAGATGATGGGTTTTCTCTCACAATAATGCTTAATGGCGCTGCAAAAACGCTGACGGCAAAGGATACGCAAATCCATCCAAGAACAGCAACTCTATGCGATCGTTTAACGAGGAAGTGAGTCACAAAAAGAATGGCGCAAAATCCACCCAAATTCAGCAGCATAAGAATCCGAAGCGTCGTAATCTGCCATTACAGACCCAGTTTTTTCAAATTCAACTTATTACTGTTTTATAAGATGTAATGAAATTTCAGATAGAGAGAGAAAGAAGAGAGAGAGAGCTGACCCTGGTCTGCTTTGGTGCAAAAGCGATGAAGACAGCAATGTAAATAGTCTCAATGACGCAGCCAACAGAATTAATGGTGATGAGAAGAGTTTCATCAGATTTGAACGATGCGTAGTATAACCACAGCATTGCGCTGAAAAGTGAAACAACATATGGAAGTGATTGAAACCCTTCTGTCGATTTGTTCCTCCATATCCTCAGAAATGTCGGCCTGCAAGTACCCACTGGGAAAATCAGCAGAAATTTCACAAAACGCCATGAATGATGCAAACCCAGAAGAAAATTACTCACAGTGGAGATAGAAAAACGATGAAGGAAACAATGTTGCCTGAAAAATCATGAAAAAAGAGAATTAAACGAAGCAGATTATATAACCAGATCCAGAAGGTCGAAGGAGGAGGAGGAGGAGAAGAAGAAGAAAAAAAGAAGAAGTAGATACTGTAATAACTGCATGAATAAATCTACCTAGAAGGCCAAAAATGAAAACCAAAATATCCATTCTATCTTCTTCCTTTTCTTCCGGAAGCACAGATGATTACAGGTGAAGGAAGAAGATTAGAGAGAAGTTGCTTTCTCTCTCTCTTTCTCTTTCTCTTTCTCTCTGTAGCCCCAATCTTTGCATGAATATTAACACAGCTGCATTCTCTTATATATAGTAATTGAGGTACATGTACGTAGTTGAATGAAACGGAAGCCAAAATGATGAATTATTTAATTTCTTGTCGTGTCCGTAGTACATTATAGTGGTCTACTTCTATACATAAGCCACATAAGCATCCTCTCTTCTCAGGTATAATTATAATTTTCCTATACTTTTATTTTTTATTTTTAAAATTTTATTTGTTCATATGGAATCGCGAAGAAGCCTACTAATAATGTTCTTCATCTACGTCTTTTATGACAAAAATTGAATAAAATTTTTAATACGGGGGCAAACAGCTCGACCTGCGCAAGCAAATGCAACCGAAAATCAATTTGTGATCGTCAATCCTACATCGATGGAGTCGCATATTTTCACGTCATTTGAAAAAGATAAACTTAACTGATCTGCCTAATAAAACATGTTTTACCGTAAAATGTAAAATCAAATCATCCGAACTTCAACCTAGGTCGGAGAGTGCTGTACTGGTGAGAACAAGACAGAAAACGAACAAGATAGAAAACAAGACTTTGGGGTCGTATGTGTCAAATTAATTGAGAAATATCCTAGAAGTTATTGGGGGCTACAATTGTTTAACCTATCTCTTCCTTTTTTTAACATGGCATTAAACAACATATTAGAGAGTTTCTAATCTTAATTGAGCCCACTAATCAGCCCATTACCCATATCAAATCTTGACATTTGTAATCAATGAATGCATGAGATTAGCAATATGAGCACTGTTAGGCAATAATTTTGTCTATCTCTTAGCTTTTGCCTTCCAAATGGCACCATTTGAACTCATGATAACTATGTGTATCTACCTCTTTTTGCATTTGTATATCCTCGCCTCCCTCTCCTCATTTGCTTCGACTTCTATGGGATAGAAAAAGTGTTTGGAGATAAGATTAAGAAATAGTTTAAGGTGGATTATGATTTTAATAATTAAACTTGCCTTTCCTAATCTCATTTTATTATGGAAAAAGAATTCATGCACGAAAGTTTGTAATCTCACATGGATTTGTTTTATGTTAGTCTTGTCGCATGTTCGTATCGTATTATGATATTTTTTGTTTGTATCGATAATTCTACATCAGTAAGTATGCTAATCTATCAATATGTGCAGTCAAATATTTTCATAATTCATAATGCAATAAGTTTTTTCATTGAGTATAACATTTTATCGTGTTATAGTTCAAAAGTTATATCTGTTTGGGTAAGAGTAACATTTGCCAAATATTTTTATTTATTATTTTCTCATGTCCCAAATGGTTGATTAACAAAATGACGTTAAATCGTGGCTATCATGTCCAATAATTTAAGTTCTGTTGAAGAACAATCACAACACTAATCAAATTTCATTTCTATTTATTATATTATAAGCAATTATTGAATAATGATTGGGCTGTAGTTGATTGATGAATAAGAGAACAATATTCTCTCTCTCTCTCTCCCTTTAAAACTTGTTCTTGAGATTTAAAAACTTAGCAATAGATGGCAAGAGGTCATTGGGTTTTGCATTTGCTGCCCTATTTTTATTTCCAAATTATGGTAAAACTTATTATTAGATGCAGCCAAAAACCCTAGTTCCAATCATATAAGTTGCTGTACTGAACAATCTATGTGTATGCAAAGACTTTCAGGTGCTACAGCTTACCACTTGTAGTTATAAACGAGTTGCCACTTCAAGAAGCTATGTTTATATTCAACATGAAATTGATTTTGTCATAGCTATTTCAACCCGCTACGAAACGAAAGATGGGTATGACTGTTTTTCTTTTTGTTTCTCGTTTCCTCCCGTTATTGTGTTGCTTAAATTGATTCGCTGCCCATATCGAGAACTAGGAGTTGGTGTATTCTTGTTCGTTCGGGTTTCGAGGCTGCATAGAACCAAATAGTGAAATAACGGTTCTCATGGTTTGGAAGCGAAACCAAAACCGAACTATAACTCAACCATAAAATATGATTCAGCTTCAGTTTAGTTTCAAGATAAAAATTAATATCATTAACATACATATATTTCATGTTGATTTGGGACATTTTTTATTCAAAATCGGTTATGATCGGTGAGAAAATGACCGAATCAACAATGAATCGCCAGCTCCGATTTGAACAGCGATTTCGATCCCCGATCCCGGATGATCAGGCTGGTGAAATTATTGGGTAGGTTCCGGGAATTTGGTTTGGAGGCTGCCACATAAGTTTATGAATGAATGCGGAGTTGGCAAAATGTACACAGATTGGTTTGTGTGAGAATGAAGACAAATGCCACGTTTGTACACACGTATGTGGCTGAGATTGAAGACCCCTCGAGGCAGGAATCCAACACATTCAAATTCTTGTTCACGTTCTTATTAACAACTCAGGGTGGAAGTAGGTGTGACTTTTAAGTTTAAAAGATAGTTTTTAATTCGTTCTGATATTTCCCATCTAGATGTGCCAAGCTGTTATAATTTCATGAATATCCCACGTAAATGCAATTAGAAAAAAGACAAATTTACTATGCCAAAAACAGGCACTAGAAGCTTATGTGTCATGGGAGTAGTTACAATTCTAAAGCTTTTCACATATGCAAATATAAAATCCAAAATCATAATTTGAGCTGACTTTGAATTTGTGAAGACATAGTTTTACTAGAACAATATTGTCTATTTTGCACTAGAGATTGCACCCAAATTGTGTTGCAATAAGTTGAAATAATTGTGCGCAACACATGTCAAATGCAAGGAATCAAGCATGAAGGTGGTTAGAGATGCTGGGTGGAGTTTAAAAGTAGGTGACCACCTTTGCTAAAGTGATGCAGATCTCACAAAGTCTCCGCCCAACAAACCATTTTTCTTCAAAATGCAAAAGAACAGCATCCCCCCCACCCCATCTTTCATGTTGTACTCTCCAATAATACAGGAGAAGTGCAATCTTAGTGTCAATATCAGATGGGGAGGGGAGTAAATATAATTGGGAGGTGGTAGTGGAAAGTAGTGTGTTTTGTGGTTTGTATGAGTGGATGATTAAACGGAAGCTTTGTGGGAAAGAAAGGGTCTTAATTTAATGGGGAATCTTTGACACATAATATGATGTGAACATAGGAAACTAATATTAACCTTAATTATACCAATGCCCACCACTTTGCCAAGCCCACATCTTCACTAACACCTTTTTATTGCAAAAAGGTCAAGACATAGCAATAGCATGCCTTAGATTTGAATTTATAATCTTTACCTCTTTTCACTTCTTTAAACACTCCTACCTCAAAGCAATTCATGGAATTACCCTTCAATAATTGTGCTTTGAGTCTTTATCCTGGTTCTATGGTGTAGTGGTTAGCACTCTGGACTTTGAATCCAGCGACCTGGGTTCGACTCCTGGCAGGACCTAAGCATTTTTATTTTTCCTAATTGCAAGTCATTCAACATTAAAAGAAAACTAAACCCAAAACCCATAAATGTCGAACAAATTTGTTCACAGAAAACAATATTGACTGTCCAGACTTATTCTTAAAGATCAAAGGTAGCCGTGGTTTAAAACAGCAGATTGGACAACCTATCACTTTTGACAAGTGCTCATATTTGTTATAAATAGACAGGAACCAAATTAACAATTGAAAATTTTAACTCTTCAAATTATGTTCTTATAAAATAAATGAATGTAACACGCATAGCGTGTATATTCAATCGACCATTCAGGCAATTGACTCCAAGACATGTCAAGGAACTAAGAATTAAAGATACCTAATATCTAAATACAACATACTAACAAAGCATCTATATGGCATTCCCTCGTTTTATACTCTAGTCATCTAATTTATGATTTGTCAATATTATCTTATCGATGAATGAGCTATACATAAGAGTATAGGGGACACATAAAATTGCTCTTCTAATAATCCTATCATAATGTTTCCATAACTTAATAAGTTCAAACAGGAGTTAATGTAATAGCAATAAATATCACTTGTCAGAGGCATAATCACCATGTTTGCGAAGGAAATTGTCCAAAATGTAGAACAATATTATACCTCAGTCGTTACCAACATTAAAATACCAGAAAGTACAAACCAAAAAGAAAAATCCATCGCAGCAAAACTGATGATAGAGGTAAAGGAAGAAGGAACCCATTAAAGATTCTTCATTGCATGTTCTGAAATCGTTTGACAATGAGGAGACTCATGTCCATGTAGCGCTGAGCGCAGTTGGAAAGGCAGCTCGATTCACTGGAGCTGAATTTGCTACCTGGCACACCTGTGATGCATTTGTCCCAGCAAACACTTGTAAGTTTTGCCACCATCTCTTGAACCATTGCTCTTTCCTTCTCTTGCTGCAGAATAACAATTCATCTTTTGTGAAAGATTAGACGGTATTGATTACCCCATATTCTAGCTATTCAAGCTTCCTATTAGTGCATATAAATTGGGAAGGGTGGTCCTTGAGCAGAAGAAGTGAAAATTCTAACAAGTTTTTTTTTTCTTTTTTACCTATTTGTCAATACAACACTTTGGCTCTCAAAAAATTTAGTTATGAAGACTTTTAATGAAAAAAGGGGCGAAGAAAATCCTTTCAAATCATTCAACTGAATATGCTAAACTCTCATGACAATCAAAGAAAACCAGCAGCGCCGCATATTAAGGCAAAAAATACTACAAGCATAACAGAAAAAGAAGAAGGGACTTGTCAAGTTCAAATGACAGAATAGCAAAACTGATCATCTTAAACACTTCCAGTGAGATATCTAGTGTTAATTACGTAAGAGGACTTTTTGAAAGACAGGAATAGAAGTTAAATGTGTTTCCATAGCCTTAAATGGAAAAGAACAGAAGCACATATACAGTTCCTGTTGACATTGGTAATAAAGCAGCTCTCAAAACTGGTTATTCACACACAACTATAACCTATAATTTTGATTATCAAAACATAATACCACCATCTGCAAAATTAGGTAGACATCAGAACAAAAATGGAGGATTCTAACGGACTGCAAGCATTGCCAAATGTTTAAAGTTCAGAGGTAGTGATGTTCGATAATCCATTTTTTCCCCTTGAACAGCTGTGAATCACTAAGATTGTTCTTAAAACCTCAAATGCTCCGAGGATGTAATAATTTTGATTCTTGAATGTTAAGCCTTTTTCTTCTTTTCTCACTCGCTGCTATTCAGATCAGACACAAAGCAACCTAACTAACGCTAGTTTTATAACTGTTAGTACGATAATTCTCACAGAGAATTGAAAAAAACAGCAAACAGCTCTACCAGGATTTTTCATCGAATGTAATACCAACGATACAAACTGCTTCAATAACAACGACTTCCGGTAAAAGACCGAGATAAAAGTTCCTCGCATCAAAACTGAGAAGAGCACCGCAAAAAACCGGAAAATGAAAATACGAGAGAACTCACGTTGATAAAGTGCATCAATTCGGGGGAGTTGAGGGGCGAAGAATCCATGTAGTCCTGAGACTCGCAGTTCGCACTGCCCGGCTGCAGTTTGCCTCTAAGTTTCGACTGGATGTCAATCAGGAACCCTAACGACAAGTCAACCAGGCGGGCCGGCGCGAAATTGGACGAGATACGGGCCGGGCCTTTTCAATGATTCTCAGTTTATGTCAGAAATAGAGGGAGAATAGTCCAAAATTGTCACATTAATTAATCAAAATTTTTAAATAATAAACCAATTTTATGTAATTTCTACTATTGTTTGTTCATCTATATATAAGTGACAAAATCTAATAATCAACGTTATGTCTCGACAATTCGTTCCAACCCAAAACTCGGGACAAAACAGAAAGATTTTACATAAACAACTCTCCCTTTATTAGGGCCAATCATTTTTGTAGCGTTATATTTTTTTTTTCAAGTTTTTCGAATTTGCTCACTTGAATTCTATTTAATTTGATTAAAAAACATCGACTTATTTTATTTTTGTTACATATTATAAAAGAGAGAGTCATAGGTGGAGGGTAGCGATGGCGGCAGATGATGAGATGCAACAACAAGGTTAAAAAGGTAATGTTATGTTTATTCTTTAATTCTACATTCTAATTTTATCTTCTGACATAATGTTTACGTAGTATTTATCGATGAATATAATAATTAAAATAAACTATATATTTTTAAAATAAAAATATTCGTTATATTATTTAAGCAACATATTATATAAAATTAAGCTATAAAATTATAAGATGAGCTTAATATTAGCCATGACAGAATGATAACTGCTCTCCAAGATGGTTGTACCAATCGGGTTAAGGATTGAAAGTGATGATCAATCCATTATTAATTTATTATTTGAAAATTAAAGTAATAGTGAAAAAAGTGCTGAATTTATAGTTTTGTTCCTAGGTTTTTTTGTATTAAGTTTTGGACAACTCGGATTATGATTTCTTTTAAGATTTTGCTATAAATATGATTAGTTTTGAGTCAAAAAACTCACAATTGTAATTCAATAATTCAGTAATGGAAAATTAACATCACAAACCTTATAATTTGAGATAAATAATGAGTTAAACCCTGAAAAAATTTTACTAATAGCTAAAATCCTAAATTATGGAAAATTCTCGCCAGCAACCTCACAGTCATGCTTCTCATCCAAATCCATCGAAGTTAACACTTCTGTTTTGTTGACGCTAAAGACCGTCGAATGGAGACAAAGGGAGACAGACGCTTCAACAAATGAGAGGATAAATATAGGAAGTTCTATTTGGTCAGAGCAAAACGAAATTTCTCTCGACAATAGCTAAGGCAAGGGACATCCTTTGTGATTATGTAGGCAAATTTGCATCCGTCGAGAGGAGAAATGCTGTCATTTATCATTTAAAGAAGGACCATTGATCAAAAACGGACATCCCTCGTATTAAGAAGGACGTCCGTTGTGGCCTGAATGACGCCGTCTTAATATGAAAGACGTCCATTGTCAGGCTAGTGACGTCTGTAATTGGTAGAACGACGTCGTCTTAGAGTGAGGGACATCCATTATGGGCAAGGGACATCCGTCTTAATTGAGGGAATTTGCGCATTTTAAAAATGTGTGTGTCTTGCACATGACCCTTCAACGTTAAAGAATTTGGAGTCCATCCTAGTCGTCAATCCCGATAAGGGACGTTCCTTGCTCGACCCAACGACCATGGAATGTCATCCGCCATCGCCTTTGGAAATCGCAAATTCAATCACGGCCGTAAATTCCTATAAGGGACGTCCCTTCCTCGATCCAACGGCCATGGACAATCATCCGCCATCACCTTTGGAAATCGACAGATTCAGTCATGACCGTCAATTCTGAGTGGGGGACGTCCTTCCTCGATCCAACGACCAATGAAGATCATGCGCAATCGCCCAATAATCGTTCCAACTACCATTCGTCTTCCAACATACAGGAAGGACATCCCTTAGCCCCTGATAATTGACGTCTTTTGTCTTCGTTCGACGGTTCTTGGCGCCAGCGAAATCGAGGTGTTAAAGTCAATAGATTTGAACGGAAAACGTGACTGTGAGTCTAATGACCCAGATTTTTCTTTACTTTAAAAATGCGTTAAATTTAAAATTTTTATAAAACAACTGAATCCCTATTAAAACCCTTCAATTGAAATCAAAGTTCTTTTCTTAAAAACCTGATCGTTAAAACATCTTACTTTAAATTCGTTACTTGAATCTTGATTAACAGCGAAAGACTTCATTTATAAAATCTATTTTTCTCAATTAATAGCGGAAGCATAAAACATTCATTTTAAAAAGACAATAAATAAATTATTACTTTACATTTATAAAACTCTTCTCTTTTAGTTTCCTTAGCCTAGCCATCCACAAGTCCTGCCCGTGCAAATCCTTCATCAACTGCTCCTTGATCTGTCCATCATTTTCTCATGCGTGTACCTACACCATTAGCAAACTGTGAGCCCGAGACACATTAAGAAATTAGATATGCAGTATGATCATGTCTCTCTTTAATTCTTTTGGAATGGGTTCCGCCCCAAACCAATTTTTTCTTTACATTTCATTCTTTCATTCATAACTCGTACATCGAGTGGGAGATTGGAGGAACCTGTGTTGGAGGTATATGCTCCAGTGGATATTAGAGAGTTGATGAGGATTATAGTTGTTTGATCAAGAAAATGGACGGGTTGGACAAAGAGTTGGGTGATCGATGGTCTAGATAAGGTTATGTGTGGTTTATGTGTCGTTTTTAATGTAGTTTGGCTATGCATTAGTGGGAGCAAAATTTCCGCAAAAGTGTTTTAGGAACAACAGAGGATGTGTCAGCCATTATATTAAAGGATCAGGAGAGTTCATGATCGTTGGATTAAAGGAAAGATACTTTTATAGAAGGGAATTGACTCCTTTTCTGGAAGGAATGTGTCTACGGAAGAAAGAAAAACAATGGATGGAATAATGATCATCGGATGAGAAGAGCGAACAAAGGATCAACTATTGAATTTGAGAAGGTAGAAGAAAAAGATGCTCCCATGAGAGAGAAAGATTCTGAGTAGGAGAGAGAATGATTGTTGGATTAAAAGAGACATACAAGACGAGAGCCGTTAGATTAAGTCAAAGATACTACTGTGAGAAAAGAAATATTTGTAGAGAGGGAGAGAGAGTGGCTGTTGGATTAAAGGATCGGGAGAGTTGATGGCCGTTGGATCAGGGAAAGATTTCATGGAAGTCTAGGAGAAAGGAGGATCGTCACATGAGAAGAGTAGGCAAATAATTGACCATTGAATGATAGTTGCAGAAAGGAATGCATTCGCTAATAAAAAAGAACGCTAGCATTTTTTGTTAAGATACGTATCTGCGAGAGGGAATGCGTCCTCCACTGCAATTTGAAAGAAATCAAACACCATTATTTTATGGATAGGAGCATATCCACTGGAGTGAATCTATCTGCAGCAGTCGAGAAGAGACATGATCCACTGGAGCATATTTTATGGATAGGAGCATAACAACTGTTCTCGGCTTCTAACCACTTAGGGTAGCTAGTCCCAGACCCGACTAGGGAGGGGCTTAGTCTAGACTACCTGATTAAATCCAAACTACCATTTGTCCCCCAACTCTCCATTTCCTTTCCTTTCATTCATTTCATTTCATTCATCCGTTTTCCTCACATAAATGCATATGAATACCCCCTTCCGACGAAGCATTTCATACTTGTTTCTATTATCATGATGCATGTCCATGAGAAACATAATCGTGATGCATGTCAATGAGAAGCAATAATCGTAACAATATAAAAGTATGAGACATAAAACAGTAATCACAACAATATAAAAGTATTAGATATAGAAGTCTACTAACATACTATATAGGCACGCTCAATAATTTAAAGGAGGCAATAACAATATAAACATGCTTTATGATTTAAAGGAAACAATAATAACATAGGCATGCTTGGCAATTTAAAGAAAGCAATAACGGTATAGACATGCTTTGCAATTTAAGGGAAAACAATAATAACATAGACATGCTTGACAATTTAAAGAAAGCAATAACGGTATAGGTATGCTTTGTAATTTAAGGGAAACAATAACGATATGCTAACGTCTTAAACATGCTTAGAGATTAAATTAATAGCGTGCGAACAATATGGACTTAATATGGTAGCATAGTTGAAATGCAACCAAACAATTAAAGGAAAGACACTGCTAATGGTGTAGGGCCTCCACAGACCAACGACTCTACTCAATTTCTTACCTCGAAGCTTTAACGCGTGTTAGCGCTTAATCGTTATCCTTCTTTTCCTTTTTAGTACCTTCATAATTAAAAACATTTACTTATTAATAATCACAACCTATTAATTTCATTCTTTTCTTATCCTTAATTACATAGAAATTCTAGGAACCAGTTACCGCTTAAACGAAACATAACACATAACGATCCTAACATTCTCATCTTACCAACTTCATCATTATCTATACCCTTAATCTTCATTCATCACTTGATAGTGTTTCATAATCCATATTCAATATCCATTTCCTAACCAATTAACAAACTGTGCACGTGAAGATGCAATACAATATTTATCCAATTAATGACTCAAATCCAAACCAACAGAGTGAAATTCCGCAGCCAAAACTAAATTCTACATTTTCATACTTTTGGAAATAACCGACAAAGGGCAAATATTCACTAATCAAACATCACAGAATATTAACCCAAGCAACAAAGTATTGATCACCTAAGAACATACCTTCAATTATTGTCCAATAATTTGTATTAAATCTTGCAGAACATTAAACTTAACATATTTCGTGAAGCTACCATAAACAGAGAGTCATCCATAACCTTGGGTCCAATTAAAAATCTACTAACAGGGCTCAACACAAGGAAACATGATCTATCCCTTCATCCTCCATCTTTTCTTTAACACAAATCTTCACATACATTTTATAAAAACTAGGAAGCACCATCCAAACAGAAGACAACTGAACAATAAAATATCCCAATATTATCCAAAAAGAAATTTGCAGAAGTCACTCACTAGGAGGACCCGAGAGCAGGAAGCAGCTTCTCAACCTTCTAGAGAGCAGTTCTTCTAGAGCTTCTGTAATATCCCAAATCTTCGTTGAGCTGAAAGCATAGCTTAAGTGATAATTTTGGGATATTAAGAGCTAAGTTGGACAAGTAAAGATATTGGTCAAGAGAAATGCATTTGGAATAAGTGAATTATAACATCCCATTAGGTTTATAGTTAGATTGTGAGAATGATTGAAGTCAATTGGAGAGTTATCTGATGATATTAGTGTTATATTGGACGATATCAATTGGATTGATAGTTAGTAGAGGTAATAAGAGGAAATATATTTGGACACGTTTGGATATTATAAGGTTGAAAGTATAGGATATATATTATTTTATGACATATTGGATTTAGTGAAGGACATGTGAAGAGAGAATGGTGAAATATATGATATATGTTGAAGGTTTAGATAATTTGAAAAGAGTGAATTAAGGTTGATTAAGGGTATATATATATTGATAGGTGTCACGTGGAATTATTTGGAGACTTATTCGAATTAATCTGCTTGGAAGCTGCAGTCGATCAGGGCGGTCGATCGACTGGCATGAATGTGTGAAGAAATGTGCGGACGTTTGATGGATTGGTGGTCGATCATCCTTCATTAATCTATGTCGACCGCCATTTATGTAGAGTGATATGGAGATGATAACGAATTTCTACTGACGAATTGGTCCATTATCTGAACATCTGGGAGACGAAAGGGGTGTTGCTTGGGGAGTCTGAACGTTAAAGAGTTATTGAACATTGATGATATTCACCTCTTGGCTTTCTAATTCCCTGACGATGCATTGAGTGTAGTTGTCTATAAATAGAATGGGTGGCAACATGAGTGGGGAGAGACAAAAACGTAGTGTTACGCTACAAAAATTATAAGAGAAACTAAGAGAGAGTTGTGAGGTCTAAAGTGTTATGAATGGTTGCTGGATGTTTAGAAGAGAAGGATTTGAGATGGATTAATCGTGAGAGTGTGAGAAACCTGTGATGGAAGGAGTGTGGCCGAGAGAGTTTTGATGTTTTGGAATGTCAAGTTCTGTTTTTGTGGAAAAATATTGAAGGATGAAAAATAGCAATGAGGTTCTGGCGAAGAGGAATTCTCTTTGATTTTCGATTGTTGGATACTAGTAAGCATATCTTCATTCACATTTCTTAAGGAGTTAATTGTAGGGAATAGTTTTGTAATGATGGTTATGTCCTTGTTATGTTCTCTGCTAGTTGAATGGAAATTGGTCACTGCATATGAATGAGCATATTATTAGGAATATATATATATGATTATTAGTTTAGGTTGTTAATTATATCATGTGAAGTTTATTGGCATGAATAAGTTGGATTATTAGATTAAGGTGTTATGCATGAGGTTGATTAATATCATGTAATATAGTGGTTGTAATGAGTTGAAGGATGAGGTTGGAATAATTATTGGAAAATAAGGTTCTTGATGGTTTGGATATAATAATGGGAAGTTATCCATTATGGATGTATAAGCATGTTAGTTGAAGTTAAGGGATCTTGTTATTAGGGATAAATTATTAACAGCTATATGTGTTAATAATGGATAGGTTTTGTGAAGGAAACTTAAAGTGTTAAACCCATTACAGCTAAGGACTTCATGTACGTGCTATTACATGTTCTTTGTCCGAAAGGACTTATATCATGGGAAATTAGGGTTTTGTTTGATATTTGTTTATTAAATGCATAAGTTATGTTATTATATGGAAACATATATTGTTTGCTTGCATGTTTATTAGATTTAAGTTTAATTCTTTAGATAGGAAAGATCATGTTTTAAGGGTACGGCTAAGGAACACGTTAGATAAGATTGTATGTGCACGACAACGTTAAGACATAAAACCGTATGAAATCATAAAGTACACAAAAATGAAATGCACGTAAACAACTGTGGACTGGTTGGATACGCCTGGCACAGAAATCAAGATAAGTTATATAATTGTGGACTGGTTAGATATGTCTGGCACAAATATCAAGTAAACGACTGTAGACCGGTTAGATATGTAATACCCCAAATTTTTTTATCGGAATTTATTAAGAATAATAAAAAATTAATTAGGGGTATTTTGATTTATCAGGGTATTACCAAGGACATAACCGTTAGGTTATAATTTAAGAGAATTATTGGAGGTTAATTGATGGAAATCAGTTTAGGAAATGAAATTAAGAAATTTAAATTGGACCTCTAATAACCTTTTAGCGACATTTGGAATAAGTCGAGAGTTACAAATTGGGGTTGATTAATAAGCGGTACGAATATTTAACACTTAAATATATATTTTTAATGTTAGGTAATTAAGATTTAAAATAAAAGAAAAAGAAATTGTGGGAAGGGGGGTAGGTGGACTGATTCACGCAGTGAACTGGTCTGGAGGAAAGAAAAATGGCCTTCGGCCTTTGCGAAAAACATAGAGAAGCAGATGAGAAGGAAGGGAGAGAAGGGAGAACGAGAGAGCGATCGGGTAGGAGACCCAGGGCGCGACAGGATTTTTGTGACGATGAGCTCAGGCATCGTTCAGCAGGTGAAGGAACGACGGACGGCAGGGGGTTGAGCGATCGGGTTTCGGTTTAGGGGTCGAGATCGGAGCTTCCATTAGTGACGATGTCTGGTAGCGGGTCAAGGTAAGTCTGTGGCTTCCGTTCTTCTCCTCGGCGTGCTGTCGATCTAGCGTTCAGGCGTCGGATGGTGACGATGATGGCGGAAGGGTGGCCTCGGGTTGATGGCGTGAACCAACGGTTTAGGTTGGAATTCGTTGGGCGGTTCGCAGTTCAGCTCAAACCGGTCTTCTTCTTTTGATTCTTGCCTTGCTGGAGATCGACAGTAGACAGGTTGGATGCAGTGAGATTGTCGAGCATGCTGGGGAATGTCGCTCTCTGCCTCCTGGGTGCTGGCAGAGAGTGTCTCCTCTCTGGTTCGATATACTTAGCAGCAGAGGTAGAGTGTTTTGGGTGAGCTGCAGCGGAAGGAAAGAGGCTTTCTGGAGTGGACTGCTGGCCGAGGATGGAAGAGAGCTGGAGGCCGAGTGGGACTACAAGGACTCGGGTGCTCTGTCCTAATGGTGAGGTTCCTTCTTTGAGATTTTGTCATTTGGGTGCTGTTTGGATAATGAGTGTTGTTTGGTTTGATTTGGTGTCTGGAATTTGTGTCTTGTGATAGTCTGAAAATGTTAGTTGATGGATATATGCTGTTGAATGGATGATTTTTGTTGGATGATAGTTCTCTTTTGATGGATAAATGTTCTCTTTGTTGTTGCCTTTGATAATTAGTAGGTTTGATTCAAGAGATACTCTGCTGTTTGATTATACTTGATTTGGGTTCTGTTAATGGTCATTAAATGGATAAATACACCCTATAGTTAAGGATTAATCTCTGTTGTGTAGTCTTTGGTTTGATTTAGGTGCTGGAAAATGGATTTCCCTGTTATTGGTTGGTTGAAGTGCTGTGTAGTGTATTGGTCATGGTCCAATTATTGTCAACTCTAAGTGGTTAAATTTATGATATGAGAATGAGTTTTGGTGCTAGCAGCTGGAGATATATTATAAACATGTATGGTGTTGGTTGTTAAAAACCTGCTGTGTGATATTATGAAAGTTTTATGCATTGATAAGATTAGGAAATATTGATATTGGTATTAATTGTGAAGGTATTTGTGAAGGTGTTAAAAGAGGAAAAAAAATAATGGTGGAATGCTAATGCGCGTTAAACCTTGAGGTAAGGAATTTTGTGAGTCTTGGCCATTTGGAGGCCCTACCCACAAGTAGTGTGCGTGAGTAGTGTGGTGTCTCTTGAATGATTTACTGTCATTATTCCTTATTGACTTCCTCACTGTTGTTATTTCCCTGTTGGTAATGTATATCACTTGATACCCTGTAGATGTTACTCCTGTGATGGCTTATTCTTGTTGGTTGTCTTATGTTGTTCTGTTATACATGTTTCACTCTGATAGACTTATGATGGATGCATATGAGTTCTGAAATCACGGTCGAGATGAAAGTGGAATAAGTGAATGATAGAAGATTATGTGAAGTCTAAAATTGAGCTAAGAGTTCTATGTTGTGTTTAAATGTTTACTCGCGGTTAGTTATAATGTCGTTGTTTCTTTCGTTGTTGTTTAGCCATCATTTATTTGTTATGCACCTTTAATCGTAGCATGCTTAACTGACTATGATAATAAATTAGGATGAGCATGAGAATGTCAATCAAATTAGTTAATCATTAATCAATTGAGCATGTTAATCAATTTAGTCAATCCAATTATGTGAACAACTTGATTAGTCCAAACATGTGATCATGTTCAATTAACTAACTAATATGTTGAAATGGCATGTGTAAATCAATTAGTAGTATGTTTAATTACTAATCAATTAGAATCTTGATTGTAATTATCACTTGAGCATGTTAGATAACTAAACTAGCATTTATTAATTGTACTCAAGCATGTAATTTACTTAGACATTGATGGTAGATGACTTAAATATACTTTATTTGAGCATGTAAATCGACTAGAATAACCAATTATAAACTTGAGCATGTAATTAATTAGAATGATATTAGCATGTTAAATTAACTTAGTCATGTCATGCTTACATATTAACTAGACTGCTATGCTCAATTATTAACTAGGCTAAGTTATTTTGTGAGTTGATAATACCATTCATGTGTTAAATTCCTAAGCACGTTTAAATGTTAAATTAGAATTATAATTTCAACTACAGGTTGAGCATTCTAATTAACTTAACTAGAATGATTAAGAGCATGTTAATTTACTCAATTGGAGTAATTGATTAGACTTGAACTTGTTTAGTTTATTAATTTACTAACTAGTTGTTGAATAACCAGTTCAAACATGTTTAACTAGTTGTGTAATGAATAATCAATCTTTGAGTATGTTTAGTAATTAGTATGTTGAATTAGTTGAGCATGTCTGCACATTAATCAGTTTGAGCATGTTTAATCAATAACTAAACCTTGAGTATGTTAACTAATTTATTGAGCATGTAATTTATTAGGATAATAACTAGACTATTAAATGTAGCATGTTTAACTAATTAAAATAAAAGTATGTTTAACCAACTAGAATAAGGATTTCCAATTTATAAGCATGTTTCCGTTATTCGTTGTCTACAACATGTTTCCATGTTTAGCCTAGCTTAGTTCAATGAGCATGTTTAGTTAAATTGTAATTTTTTGTATGTTACTTTATCGTCTCATCTTGTTCACTCGCTGCTTTAATTCGATATCATAATTGTTCCCTGTATTTATGCATGCTTTCAATTATTGTTATTTATTATATGCGTGAGTTTAATTATAGTACTTTTACTTCAATGCGCATTTCAATTTCCGTTAACGTACGTTATAATGCACTATGTATCATGTTAATAGAAACTCATAAGGAGTGCCACTTTGGGGTGGTACTCACGCATGCATAAGTGAGGAAAAACGCTAAGAACAAGAATGTTTGGGATGTTCAGGATACGCCCATCACCGAAGAAACCCTCCGGCGGGATACGCCAAAAGGGAAGAAACCCTGAAGGCGGGATACGCTAGAAAGGGGACGAATGCTAAGAAAAGAACGTTTGGGATGGTTGGGATACGCCCATCACCGAAGAAACCCTCCGGTGGGATACGCCGAAAGGGCAGAAACCCTAAAGGAAGGATACGCCAGAAGAGAAGGAACCTTGAAGGAAAGGGGACGACTAGGGAGTTGGGGTAGATGGGTAGTTCGGATCTAGGCTAGCAGCTAGGATACACCCTTACCTAGTCGGGAAAGGGACTAGCTTGTGCATAGGAGGTTAGAAGCCGATCAACTAGGCCATCTCAAAGGACAACCTCCAATTTCCAGCTCGAAGTACGAGTAAAGAACCAAGAACCAATGAACGCAATAAAAGAATTGGTTTGGGTGGCCCCCATTCCAAGAAGAATTAAAGAGAGAGATATGCATAATTGTTTTCCCTCATTTCCTTACTGGGCGAAAGCTCACGTCCTTACTTGTGGTGTAGGTACAACGACGAACAGATAATAAGTAGATGATAAACACCAAATGAAGCAGCGACGAATGATTTCGCAAACACGAGACTCAGGCTGACCAGACAAAGAAAAAGACGAGTACATGGTTGTAAATCAATGATGTTTAATTGTCAAATTTTATTTTGTTAGACGTAGTGTTTAAATTGTTTAGTATTTCCTTCTTGAACAATTTCTTTACGCTTCCGCCATGATTTACAAGGGTTTATTTTATAACGCTTCTGCATATTTAATAAGTTGGTTTTCACGAGTTTAAAGAAAGAGTCAGTAGTAGTTCGGTTTTAGTATCGCACTCTGATTTGTTTAAAAAAGAAAATTTTCAAAATTTCACACATTTTATGATATACGAAAAACCAGGTTGTTACAAGATACGCCTGACACATATATTAAGTAAATAACTGTGGACCGATTTGATACGCCCGACACTGAAATCAACTGTGGTCAGGTTAGATACACCCGACATAGATGTTTATATGGTCCAATTTGATACGCCCGACATAGAAATAGTAAACGAATATTTATATGATCCGGTTTGATACGCCCAACATATAAGCAAAACGAAATAACGATATAAGACATGAAGAGTAAAAAAGAAACGAAATAAGAAACTTTATGCAATGTTATAGAAATTGTATGTGAATTTTATGTTTTAAGTTTATGTCACATACTGAGCGTTAGGCTCATAGTTAAGTCCCGTTGATGTAGGTATGGAGCCAATAGATGGATAAAGCTGTTGATGGACGTAACTGATGGAGTGTTGTTGTGTGGATGTTTGTGCTGTTGGCGACATTGACCTGTGGTTATGGCTCACGGAATGGAATAAATATTTTTAAAGGGTTTTAAGTATTTTATGACTTCAAATAAATGTTTTAAGTTAATGTGCTTATTTAAATATTTAGTTAAACAATGGGTTTATGGCATTTGCTTGTAAAAGACTTCCATTGTATGTTTTATATAATTAAGACTTCCGTTGTATATTTATAACTCTGGTTTTATTACGCAATGGTTTTAAAAGAAAAAGGAAATTTTTATACAGAAAAGGTTACATGATGTTACAGCTTCTTCCCTCTCACAGAAGCTCACCCGAGAGTTTCTTTCTGCCAGCCTCCCCTCCCCCACATCTCAGATTTCTTCTCCAGAGAGGCACCTCGTGCCATGCTCTTGTCACACCTCGCCATGCCCTGCTTCGTCAGCACCACTCCTTCGTACGTCCCAGCTGTTAGTTTCTTCAAACCAGAATAGACCAGTACAGACCGAACCACAAGCTGAACCACAAGCCTTCGGCCGGTCCAGCACGAACTGCCAGCTCACTGCCTTGCCTTCGCCAATCCATCATCGCCGGCCACCAGAAAAATGACAGAGCGTCAAGGAGAACGGAAAGCCACAAACTTAACTCTTCAAACACACCGATTGCTCGACGCCAAAGGACCAATGCATCGTGGTTGTTTTTCATTGCACAGCTCGAAAATTCCAAGCCCTAAATCGAAACCTGCGTTGCCGCAACTGCTCGCTAGACGACAAACAACATTGCATTCCACCACCCGAACTCGCCATCACGCTCGTCTCTCCCTCTCTCGTCACTCTCCTTCGTCTCCCTCTCCTTCTCTTCTTTCTGTCTCGCCGAATGGCCTGCGGCCATTTCGTTTTTGTGCTTCAGCCAAATCGGTTCACAAAGTGAACCGGTTCACTTCTCCCCCTCATCTCCTAATTTTCTTCTTTTGCATTTTAATTCCTCTTTAATTCTAATCCCATTTATTTTATATTCAAATAATCCTTTCATATTTTAATCCCAATAAATCCTATTTCTTTCTTCCTTTAACTAAAAATTGGCTACCCCTAAATTTTCGGACCAAGCCGAATCAAACTGGTTCAATCCATTCTTTCACTCCTTTAGAATTGCGATTTCAAACGAAGGAAGGCGTCCTCGCCTGCGTCTGCGTTCATCCTAAAAGTCCAATTACTTGTACAAATTCAAACTCTACTCGTCTGCATGCGTCTGAAAAGTCCTAAAATCAGGACAGATTCAAATTCTCTCCGCCTGCTATTGTTCGCCATCATCCTATCTTGTCCGAAATCTCGCGTTACAAACAGATTAGGACGGGAAGCCTTGTCTTGCATCGTCTTAAAACGCATGGGACGACATGGACTACGTTTTCGAACGCAACTCCTAGTCCTCTTGTCGTCCGCGTGCGTCCGAAAACTCCAAAATGTACTTTCCAAATTAATCTTAATTATCATACAATAAATTTCTGAAATTATAATCCTACGAATACGTCATTGATAATACCCCAATAAATATCCAATAAATCCAAATACCCTTAATTACTTTCTAATTATCTCTATTAAATTATAATACAGAAAATCAGGGTATTACAGCGAGGTCGCCAACAAAAATTTCTCATAATTCAAGATTTTAATTATTAACAAAATTTCTTCAAGATTTGACTTATTATTAATTACAAACTATAGGATTTGTAACCGTAATTTCCCTCCAATAATTCAAAAAAATTAATCTCAAGTCATGAAATAAAGCTGACGTCACGTACTTTTATTTAGTCAAATATCCTTAAACATGTATTATTAATCATAAATGCTTCAAACTTTAAGTCCCCGTAGTCATTTAAGATTAATAACTTCACGGGAATATAAACTCCCAATTTTCATCTAGATTCCTTTATTAATTAAATCATAATATTACTCATCCTTCATTTTTATATTTCAATTCTGCTTTTTGACTCGTTATCTATTAATAGTTCATTCATTAATAAATCTGAGGGTAATTAACAAAAAAAAAAATTATAAAATTATTAATAAGATAAATATTAAATAACTTTTTCTAACAAATAAAACACTGAATTATCAAAAATTCACAAATTAAATATCGGTGTTATGTTTTTTGTTAAAAATTAAAATTTTTTTTTCGCAGCAAATAGGTCGTTTTTCCTCAATAGATCCTTGCATGAAATAGTTGTAGTAAAAAACTTACTTTCCACAATGAAAATCAAATATCCACTGCGAAAATAATATTTTCCTCTGAGGAATGTAAGTAATATTCCAATAACTTATTTTCCTTAGTAGAATGCAAGTATTTGTTGCGGAATCTTAGTTTCTTCGATGACATTGGTGAGCAACAATTACAAACGCTTCAAATTCATTTAGATGCAGTCAACTTCAACTCTATAAAAGATTTAGGGTTCACTAAGATAAAGCTCAGTAGTGTTGCATTATATATAAGATTATAGAATTTTCCATTTCATAAACTAACTTTCCGTATCGAAAGATAAGTATCCGCTGCGGAAAATATTCATTCCGCTGCAGAAACTAGTCTTCTGCTATGGAAAACATGCTCTACTGCAGCAAAAAGCATGTTTCTGCTGCAGGAAATACTCTTTCTGTAGCAGATACTGTGACCTTTCGATGCGAAAAATAAGTTATTAACTATAACTATTTCATGTATGAGTCCGCTACAGAAAGACAATCTATTCGTTGTGAATTTTTTTTTTTTAATTTTTAACGAAAAACGTGACAGCGATAATTACTTCGTTTATTTATTATAGTTCAGTATTTTATTTGTTAACAAAAATTATTTAGTATTTTCTTTATCATTGACCTTGTTTAATGTTTTTTTTTGTTAATTATTCTAAAACTTATTTATTAGAATATAAAATAAGAATGTACAAAACATTTTTTCTTAATCAAATAACACATAATAATATCCCTAAAATCATAGTGTAGTTCTCTTCTCAATGAGTAGTTTTCTCCCCCTAAAAGCTGCAGATTTTATAAAATATAAATAAGAAGTGGAATTTATAATACTTGGTGAATAAAATAAAACATATAAAATGGGTGTGTAACAAAGCTAGTAGATTCTTTGCTACTAAGGAACTGAACCAAGTTGAGAAGTTGAGTTGGGATGAGAAAAAGACAATAGCCAGAGCTTTACCTTGTCAGCAATATTTTCTTCCCCACGAAGAAATTAATAAACTAAAAAAAAAGGATTTTTTCTTTAATTATTTATCATAAATAGTTAAAGTTTGTAGTAAAATTACTCAAAACGATCTATTTTATCTTAATTAATTAACCAAAAGTGAACCCCAAAAAAAGAAAAAAAGAGAGAACAAAGAAAGGATATCATATTTTGCAAAAGAAAAAAGCTCGATGAGGAAGTGATAGAATGGGTAGATTTTGATCTTTTGCACGAACATGGAGAAACGGCTACTCCCTTTATGTGTCACCCATGCACTCATGCCCTAAAGAAAATAGTTGCTTCTTTTTTGTTGCTTATACTAGGGGACTCTTGCACCTTCCCGCCGAAGAACCTAAGATCTTGTGCTTTAAAATGCCCATCTCCTGCAGTTGTCCTCATGGTTGTCTTTAGTTTTATCGTCTTAAATATAAAAGCTCATTTAAATGAGAGCATTAATCATTTATGAAATATGCACGTTATTAATAAAATTACTGTTATTTTTTTATTTTAATTATATACTCTAATCTCATACTATGATACGATATTTGCGTGTTATTCATTCATTTGCAGGATTATTATGGTATAATATAAATATTTAAAATAATGTATTACATAAATCAATCAATAAATAACACGTAAATGACATGTCAAAGTATAAGATTATGATGTAAAATTAGAGTGTAAACATAATATTACTCATGTTAGAGTTCGTTGTGACTTGAATTCTAGTTGGGTTGAATCGGATTCGTATCCAATATTATGGTTTTCTGTTTACTCTATATATTGATACTTGAGTCGCAAAACTCATTGTACCTTGATTTTCTATTCTCCTCTATCCGTAATTTTTTCTCGTAAGGGTTTTCTACCTAAATCTCGGTGTACATGTTTCCACAGTTTTTCTTTTTCTAATTTTGCATTCAATTATCAACAATTGGTATTAGAGCAAGATTGAGAGTTTCTGTACTCAGATCGAACGAATTGAGGCATTTGCAATTTTTGTGAAATTTGCAAATTTGTGGAAAAAAATAAATAAATAAATAAAAGAAAAAAAATTTCAGGAAAATGACAAACCAACCATCGTACTTTACTGTTAATGACAAACCAACCATTGTACTTTTTTTACTAACAAATGTACCACTGAACTATGAAAAAATGTCGCTACTAACATCGCTGTCACGTTTGCCGCTAAACACTTTGATTTCGATCCGCGACAGCTCGTCTACTAATCTGCCGCCACTCAATATTTTTTAAAAAATAACCTTAAATATTTATGGCTTGTCGTAGATCATATAAGACCGTCACGGGTTGACAATAAACTGCTGCGGTTTAATACCAAGCTGCCACAATTTATCTATAAACCACAACGAATTAATACTGATCCGCCGCAAGTTTATTATATATTTTGTCATGAGATATTACCATCGAAATATCAGATAATATTTTGTCAAGGTTTTGCCATTTGCTGCGAATTAGAATGAGCAAGAGGAAAGGGAAGATGACCAAAACAAGGAAAAAGTAAAAAGAAAACAAAGACATTCATCAGAGATGCGCTGCAGTTTATCTATAAACTGCAGCGGATTAATACTGATCCGCTGCGGGTTGACTATAAACCATGGCGTATTAATACTGATCCGCCTTAGGTTGATTATAAACCACTGTAGATTAAAACTGATCCACCCTGGGTTGACTATAATAAATGAAAAACACATGCTTCGTTCAACAATTTAGCAACTTGTGCATAACTAGCCTTCACAAATTCAAGTAAATTGAAACACGGTTAATCAATAAGTGAAATGTTAGTTCGGGGAAATGTTGCTAATTTTACAGTTCATACTAATCAATTTCCATTCATCATTAACAACTAAATTACTAATTTCATTACAACCATATCATGTATAGGTGCATTACAACTGCAAACCAATTTACCAATTCCATTACAACCATATCGCGCATATGTGCATTACAGACACAAATCAAATTCCATTACAACTATATCATGTACATGTGTACTAAGAATTAGTGTGATATAACCACATCATCTATTAATCCTTGCATGTTTGCTCACTCAATCCCATTATCTGATATTCCTTATTCGATAGACTCGTCGTGTTGCAAAACTGATGCTCCGTTTGCTATTCGTTTGGCAGAGGCATGATGGCTTTCCACCTTGTATTTTTGAGGCATACTGGCAAGCATCCCCCAACCGATGCTTCAGCGAGTTGAATGCAAACCACAAAGTCCTCGGCGACGCTGGAAGCAATGTTGGAGCAGAGCTCAATGGAGATATTCTGAGGGTTAAGTACTACGATTTTTCTAGCGAGCAAGACAAAAGTTTTTGATGTTTTGGGAGCTATAAAGAGGCGACAGATTTAAAGGCTATATTTCGGCCATTGTCGGTACAGTTACAGTACTCTGAGTGCTCTGAGGCGCTCCATTGTATGCAACCGGCTCAGAGCACTCGTAGTCTTGTAATTGTCCGACAATGGCTGAAATCTTGCCTCCAAATCTGTCACCTCTTTACAGCTCCTAAAACAACAAGCTCGCTAGGAAAATAGTAGTACTTAACCCTCAGAACATCGCCATTGAGCTCTACTCCAACATTGCTTCCAGTGTCGTCGAGGATTCCGTGGTTCGCGATGAACTTGCCAAGCCTCACATGCGATTCTTATATACTAGGGCTCCAGGGACACAGAACGAGGCAAAATCAACCTCGACAAATCAGTATTAATTTGCCGTGGTTTATTGTCAACCCGCGACAGGTCGTATATGATCCACGGCGGGCCATCAATGTTATAAGATTATTTGTAAAAATATTGAGCCGCGGTGGATTAGTAAACAAGCCGTCGCAGATCGAAGTCAATGCATTTAATGGCAAGCGTGACAGCGATGTTAGCGGCGACGTTTTTCCGTAGTTCAGTGGTTATTTTGTTAGGAAAAAACGCTTAGTGGTTGACTTGTCATTGATCACAAAGTACGATGGTTGGTTCGTCATTTTTCCTTTTTTTTTTTCTTTGTATTGCTTCCTCCAACTGAAAGAAGGAGAATCATTTCTCTGTCTAGTGTCGCCGTTGTCGAGGAGAAGAGGAAGGATCTGCCACTTCGTCATTGCTCACTCGATGAACCATACAAGAGAACGCCGCTCCTTCTACCGGCCACACTCTTAACTCCATATAGAAGCTTGCGTTGCTGAACAAACATCCTCTGTTCATTGTGATTTTGCCAACCCATCAGGCATAGAGAATCACAAATCAATGATGCAGTTCTCTGATCCAAAAAGAAGTTGCTCCGAGCTTAGATCTGCCACCCTCCTTAGCTGCATATAATTGATGGTTGATTCCCTTCGACTAGAGAACTGACTAACTGTCAGCCAAATCGCATGAAGCAAATCTCTATTCTTCATGAACAATTTCTACAACTTGGAGCTTCACAGGGATAGTCTGAAATTTAGAGATTTAGACTCAAAATTTTGAAAATTGAATTAAAAAAAAATCAATTTTTAAGATTACTTTATTTAGGAGACCTATGTATTGTTAAGGGAAGTTTGTTCTGATTTGTGGAGCATAATTTGTGTTCAGATATATTGTGTTTCGGAAATTTTGGGTGAAATTATGAAATTTTTAGAAGAGATAAGTTCTGTGAAATTTGATATTCTAATGTTGGATCGGAATACGAGGTTTCAGTTATAACAAGTGAAGATGCGAGATGTGCTCACACAGATGAAATTAGATGATGTGTAGTTAGGGCTCCATAAAATGCCCATGTCATGAAGTGAAGAGGAAAAACTTCGAAATGATAGAAAAACTCTATCTTTGATATGTCTGCATTTGTCATATAAGATTTTGCAGGATGTTCTGAACGAGAAATCTGCCGCAGAGTTATGGGTAAAATTAGAGCAGTTGTATATGAAGAAAACTTTGACAAGCACTTTGCATTTGAAACAACGACTTTATTCTCATCAGTTGATGGAAGGAGGTTTTATTGAAGAATACTTGACTGCATTCAAGGAGTTTGTTTCGGATTTGGAGACCATAAGATATAAATACGATGAGGAGGATTTAGAGTTGATTCTACTGTGCTCGTTACGTACTTCATACGGTGCTTTTAAATATACGATCTTGTGCAGTAGGAAAAGTCTAACTCTAGAAGAGATTTATGGTGCCTTGTTATCAAAAGAGAAAATGAGTAGATTGTTGTTAGATCTGAGGCTCGAGGTGAGAGATTCATCATTCGAGAAACAACAAGAGAGTCAAACAACAAAGGAAGTGATAATGTTCTAGATTTGAAGGGCGGATCAAAGGAAAAAAAAACGTGATAGAACCTGTTATTTCTATTAGAAGAAGGGGCACATTAAATCTGAGTGCCATAAATTGCAAAAAGAAATTAAGAGAGTTGTAAAGAAGGAAAAATAACCAATGACATCCGGTGAAGTTGTTGTCGCAGAAGAAGAAGACTATAGTGATGAAGATCTTCTAATTGTGTCAAAGGAAAACTCAAAGCCAAACCATGATTAGATTCTGAATTCAGCTTGTTCGATTCATATGTGTTTCAACCAAGAGTGGTTTTCGACATATGAGACCATTTCAGAAGGTGCTTTGATGATGGGTAATAACATACCTTGTAAAGTAGCTAGTATTGATACCGTCAGACTCGGAATGTTTGATGAAGTTGTTAGGAAACTGGGTAATGAGCAACAAGTTCTCGATTTGAAAAAAGAATCTGATCTCGTTGAGTACTCTAGATTTGAAAGGGTACAAGTATAGCATTGTAGGTGGAGCTATGAAGATCAATAGAGATGCTCTTGTCATGTTAAACGGACAAAAAGCCTTGCAAATTTATATATGTTGCAAGGTTCTATAGTAACTAGTAATAAAGTTGCAAAGTTTGTGAATTTACCTTCTAAAAGATTTTTTGAGAAGACTCAGAAGAAATCAAGTTCTCAGGTGAAGTTTAAATTGGAATCTAAATCTACATCAGAGCCGATATGTCAGCTTATTACAGATGTTCAAGGTGATGCAGTCACCAATCATCACCAATTTTAGTTTCACATCAAAGTGGTATCGTCAAAGGCAAAATCTAGAGGAATTGTAAAGCGCCATGGCGATATGGTGAAACTACTTCAGTGGGTTATTCGTTGAATGTGTTTGAGGGAAATAATTTTAGTAAGGAGTCTTCAACATATTCAAGTGCAGTTCGTTGCGACATCTTTGATTACTCAGTGATACCATGAAAGAGATGTGATTTCTTCTCGAGTGTCTCTCAAGTTTAAGCAGGGCTTAAACTTGATTGGTATCAATTGTTGAGTTAGCCCTACAGTGGCTCTTGTGAAAGAGAATATTATTTTTCGTTGAAAATAGAGTTTGTCGAAGTTCACTGTTCTGGATTCGTTTTGGGGTGGGCCAAGAAGCCTAACATTGGATCTCTCTCATGTGTAATTTCTGTCAAGATGGAGATTGTTAGAGTTCGGTGTGACCCGAATTCTAGTTGGGTTGGGTCAGGCTTGTATCCAATATTAGGGTTTTCTATTTACTCTATATATTGATACTTGAGTCACAAAACTCATTGTACTTTGATTTTCTATTAGTAAATTTTTCCTCTGCTCTTGATTTTTTCTCCATAAGGGGTTTCCACTTAAATTTTGGTGTCTCTGTTTCCACAATTTTTCTTTTTCCAATTTTGTATTCAATTTTTAATATCTCAATATAGTATTACTCAAATAATATGGACAGTGGCTTTGTGTTGGATGGAAGCACCAAATATTGCTTTGCTGTGAACCTTTTACAAACAAAAGCATGATAACATGGTAACATTAAGGCTTGCTTAAGTTGTGAAGATATAAAAGTAGAAGGAATAAGTTTGTGTTTACACTCTAATTTTATACTCTAATATCACATTCTTGACATAACGCTTACATATTATTCATTCATCGATAAAATTATTGTAATACAATATAATTATTTACAATGATAAATTACATGAACTAATGAGTGAATGATGCATAAGCGAAATGTCAGGGTGTGAAATTAAACTGTAAGTATAGCATTACTCCAATAAAAATGATCCCAAAACTATTATAAATATCATAGAAAATCATGAGAGAAAAAAGAAAAAATGTTGCAAACTTGCATAGTTTTTTAAGCAAGTGTGACATAAAAACACAAGGGAAAATTGAAAACTGTCCATCACATTGGATCCATTCAAACAGTAATGAGTAACAGCCCAAATAATAATTATCAAACACCAAATAAAAACTTTACACATTAGACTCATTTATAACAAGAACAATAAAGGAAGAAAATAATTAAAAAAAAAGAAAGGAAACGAGCTATATTGTACTTTAACATTGTCAAACTTTAACTTGGCTCTTCATCTGTCCCCTTCCTCGATCCACCAACTCACCCTCTCAACCTGCTTATAAATACTCTTCACCAAATTTCGGGTAGCATGAAAGTAAGCATTGAAGAAGAGAAGGCTTCCGTAAAAAGTTTGAAGGAAACCATGGACATGGAGAAGCTCAAATTGATGAGAGATGGAATGAGAAGGTTTCCTCCTGGTTTTCGCTTCGAACCGACTGATGAAGAGCTCGTGTTCGAGTACTTAAAATGCAAGATTTTTTCACACCCTTTGCCCGCTTCTATCATACCAGAGCTCAACGTCTATGGCTACGATCCATGGGACTTACCAGGTTTCCACCGTTTTTAAATTTTTATTGCATCTATCTCGTTTCTAAACTCGGTGTATCGACTCAGCATTACGTAGAATAGTATAACTAGATTAGCATGAAATGACAGGTGAGTTGGAGGAGAGATACTGCTTCAGTAACAAGGACGCGCGCAGTGGGAAGAGGAAGAAGGCAAGCAGAGCGACGAAATCTGGATATTGGAAGGCAACTGGTTCAGACAGAAGCATTGTTCCTTCGACGAGGTCCGTGGAAATGGTTGGGAAGAAGAAGACTCTGGTTTTTTATACAGGCAAATCTCCAAATGGATATCGAACGGAGTGGATGATGCATGAATATCGACTTCTCAATGCTCAAAATTCAGATTCCACCCGCTTCATCAATACACAGGTATAAAATTCAGCTTCAAACTCGTTTGAGTTGGCAGGGTTACGGATGGTGACGATACCCAACCGAACCAAACCGTGAAACAAGGGATCCATGGTTTGGATTGGTTCGGTCTCAAAATAAAAATGAGTCTTATTAAAATACATATATTTAATGTTGATTTTGAAGCAATTTGAGTCAATTTTTTGACCAACAGTTCGCCATGATTTGATTCAGTTTTCCCGGTTTTAGGCCCCAAAAACTGTGAACCAAACCTTGAACCACTTTTCTTGCACATCCAAAACCGGATACGGCTTCTATGGGAGTGAGAATTAGACCAGAATGTGTCAATGTGAAACACTTTTCTTGCACATCCTAAACCGGATACAGTTTCCATGGGAATGAGACTTAGACCTGAATGTGTCAATGTGAATCGATATAAATGACTGCTGGCTCTAGTCCAATTCTACCCACCCCTAGCGGTCGTAGGACATGATCAACTAGACTTGTTTCGGACCGGTTTGGTTTAGGGTGGTCCGAACCAAGCTATTGGCTCATTTCTTACAACCATTTGACACATTATTTATTAGAAATCAATTACTTAGAAATTAATAATCAAACACAAATGACAAAGGAAAAATAAAGAACAAACACAATTTTTACGGGGCAAACCTTGACCTTGACAGGTAAAAACACTATAAGTAAATAAGAAACGTTCATTATATCAGAATCAAAGTCAGAATTTATGTTTGTACATTCGAAAAATATAAAAATTACTGAAGAATTATAAGTAAAAAATATGAAATATAATTTAATATTTTAAAACTTTTGTAAGTTTTTGGCCCACTTTAAACAAAATTTGTGCGACATAAATCACAGATGATATTACACATGTTGATTTACTGAAAAAGAATCAAAAGAATAAAACTTTATAGTTTTCATCTTGATGTTTCACGTCGGTTTTTTGTCAAAAGCAGTGACCACCGGACCAAAGAATCCAGACCGGTCCGGTCGAATGGGTCCGCTGGAATTTGTTCATCTTTAATTGCATGTGTACGTGGAATGAAAATATTTGACATTTTCCTGTGTAAATTTGATGAAGAACGTGATGGATCAAATGGAAGAGTGGGTTCTCTGTCGGATATTTTTGAAGAAAAGAAGTGAGGAAGACGATGACGATATGGAGAGGCAGACTGGTTCTGTGTCTTCCGCTGCATCTTCTTCGAGCTCTAATGGTGGCTCTTCCAAGATCTCTTCAAGTGGCTGGGATTATGCAGAAGAGAGTAGCTTCGCCAACTCCAATTTTTGAGCTTTAATGCTTCGAGTTCAAGTTGCTGTGTTTGTTTGTCTGGCATTATGCTGTCTGCCGATCAAATTGTTAAGGAAAAAAGATGTCTTCAATCACTGGTTTATTTAATTGAACTATTTCTGCTTAGGAAGCTAGATTATTGAACGAAAACGATGGTCATTCAATGCGACAAATTATCGATAATATAATGAACTTCCCGTACGTTTCATTGAAGGCAAAGAACAAATAGGTTCTTGAGCTTTTTCTTATGCAAATAAATCCTTAAAATGAAGGCGTTCGCAATTAAGTTTCCGTTGTTAAAGTTGTTGTCCATACAGCTACTTTTTATTCACATGATATTTTTTTTCTTTTCCGCTAGTTGATTTTCAAAGAGAATAAGTTGCAATTTTGGCGAGATTGCAATTTGCAAATAAAATTTTTATGAAAAATCGTATCGGTTAATCTCATCTGCAAATCGCACACTCGGTAAAATCACAACTTCTCTCTAAAAATCCCCCGAACAGACAATATAGATGTTACATGAAAAAAAAAATGTGACTGCATTGACAACAACCCTAACGACAAAAATTTCATTGCTAACTCTTTAAAGTCAAGAAATTTATTTGCCTAAAAAAATTTCAAGAAGTTACTAGTTCTTCATCCTTAAGTTTAAGGGATAGTATATACTTTATTGAAAAAAATACTAAATCTTAAGAAATAAATGAAAATTATTGACAAAAAAGAAAAATTTACTATGATAAAATCGAAATAAATAATCAATGTTTATATTAGGCACACTCAGTGCATCGATCTGATCCCTCCGTTACTACCACCACAACTTTTGTCACCTTTTTTGGCCTTTTCCAAAGAGAATTTAGTTGCTCAACTTTTACGGAATAACATAGAAATAGTCCATGTATTGAGCAAATAACACATGCATCATGATCAAACTCAAATTTCCTTCAAGAAAATCAGATCCACATAGAGGAGTAGACCATCTCCAAACTAAGGTGCACCAACAAAACCATTTTCACACTTTTGATCACAAGAAAGATGTAATGTATCAAATCAAAATTTCAAATTTCAGCAATTTTTTCCAAAACAGACTCAATCCTAATAACTCTTCCCCCATATTTTCCAAAAGAGACTCAATCCTAATAACTCTTCCCCCAAATCAGCTCAATCAAACCCTAGATTAATCTAATTTCCAAATTGGCCACGCAGGATTGACAGTAAATAGGAAATCAAATTCCTTTCCTTCTTCGTCGCTGAACTTGGTCATAATGGAAGGCCAGATTCATGACAATCCTTTTAAGGAAAGAATAGTGAGACCTCCTTTATAAATTAAGAGTCTCACCGTGAAGAGAACTCACACAAAAAACTCAAAGTTCTCTCGAGCTCTGAGACTTACCTCAAGTGCGACAAAACCTTCCTCGTAACCACCAAGTTCTCCTCCAGCCGAGCCCTTCCAACGTGACGAAGCCCCCCTCCTACCATGACGAACCTCCACCTCTGTTCGCGACACAAACCGTGAGAGAGAGTTCTCTCTTCACTGCGACAAAGAAGAACGAAGGAGAAAGAAGCAGAATCGAGTTTTAGAGAAGAAGCCAACGTAACCTGTTTAACTCAAGTGAACCGAACCGAACCCACCCAAGATCGAACTGGCCAGTCAAGTGAACCAAACCCAACCCAGCGAACTGAACTGAACCAAACTGGTCCAGAAGAACCAAACAGAACCGAACTGGTCTAGCCATATTGAACCAACCCAATTCGACTTCAATTCCGACCCGCCTAAGATTTTTTTATCGGTAACAAATTTTTGCCCAAATTTCTTTCAAGGATTATTATTTTTTTTAGAAACAAATTAATCAATAAACCATTTCGGTAGGCTAGATTGTTCGAAGACTCGGGAATTCCCAAAACCTTTACTCTTTCGGAATCTAGGTAAGTAAAACACAAGTTTTCAATGTTTTGGCCATAAGCCTTACATCACAAGATGAAATCATTTTTCTTATATTTATTTTGTTAATTAAACTCTGAAATTTTACTTAAGTACGCATTATTAGGCATTGACATAGCATATTTAAAAGAGAAAATTGGTAGGACATTATGTATGTGAGTATGAATGTATGAATTTGAAGGAATTGACGAAAAGCATGATATGAGATGATCAATGAGACTTTGTGAGGGTAAGAAACCATTGGTTCTCTGAAACCCTGAACGCATAGTTATGGGATGGCTAATGAAAGCCTGAACGCATGGTAAGGTTAGAAAATGAATTCTTTTTTAATAATTCTATAGACTATCTGTATGCTCATCTACATTAGGAAATATCGTCCATCACAATGCAACCATAAGTGCTCGCCATTGCTTTATAGGCAAGCAAGGAGCTTCAGGGGAGGGGACGACAGATAGACAATTGCCCATTTCAAGAGAGAGTGGTCCACTCCAAGTAAGCCACGTGGAAAGCTTGCTATCGTTTCGAGGAAGGAGGGAAAATATATTGGAGAAAATTAAAAAAAGTCTGCTACAGAAGCATATTTTTCGTTTAAAATAGGTTTTTTCGGTCGAAGGAGTCATCAGAAACATCGACCACACGACGACCGAATTTCCAAATTTTGCTTCAGTTTTGCGTTTTCAGTCGCACCTTTCAACTGTGTCCCGACCAAAGATTCAACTGCAAAAAATCGAAACCTGATTTTTTTCAGTAGCGAAACACGTCCACAACCATGACTGCGTTGTGTCCGACAACCACAAAATGTAGTTTGTAGTGCATTTTGGTCGAGATATTTGTCCACCATCTCGACCTCGACTCGACCGAAATATCAAAATACAATCTGGAATGCATTTCGGTCGAACTCTCTGACTCAAACTCCTACCGCAATTCAACCAAAACATCCCAGAACCAATTTTTCACTTCTCCAATGCCATCGTTCCATAAAATAAATTCTTATTTTTTTTCTTATTATTTTATTTTCTTTACCACTTTTATCTAATTACTCCCTATTTAATTTACCCCCAATAAATCTTAACAAAATTTCCCACTTCATCACTTCTAATAGTTTCCTTCCATTAAATCCTCAATAATTATCCGATTAATCGATATAATTATACCCCAAATTTTATTTTTCTAAACTTATTTTTGGGGTAATACATTCCATAATAAAAATTCTCCAAATAATCCTATTATACCCCAAATAATTTCTCAATTATCCTTGCTTAATTCTGCTACAAAAAATCAGGGTATTACAATAAGATTCTTATTAGAGATAAAGAACTCGAGCCCGACCTGATCGTGTTAGCAATGCAAGACTATGACATCATCCTCGGAATGGATTGGCTAACTAAACACTACACAACTATCGATTGCCGTAAGAAGATGGTGAAATTCCTGCTACCTGGAGAAGAGTCATTCATATTCCCCGGCGACACTCAAAGTTTGAGAATTCCAGTAATATCAACATTACGAGCTCGAAAATTAATAAGTTCCGCATGTTTAGGATTCTTAGCAAGTGTTATATGTACTAAAACAAAGGAGGCGATAACATTGGATAAGATGCCTGTAGTTCGCTATTTTCCAGATATCTTTCTGGATGACCTAACAAGTTTGCCACCAGCAAGAAAAGTAGAATTCAACATTGATATTTTGCCTGGATCAACACCAATCTCTAAAGCCCCATACAAAATGGTGTCTGCCGAATTAAAGAACTTAAAAGCCCAACTCGAAGATTTGTTGGAAAAAGGATTCATACAACCAAGCTTTTCGCCATGGGGAGCACCAGTATTATTCGTAAAGAAGAATGACGGATCTATGAGATTGTGCATTGACTATCGAGAGCTTAACAAAGTTACTATAAAAGAACAAGTATCGACTTCCAAGAATTGACGATTTATTAGATCAACTAAAAAGGAGCAACAGTTTTCTCTAAGATAGATCTCAGACCTAGTTATCATCAGCTAAGGATCAAGGAGGAGGATGTATCCAAGACAACGTTTCAGACAAGATATGGTCATTATGAGTTTCAAGTGATGCCTTTTGGATTGAGTAATGTACCAACAACATTTATGGACTTAATTAATCAGGTATTCAAGGCGTTCCTAGATGATTTTGTGATCGTGTTTATCGACGACGTCCTCATTTACTCAAAAAGTAAGAAAGCACACGAAGAGCACCTGGAAGTCATTCTATCAATCTTGAGACGCATGAAGTTATATGCAAAGTTCTTCAAATGCGAATTCTGAATGGAAGAAGTGGCTTTTCTCGGTCACATAATTTCAAAAGAAGGTGTTTCTGTTGATCCAAGAAAGATTGAAGCAATTAGTAAGTGGCCACAACCCAAAAATGCAGTTGAAGTACGAAGCTTCCTAGGACTTGAGGGCTATTACAGGAGGTTTGTAGAAGGATATTTGAAATTAGTCACCCCACTCACAAGGCTAACCAGGAAAGGTGTCAAATATGTATGGAAGGACGAATACGAGTAGAGCTTCCAAGAGTTAAAGAACAAATTGATTTCAGCACTAATCCTAACTATACCATCTGAAACGGAAAAATATGTGGTATATAGTGATGCCTCAAAAAATGGACTTGGATGTGTTCTCATGCAAGAAGGAAAAGTTGTAGCTTATGCCTATAGACAAGGAACACGAGAAGAATTACTCAAGTCATGATTTAGAACTTGCAGTGGTTGTCCATGCCCTAAAAATCTTGAAACACTACTTATATGGTGAGCGATGTGAAATCTATACTGATCACAAGAGTCTGAAGTACTTTCTGACTCAAAAGGATTTGAATATGAGACAACGAATATGGCTGAAGTTAGTGAATGACTATGACTGTGAAATCATTTATCACCCCGAAAAAGCCAATGTGGTAGCCGACACACTTAGTAGGAGAGTCTTGCCATATGTTTCCTCTCTACAAATTATTCCAAGGAGATTAACTGAAGAAATGTAGAAGTTCAATTTGGAAATTGTACCATCTGGCTTACTTGAACAACTTTCAGCAATGATGTTACAACCAACCTTGCTCGAGCAAATTAAGGATAAACAACATGATGATGCTTTCATCATTAAAGTAAAAGATCATTTGGAAGCTAGAAAGTAGTCTGAATTTGCCATGTCAGAAGATGGAATTTCAAATATAAGAAGAGATGGTTTATACTTGATGATCTCGGTTTAAAGAAATTCATATTGGAGGAAGCGCATTCAACCCAATATTCTGTACATCCTAGTGCAACCAAAATGTATAGAGATTTGAAGCGGCACTATTGGTGGCGTGGATTGAAATTGGACGTAGCCAAATACGTTGAAAGATGTCTCATTTGTCAGCAAGTCAAAGTGGAGCATCAACAACCTTCTGGTATGTTGCAACCACTAATGATACCTCAATGGAAATGGGAGCATATAACTATGGATTTCAAGGTAGGACTTCCAAAGACCGTCAATGAACATGACTCTATTTGGGTGATCGTGGATCGACTAACCAAATCAGCATATTTTCTCCCTGTTAGAACCACATATGCTATGGATCAGGACACGTATCTCTACATCTAGGAAATCATAAGATTGCTCGGTATGCTAGTCTCCATAGCATCGGATCGTGATACTCGTTTCACTTCGAAGTTTTGGAGGAGTATGCAGAAAGCAATAGGCACTCAGTTAAACTTCGATACAACCTTTGACCCTCAGATGGATGGACAATTCGAAAAGACGATTCATACCCTAGAGGATATATTGAAAGCTTGTGCTATCGATTTCCAAGGAAACTGGAGTCAAAATCTATCACTTGTGGAGTTTACGTATAACAATAGTTACCAAGCTTCGATTGGAATGGCGTCTTATGAAGCACTTTATGGCAGGAAGAGCATATCTCTAGTGCATTGGGACGAAGTTGGAGATAGAATACTTGTTGGATTTGACATTTTAAGACATACTGTGGAAATAGTTGCTTTAATTCGTAAAAGGATCCTTACAGCCCAAAGTAGACAGAAAAGTTATGCCGATCGAAGAAGGAGAAAATTAGAGTTCGCAGTCGGAGATTAAGTATTTTTTAAGATTTCGCCGATGAGAGGTGTGATTGTGGTTTGAAAAGAAAGGAAAGCTAAGTTCAATATTCATAAGCATGTTCTCAATTTCAGAAAGAGTTGGAGAAGTTGCATATTTGTTGAATCTGCCTAAATCATTCAAGCATGTGAACAACGTGTTCCACATCTCGATGTTGAAGAAATATGTTCCAAATCTCACACATTCTACCTATGAGAACCCTCAACATTATAATCAACCCCAACTTGACTTATGAAGAAAGACCGATTCAAATTTTGGATGCTGAGGAAAGAGAATTGAGGAGTAAGAAGGTCTCGCTTGTTAGGGGTGTTCAAAACTGAACCGAACCGACAAACCGAACCGAAACCAATCAAAAAATCAAAATCGAATAAGGTTTTTTCTATTAAAAAAACCGAATAAGGTTCTCTTTTGTAAGAACCGAGTATTTTGTTTCGGTTACCGGTTTTAGTTTTTCAAAACCGAAAAACCGAAATCGAACCGCATAAATACGTTTATAGTGTTTTTTTGTTTTTGAAGTTCCATATTCAGTCATTCATGCCTCAGCCTCTGAAGTGATTTTAGCTCCAAAAGACCTAATAACTATTTTTTGGACAAAATTTTGTTTTAAAAAGAGAAGAGGAAGAATAATTTTATTGTTATTAATTATGTTTTTATAATTTTTATACAATTTTTATTATAATATTTGAAAAAAATTAATAAAGAAAAAACCGAAACCGAACCGAAACCGGAACCCAGATTTTAAAATCGAAACCGACTCGGTTCTGATTTTTTTAAAACCGATTCC
Source organism: Begonia loranthoides (assembly GCA_022433065.1). Taxonomy (NCBI): domain Eukaryota; kingdom Viridiplantae; phylum Streptophyta; class Magnoliopsida; order Cucurbitales; family Begoniaceae; genus Begonia; species Begonia loranthoides. The sequence continues at coordinate 6,822,266 of CM039483.1, forward strand.
GGTTTTGTAATTTTAAAACCGAAACTGACTAGTTTGGTTTGATTTCACATCAAAACCGAACCGAACCGAACCGTGAACACCCCTATCGCTTGTAAGAGTACTATGGAAGAATCAGAACGCTAAAGAGGCAACTTGGGAAAAAGAAGAAGAAATAATAAAGATCTATCCAGAACTTTTCATGTAGTAATTTAAATTTCGAGGACGAAATTTCTTTTAAGGAGGGAGGATTGTCACATATCAAATCAAAATTTCAAATTTCAACACTTTTTTCCAAAACAGACTTAATCCTAATAACTCTTTCCCCAAATTAGCTTAATCAAACCCTAGATTAATCGGATTTCCAAATTGGCTACATGGGATTGACCGTAAACAGGAAATCAAACTCGTTTCCTTCTTCATAGCTGAACTTGGCCACAATGGAAGGTCAAATTCGTGACAATCCTTTGAAGGAAAGAATGGTGAGACCTCCCCTATAAATTGAGTGTCTCACCGTGAAGAGAACTCACACAAAAAACTCAAAGTTCACTTGAGCTCTGAGACTTACCTCAAGTACGACGAAACCTTCCTCGCAACCACCAAGTTCTCCTTCGGTCGAGCCCTTCTAGATCAACAAAGCCCCCCTCCTATCACGACGAATCTCTGCCTCTGTTTGCGACAAAAACTGAGAGATAGAGAGAGTTCTCTCTTCGATGCGACGAAGAAGAACGAAGGAGAAAGAGGCAGAACCGAGTTTTGGAGAAAAAGCCAACCAAATCGGTTCAACTCAAGTGAACCAGATAGAACCCACCCAAGACCGAACCAGCCAGTCAAGGGAACCAGACCCATCCCAGCCAACCGAACTGAACCGGTCCAAAAGAACCAAACCAAACCAACCAATTGAACCGAACCGGTCTAGCCTTATTGAACCAACCTGATCCGACGAGGGAGAAGAGAGGGGACAGCGAGCTCGGGCTCGGCTTGGGTGATTCCTTGCGATGGAGAACGTGTGAGCAGCGGGAGTGGCAAATTACGAGCTAGGGCTCGGTGTGTCACAGGCTCGGGTCACTGGATCTTGGTGTCAGGCCATGTTGAATGGTGATGCTCCATCATTTCCTGGTGTTGCTCAATGATGGAATGGCGATGGCAGTCGGTTGTCGATGGCAGTAAGCCAGCGAGTGAAGCTGGACGGCGTCGGGAGGCAGGGGAAGGTTGGCGATTCAAGCTGGACCGGTCGAAAGCCCTGGTCCAGCTCGTGGTTTGGTTTCCTTCTGGTCCTTGCTCTACAAGGAAGCCGACAAAGGAGACCTCATAGCTGTGAATGGCAGAGGTAGGCTATGGAGTGCCTCTACTCTAGACAACGTAGAGCGCAGTGGAGTGTGGAGATAAATTGACAGAGGAGCTATGTTCTGTCGAGGAATTGGAGAAGCTGAGTGCAGGGGATGAATTGGAGCTCTCTGGAGCGGCTGGAGGCTTCCTCTTGGGTGAGCTCTGGCCGAGAGCTTCTAGTGAGCTTCTCCTCTGTTTTGTTGATTTTTAGATGTCTGCTCTCTGTCCGTTATGGGTGCTCTTTGTTTTCTGTGTACTGCTCTGTTATTGATCGATAAAATGGATAAATAATCTCTGTGGTTGGAAGATTTATCTATGTGTGTTAGTCTTTGGTTTGATGTTATGCATTGTTGGATGTGTGGGGTTTTGCATCTTGGGGTTTTATTTGGACAAATACTAGATATTTCTCTGTTGTATGTTGGGTTGTGGAAATGTTCTTGATTGTTGTTGGTTGTAAGTAGTTAAACCCTATTGTGAATGATGCACTCTGTTTGGTTGTTGTTTGCCTGTTTGGATTATGTTTCGTGGCTAGGCTTGTAATATTCAGGAAGATAATAAGTAGAAGATGATGGATAAAGACTAAAGATATGGATAATGATGAAGTCATTAAGTTGGGATTATGGGAATTATTAAGTGCTAAAGTTGTAGAATTCAATGAGGAATTGTTAATGAGTAATGTTTTAATTGTGAAGGTATCGGAAAGGGGGAAAAAGGATAGCGACGAAATGCTAATGCGCAATAAAGAATTGAGATAAGGAAAATGGGGTGTCTTGGCCATTTTGAGGCCCTACACCACAAGTGGGTGTGCGTGAGTTATTTCCTTGCCGTTAACTGCTAGTTGTTGTTAGTTAAGTTGCTTTTTAAATGATAGTTCCATGGATGATTATTGTTATTATATCATTGTTGCTTTCGTCGCTGCACATATTTCCTACACCTATTTCCTGTGTTGATGATAGCATAGATTTGTTAGTACTCTGTAGATTTGGTTAAGTTCTGTGGCATTTCTCTTTTGTTTTTGTGCCCTATTTTATTGTCTGTCACGTGATACAAATGCCTTGTGTGATAAAGAAATGATGAATGTTAAAAAAGTGACGAATGGTTAATGCGTGAAAGGATGAATGCTTAATGTCTACTTTACTTACTGTTATTTATTTGTGCCATAATTCCTTCGTTGTTCTGCCATTGATTCTATTGTTATTTCCTTGTTTAATATCCATGTCAAATTAACCGCATGTTAACAAATAGAGATAATCTAAGCAGGAAAATAATGTAGTTATACTTAAGTATGTTAATTTACATGAGTATGTTAACTATCATTCAAACATATTAATTTGATTAACTGATCGGTTAATTAACAACTAATCCTTAAGCATGTTAATTAATTTGTTAGTTGAGTTTGTTAATTAGTAATTAATTGGCCTTGAGTATGTTTAACATGTTAATTAACTCAACTAGGGTAATCTACTAGACTTGAATAGATTTCATTAATTAATTAGTTTCTAGTTGCTCAATTAATAATTAGTTATAGTTGTTAACCTCCTTCTTGAACATGTAATCAATTAGAGTAATTAACTAGAGTAATAACTGGATCTCCTTTCTCGAGCATGTAACGAACTAGGGTCACCAACCAGATTAATACCAGCATTTTAATTAAATAACCATCATGTTTAGATTGATGAACTAGCATGTTTAAACCATTTAATTAGCATAACGCATGTACATCATCTAGCAGCATGTTAGTGTAACTAACTAAAGTGAGTAATTAGAATTGAGTACGTTTAATTGATTATTCCAACATGTTTATTGGCTAGTGTTTAATTGGGCATGTTATTGATATTGAAGCATGTAAATTATTCTTTAAGCATGATTAGTTGACACTAGATTTAAGTATGATTAGTTAACTAAGATAAAAACATGTAATCAACCCTTAAGCAAGTAAATTAATTAGGATAATTAACTAGATGATAATTACAATACTTTCTTGAGCATGTTAATTATTTGGTTGTAAATAATAACAAGTTCTTAAGCATGTTAATTAAATTATGTTTTACTTTCATATGCTCGTCGCTGGTTAATTTGTGGTATTTCCTTTATTACTGTAATTTACATATCCAAGCATGTTCCCCGTTGTTTGATTAGTTCTACAATTGCCTCATTTACATGTTGTACTTTATTGGGTGCTCCATTGTTATTACTTGTCTTTGTGTCCTTGTTCAGTTACGTTATTCCATTATATGCGCTTTCATTTATTATGCGTGCTTTCAATTACAATTACTGTCCTTATACGCGCACTTCTATTCTTATGAATGTTATGTCATGTCATCATGCATCATGTTAGGGTAAGAATGTATGAGCATGCATCATGTTAATATAGACTAATAGGGAGTGCCACGAGGTGGTACACAAGCATGCATGAGTGAGGATAAAATGATGAAAATGGGTAAAAAAGATAAGATAATAAAGGTTCCTGTAGTACCGGTAGCTTAGCCTGGCACAGGAACTGGGAAAAGAGATAATAAGATAACAAAGGTTTCTGTGGTACCGTCAGCTTAGCCCGACACAGAAACTGGATAAGAACAAGTAAGGAAGAAAAGGGGAATGGGAGTGGATGGGTAGCGGATGTAGTCTGCAATCTAGGCGGAGCCCCTCCCTCATAGGGTACGGGAGTTCTAGATTGCAAGAAAAAGGTTAGATCCGAGCATTATGCCATTGCACGAGAAAAACCTCCCAATTCTAGCTCAAAGTACGAGTAATGGTGTAACATCTTGATATTTTTAAGATGGATAATTATCGGGATATTACCAAAGACGTTCGGAGCGCTAAATCAATAAACATTTTAGTAACATTTTTCCCTGTATACGTGATGGAATTGAAGTGTTGGGATTACAAGGATATTTCATTACGTGTTTATACGCGCCATTTGTGACGTGTATTTATGAAGGAAACGTCGTGGGGATCACGTTAAATGCGAAAAGATAGTGAAATGTGGAGAAAAAGGGTTACGGATGCTGGCTATGGAAGGTGCGGACGATGCAGATGACTCGAGGCAGCGTCTGAATGAATCTGTTTAAAAACTGGAGCTTTACGGACACCGGCGGACGATGCGGATGACTCGAAGCAGCGTCCAAATGAATATGTCCAAACTTTGGGACAATTCAGACTATACGGACGCTAGACGGCGTCCGAAAATGGATTTCAGACGGTACAGACATATGTTTGGGACGCCAATTTCCGTCCGAATGCCCAATTTTGCTGTGCAGTTTTAGGTCTTGTGGACGACAGATCAGCGTCTACACCAGTCCGAATCGCACCAGATCAGTGACAAAATAGGATTTAAATCAAAATGAAAAGGACGTAAATCCATGGAAATGCGGCCAACGACACAAAAATCGTACACCCAAGCCGAAAGCAGGCCAAAAGATAGGGATTTTATCCCCTCTACGTGGGAAAAGTGTTCCCTGGTGAGTCTTTACTTAACCCAACTCTTCCCCACTTTCTTCTCCACCATTTTTGTGCTGGGAGGAAACTTTGCTGGGAAGGGAGGTCAAGGAGCTGTTGTACGTGAGGAGTTTCAACTTCAAGGGTAAGAATATGGGTAGTCTTGGCCATTTGGAGGCCCTACACCCAAGTATTGTCGTGTGTGTGAGTTGTTTCGTTATCTGGTTTTGATTGTTTTTGTAGTTGCCTCACTTTCTATATGATATGAATGTTTTGTTTGCTTTTGGTATGTTACTGAGCTTGAATAAAACAAAGGAGAAACGTATGTTACTGAGCTTGAATAAAACTTGGGAGAAACGTATGCTACTGAGCTTGAATAAAACAGAGAAGAAACGTTTAGAACAGAAGAAAAGCATGAATGAGTTCTTTACAAATTGTTCTAAGTGATGACAAAGAAGTTATGATGTAACGATTCCTTGTTTCCTTTACAGATTTCTATAGATTTCTAATGATGATATTTCTAGTGATGTTAAAGAACTTATAATGTTAGATAAATGTTCAAATGCTTCCTGTTTGGTTTTAAGAGACCTTGTTGATTATAGTCTATAGTGTGATGTTTAAGCATACAATTTATTCTAAATGTTATTCCCTTTGCCTGCCGTAAGCATACTTAGAAGTTATATTTCCTTTAAGTGTATGTAAGCAGGATTATCCAAGTACATTCTCTTCCATTGTTATGTGTTAATTGTATATGTTTTTCCGCTATTTCGTGTAGTCAAAGCATGATAATTTTCCTTGTGTACTCGATTTAGAAGCATGCTAGGTGTTATAGATTCACTGTTGATTTGGTTGTTAAAAAGCATGCGTAGTCCGGTGAGATAATGGATCATAATCTGACATAGTTCATTCGCTGTAAGTTGTCCATCAAAGAGTATGTTTAGTAGTTAACTTCTTTAACATGTTTAGTAGTTAACTTCTTCTTGATTAAGTAATGAGAGCATGATTGGTTGTATAGTTTCCCGTTGTTAAGATTGATTAGAGTATGATTTAGTTGAACAAAATACTGTTGAACAGTCGTGTAAATGCTATTAGTTAACGAATGAGTTTTGTGAAACATGAGGTAGTTGTGGAAAGGTAGAGAATAATGAACTGAAAAAGAGGATGTGTGATGAGCATGAATGAACTTTGATTTCCTTATTGATATTCCTTTTATTGTTTTAATTTCTAAGTGATAGATTTGATGTCTATGGAATGAGGTATGAATTACTATGATATGAACTGTAAACTGAGTAACGAAGGAAAAATGTTTAGTTAACTAAACAAACGAAGCAAAAAGGTTTAGTTAACTGAACAAACGAAAGAAAAAGGGTTAAGGAGTTAAGATGCATGAATCTGTCATGAGTTCAATTAAAAGTATGATTAGTTAAATGTATTTCTGCTGATTAGTCGAATAGAAACACCTTTCAATGATTTGTATTTACTGCTGCATAGTTAATTAGATATCTTATATTGTGTGATTCACCGCTATTCACCTGAAGTTACGAAGCATGTCCGTTGTTCTTAGCCAATGTTTTACATTGACGAATACTTTCCTTACATGTGAAAGCATATGTTGTTTTTTTTATAATGAATGTTAATAGCACGGATAGTTAAATGCTGTCATTACTTTCGTTATGTGAAGCATGTTAGTTTCGTTCATTGTTTACTGTGAATTTTCTAAAGTGTTGATATCATTTCTCATATGTGCTTTGTTTGTTAGGAAGAAGTTACAACGAGTTCATGTTAATAGAAACCAAGTAGGGGGTAACTTTCAGGGTGGTACCCACATGCACGAGTGAGGAAAATGCTAAGAACAAGTATGTTCGGGACAAGTAGGAAATGTCCGTCACCGAAGAAACCCTAACGGCAGGATACGCCGGAAGGGAAGAAACTCTAAAGGCGGAATACGCCGGAAAGAGGAAGAATTCTAAAGGCGGGATACGCCAAAAAAAAGGCAGGATACGCCCGAAAGAGAAAGAACTCAGAAGGCGGGATACACCTGAAAAAGAGAAAAAATAGGGAATTGGGGTAGATGGGTAGTCCGGATCTAGCCTAGCAGTTAGAATACACCCTCACCTAGTCAGTGAAGGGACTAGCATGCACACAGGAGGTTAGAATCGTACAGCTAGGCCATCTCAAAGGACGACCCCTAATCTCTAGCTTGATATACGAGTTAAAGAACGAACAAAGAAAACGAACGTAATAAAAGAGTTGGTTTGGGTGGCCCCATTCCAAGAAGAACTAAAGAGAGAAATGCATAAATTGTTTTCTCTCATCTCCTTACTGGGCATAAGCTCACGTCCTTACTTGTGGTGTAGGTACAACGACGAACAGATAGTAAACGGATAAGAAGTAGATGAGAAACACATAATGAAGCAGGGGTGGATGATTTCACATACACGGGATTCAAGCTGGCAAGGCAAAGACAAAGGAAAGTAAACGGTTATGAATCAACGAAGTTAATTGTCAAGTTCTATTTGATAGACGTAATGTTGAATGGCTTAGTACTTCCTTTGAAAGATTTTTTACGCTTCCGCCATGATTTACAAAGGGTTGTTTTATAACGCTTTTGCAAGACTTTAAACAGATGATCTTCATTATAGTGTTTACGCTTCCACATATTTAATAAGTTGGTTTCACTACGGTTTTTAAGAAAGAGTTGGTAGCGATTCGGATTTACACATTCTGATTTATTTCAAAAAGAAATTTCAAATTTTTACTCCTTAATGATTTACGAAAAATCAGGGTCTTTACAAATGGCTAAAAGTAAAATAATAAAAAAGTAAATGGCTTAATGAAAGAATTGGTTTTGGTGGCCCCCATTCCAAAATTGACTAAAAAGTGGCATTCATATGCATTGAACCTTTTTTCCTTACATAGCCATTAGGCTCACGTATTACTTGTGGTGTAGGTGTAGATACTGAAGTCCATGCACAGTCTAGGAGTAGCAAAAAAAAAAACACATAATATTCAAGCAGGGATGAAGGGATTGCACGCACGAGGGAGATCGTGGCTGGCCAAGCACATAAAAAGGGTAAAAGAGAAACGATTTTTAATTAAGTTCAGTTTTCAAAGTTGTAATTAAATTAGGCAGTAAGTTGTATAAAAAGCAGTATTTAAATCGGTTGGTATTTCCCCCTTAAACTATTGATTTCGCTTCCGCAAAGTTTTAAATAAACGATTTTCATGATGCTTCCGCTATGTTTTACAAAACGATGATTTTAATTACGCTTCCGCATAGTTTTATTAACTGGATTTTATAACGAGTTTTATGAACGGTTGGTAGCGATCCAGACTTAGGCGCTCTTTGATTTGATTTCAAAAAGAAATTTCAAAATTTCACTCATTTTCAAGGATTTACGAAAATCCAGGTCGTTACAGATAAAATTGGTAGGACATTATGTATGTGAGTATAAATGCATGAATTTGAAGAAATTGACGGAAAACATGATATAAGATGGCCGATGAGACCTTATGAGGCTAAGAAACCACTAGTTCTCTGAAAGCCTGAACGCCTGATAAAATTAGAAAATGAGTTCTAACCGGTATGTAACTTAAAACATAGAAACTTGGCAATGCATGAGATTAAAAACATATATGCACGTGTTTTTACTTACCGAATTGTCTCACCTTTAGTTTTGTGATGTAGGTGAGTTTTTGTCTAAAGATGAATTGGCGCTGATTGAGGATTTTTCCAAAGCAGAAAAGCATACAGAGAGAGATATTAGGAATAACAATGATGGGTCAGAAGATTAAATTTTATTTATCTTGCAGTTTTAGTATTTTAAAATAAACTCTACTTAATATTTTAGTTACTAAAGTTATTTGAATAAATGCTCTTGGTAATTGGATTTTTAAATAAACTCTATCTTATTTAACGAGGTTTTTAATAAATTTTTCGTATCCATTATTGTTTTACATATAAAGTTTATTTAATGAGATAGAATTAATTAGACAAACTTTAATAAATAAATTTAAACTACTTTGCTAATAAATATAGTTATTTTATTAAATATTTTCGCCTTAAATAATAATTTTACTATTTTCAAATATTAAAGAATTTTTGTAATTTAGGGTTTATAACAGCTTAATTAAACATAATTTGTAAATTAATTTAGAAAAAAAATTTAATGTTTACAATTTGAAGAAAATAAAATTTAAGTCGGTTACACAAGATTCCGAGGCAGTTTTCTCAGGTCGGGCCCCTTCCCTGCCGGAGCACAATCCTTCAGAAAGATAATGGGCAAGTGTTTTATAAACCACATTAGAAATATTATCAATTATTAAGTGGAAAAAAATAATCTTGAATATCAATAAAGATTTGCTTCCAAAACAAAACTGTACAACAGTAATTGGAATCCGAATCTCAAAATATACAGCAATATCCTCAGGCATTCTAATGCTTGGCATATAAACCAAACCAGCTTGCCAGATCTTTCAGAAATGGATTATTTAGCCTTAAATAACAAATCCATCGGCAGCCCTATCGACGGCTTAAATGCACGAATGAATTTTCGAGCCGGAGCCATTTGAGGATCCTTATTTGTTTTCGTCTTTCGGGAAGTTCTCCCTGAAGAGCCAGCACTTTTAACCGATCCCGGGATGGAATTAAAAATGGAAGAGCTAAAAGAGGTGTTCGACTCGGGCACACCAAACGACACGGGCCCTTTGTGCGCTGCTTCGCGAGGGTATCCAACCTCTCCATCCTTGTGGGGCGGTGGGAATTTCTCGCTCTTGCTCTTTACGTTCGATTGAGACACGAATCTCCACTTCTGCAAATTGATAATCCAAAGATAGGAAAGGAAATTAGTCAAAGAGAAGATTGTATTGAAATATCATAACGCGCCATAGCGTAAATTTCTAGGAAGATTATGATCATCGATCCATCTTTTTCATAATTAAGCCAATTCAATCAAAGACTAGATAACAAGACAAAGAGAGAATCGAAGGCTTACATCTAAGTTTGCTTGAATTTCGGCATTTGCTTCCGGAGCCGGAATGGCCTTAGAAACTCTATCACGAACTCTCACCTTCCGGACACCATCAACGGCACTAGCTTTCCCGTTTAGACCCCTTTGCCTACAGAAAATCAGTTTATCTTCTGTTAGCATATGACGGGCTGGTTCATAAATTTGAAAAATACGACAAAAAGTGAAAGAAAAACCGTTTTGCTTCTTCATCTCTCAACTTCGCGTCCATTTCCTTGCTTGGAGGATACTTCGGTAGACTCGAAGGTTCACAAGCATGAGGCTCGGAGGTAAAGAACTGTCCATTTTAAACCCGATTCAATGGATATAATCGTCAGTTTAAAGAACCTAATACTTACTCAGTCAATATCGAACACTTAATACCAAAATTCTAGAGTGAAAAAATGAGAAATGCAATTTTGTTCTCCTTAAACATAGCAGACCATCCAGAGAATTATTAAACATCGAGCAAAGCGACTCACCTCGCTATTCAATGCATCTGTGGCACTGCCCCGATCGTCAGGATCAGTCGAAAGAAGAGAGTCGACAAGAGGTAAAGAAGAAGAGGGGAAATCCTTGAAAGTTTCGGCCACACTTCGTTTGTATGGTTGCTGTGGCTTAAACAGAGTAGCATTAGGCAGTTTATGCTTCTTCCAATACTCCTCGGATGGGGAGCCGCATAACTTAAATATCTTGTGAAGTTGTTCAACCTAAGCAACACAAGATTAACAAATCCAACTTTTAGTTCACAAATTTTGTATAAATAGTAAAGAAATTCAACTTAAATACAAATCATAATCATAATCTTAGCAATTTATCGTCTTTTGTACTCGGAAATGTAAAAACGAGATGTGTTCTTAACTGCCGCATCAATCAACTGATTTTTCAAAGAGTTCAACATAATTATGCACTATTTTTGCAAAGATGCTCCAGTTTTTATAAACATGGATTCAAAAGGTCTGCATGTGTACTCATCATTTGGATTTGACATTTAAATAATGCCCGATAGGAAAATATCTGCTTATGCGAAAAAAATCAAACTTATGAACTTATGGCTGTGAATGCTTCTAGAACCGATAAACTATATCTACGTAAAAATGATCCGAGACAGGAAACTAACAGCAGAAAGCAGACTAAGAACAGGAAGGTGAGTAAGAAGAGGCAGAAATACCTCCGTTCTTCCAGGCATTATCGGTTTCCCAGCCAGCAGCTCTGCCAGGATGCAACCGGCACTCCAAAGGTCGACACCGACACCATAGAAGGTAGCCCCGAGGAGTAGTTCTGGGGGACGATACCAAAGGGTGACAACTCGACTAGTCATTGCCTGCTTATGTTGTCGATCGTAAAACGTAGCCAGGCCAAAATCGGCTATTTTCAGAATTCCTTCGTTATTAATCAGAAGATTGGAACCCTTAATATCACGATGCAAGACACCTTGACTATGGCAATGCTCGATCCCAGAAAGAAGTTGCTTCATATAGCATTTCACCTGAGGCGCGAATGATTAAGTAATCAGCATATAAGCATCGTCTAAGCATAACATTTATCGCTCTGTAATTTTACAGATCTTTCGCATGTGCTCTTGTCAATTTCGAAACCCAGTAATATTTTTTTTCTTCGATGCAGAAAATGGTGAATACTACATGCTTGAAATGAAATACCGGTCGTCAAATTGAATATGAATTACTAAAAGCAATCTTATGTGGATGAATTGCAAACAACCAAGATATATGTACAACTAAATCAAGCCAAATCCACCAAAAATTTTCCAAAATGTAAAAGAAAATATAGTTCCAAGGTATACATATTGGTTTGGACAGACCTGAGGCTCGGAAAATTTGATCCCTTGGCAGGCGGCTAGGCCGGCAAGATCGTGTTCCATATACTCGAAAACTAAGTAAAGACTACAAGACATTCTAGAAGTTACCAATCCTTCAAGTTTAACCACATTTGGATGATCAAGCCGTCGAAGAACAAGAATCTCTCTGGCCATGAATTTTACACTCTCTGGCTCTAAATTATCGAACCTAACCTTCTTCAAAGCCACAATTTTTCCAGTGAGTAGATCTCTTGCTTTGTATACATTGCTGTAAGTCCCTTGCCCAATCTGAACAACCAAACATTCAATTTCACTATCTTGATAATTTCCTTGTATTATATTTAAGATTCAGAACTGTAAAGTTATTGATCACCTTAGCCAGCTTCTCGAACGTATTGGCTCGGCGAGGGGCCCAACCTTGGATCACATCTCCGGCGACCGCCAATAGCCACGTCGGCCATCCTTGCTCATTTCTCAGGTTCACATCCAGCCTGTATTTTTGGTGCTCTGCAGCAGCGAAATCCGCAGCTTTTCGATCCTTCGGGTTCTCTACCTGCGCCAGCTCCTTCTCAACCCTCCCATCAATAACTCTGACAGCAGCCGGAGGCTCTTTGACACTCCTGCGACTGTTCCGAGCTAGAGAATGACTCCGTCGATCTGCACCCGCATGTCTGCCGAGAACGCAGCCCATCAAATCAGCTTTCAGCGTGGCGAAGATGCATCGGAAGGTAACAAAAAAACGAATCCGCTCAGATCAAGAAAACCTCCAAACAACCCACAATGCAACAACAAACTAGAGCCGGAAAACCGCAGGGGAAATGGCGGATTGAGCTCCAAGCGCGAAGGAAAAGCAGAGAGAGAGAGAAAAAAATGAAAAGGCAAGAAAGCGAGAAAAGCTTCGAGCTTTTCGTCCGCGTCACACAGGAGACCGATCACAGAGCTAGAGCTAGAGCTAGAGCTAGGCTGAATAAATTTCCTCTGCAGTGGTTTACTTCAGTTCAAACTAGCCCACGGTTCAGGGCCATAATATCGGAAATACCATCGTCGGGATGGGGTGGTTGTGGGCATTGTCAGGGAGAGAGGAAGAATTGGACCGCGGGAAGGACAAAATGAAAACCAGAAAACGACGACGTTACGAATAAAAGAGTCGCAGTCGAAGCGGCCATCTACCACCAAATTAAAAATTAAAAAACAAAGTCAAAGTTGGGAGCAAGAGATTACTTTGACTCAAATCTAGAAAGGGTCAAGCCTGAGAATCCTGCTCAGAAAAGCTAAAATTGGGAGAATTAGTGTTTGGATTATTGGTTTAATTAATTAGTAATTACTATTATTTAAAACAATAAAATAAAAAACAGAGGAGTAAATGCAGAGGCTGGGAGGCAGAGGGTATTAAATGAGTGAGGCTTTCGTCTTCCCCACAAGAAGTGGGTTGGTTCCCTTCTCACCTCTTCTTCCTCTATTTTATTTTTGTCTTTTACCCGACCCATTTAACTCCTCTTCCTACCACTTCACTTACCCTATTTATTATTTAATTACAACAAATACATTTCATATTTTTTTAAAATATTGTTATTCATAAATATATGTTTAATCACGTTTAGCTAATATTAAGACGTCACACTCCTGCACCATTCATTCGCTGATACTGATAAGATAATTGATCAAATATGACAAATAACGTCCATCATCGATGGGTTGAACGGAGATGACATTTTCTAGGAATAATTACACTTGTCTAGACTTTTTCTAGTGTTCAAATTTCAACTCCACACAGTTGTAAAAAGATAATGCAAAGATGAGAATTTAAGTCCTTTGTTCAAAGTCTCAAAAGAAAGACAAGGATCAAGTCAATATTGCACAATAAAAAAAAAAAACCAGAGAGTCCACAGGGTGAAAGTCTTGAGAGAGAGAGAGAGAGAGAGAGTGGTAAATTGATAGGAATCATGGGTCTCTGTCATGTCCATCACACTACTTTTTGAATTTGTTGGGTTGGGTATGAACTTGAAGAATATTTTTTCTTTTGTCAAATTTTGTACACCAACTTCATTTCTAAGTTTCATCATTTTCACTTTTGAAGCACATTTTCTTCTCTAATTTTATCTCGAAAGTTTTTGTATTAGTTAGAGACAATTTTTATACATCGCGGCTTTCCACCTTTACCCGTTACCCTTCCTTATTGGTGCTCCGTCTTCTGGATTTCTTGCCATCACTATATTGACCGTCACATTTTCTAATTTTGTCAAATTTCCACCAATCGTCCACCGATTGTGTACACCCTTCCAATATTTGATGAGTGTCTTTAAATATGGGGTTATGAATTGGTTGGTTGTGCATGTATGAATGTGGTGACTAATATGCTTGCATTATTGTTTGAAAGGGTCATATTCTCTATTGTCACTTTTACTTGTCTTGTCTCCCAAAAAATAATTCAAATTTCTGTCTTAAATTTCTCTACCACACTTGGAAATGAGGACTTTACGTGGAAAACATCCATTGGCTGCTTACATTTTGTTGATAAGGAGCTTGGAATGTCCTATGATAAGAGTTTTGGCCCAAAAAGAATCTTTTTCTCCGGATTGTGGATTCTGGTTGATGATTTGAACAGATGGGGATGAACTGCTGCTCAGACTCTGATGATAATGTGCTGATTGGGCTGGCGGTGGCTTTGGTTTTGGCTATGGCTTTCTTTATTTTATGCGTTCCTCCCCGTCCTAAAAGGGTTGCTGTCTGCCATTGCTGTTCATAGGAAGCTTTGCTCTGTAATGGGTTGAAGAAGCAATAAGATTGGATTTGTCAATGGAGTATTCTTCTGTCTGGTTTTTCTATCTTTTTCTTTACCCTTTTAAGACCAAAATCACAGTTTTTCAATGGCGATATCGTGTTAAACTTGTATTGCGAAAAAAAAAAACAATTAACACAGCTTGAGTAGTACCGTTACGACGGAGCGAATCTGAACGATAAACCTTTGATTTGCTAGAGTTCTTATTCTACCTTTGTGTTGGAAACCTGGAATTAGTCTGAATAACCTGAGATCATAGCAACCATAAACAGAGTAAAAGCAAGAGAGAATTTTAGTAGTTGGATCGGAGATATCGTCTGCAAAAAGTTGGAAATGAAGAAGAAAAGTTAAAAATGAAAATAGTTGGAAAGGAGAGTTTCATATGTAATCCAACTTTTTCATAGAAGATACATGAACTCTCTTTCAAAACTGCTTTTGAAAATAGTTCTTAAAAATACTTTTGGTAACAGGTTTCTAATCCTGTTCGAGTCGTTTGCTTCCCCGAGATCCTTCAAACAATGCAGGGGTGGAAGAATTTACACTTGAAACGAAAATAAGCAGAAAATTATGCAGCCTCCAAAATTGATAGAAGTAGAAGAGATTCATACTGAAGAGGCAATGCAGAGAAGACCATGATCCAATGGGTACATGGTTGTGCCTCCAACATATTTCTGATGCTCAGAAGCAGACTTTCCCAGATTTGCCTTCTCAGAAGACTTTCTTTTAGGTTGCTTCTTTAGCGTGGAACATGAAGCAAGTGGGTTTTTAGACCCAGCTCCAATCCTCCTTCACATCAACAAAACAAAATGGATCCATAAATCATACAATTAACAGCACATTATGTTGAACATTCAAAGGTAGCATTCGTTCAAGCCAAGAGTGAGTTCATCGAGTAAAGAGCGAAAACTAAATAACTAGAATAAAAGGAATACTCACCTCAACCACTTCTCTGATGCAATTCGAGCCGCATTAATTGTACTGCGAGTTGGTACCCACTTCACAATCCGATTGGGATCAGCCCGCATAGGAGAATGGATTTTGATAAGCTTCACAAGATTAGTACCCTAACTTGTTAATTTCTACAAAATAGTTTTGTAAAATAATCATGAAAAAGTAAACTTTATCGCCATGGATGTTTGAGAAGACACATTATGACTGCTAAAATGAACTTCTTTCTCTGACTAAGATAAAAGAAGAGAGATCATTCAACTTACTCCTAAACACTCCATCATTTGATAGTATGCCCTGCCATGTAGAGGTGTATGACCTTGCCGAGATTCTGAAAAATACCTGGTCCTGTAAAAAGGTTATCAATTCTATCAACTTAGAAAATCAAAAGAAGGAATTTTTCCCCCCTTACAAGGAGAGCTATTACATTTTAAACAAGAGAAACTCCTACCATTCTTTATAACCAGGATCCACAGTGAAACCATACATATCTACTGAGTCACACATTGAGAGAGCAAATTCAAGGGCCTTGAGCCCAGTTCCTTTCGCTGCAGAGCCAAAGGATGCACCTAGCATTAGATAAACAGGGTTCCTAATTGGAATTTCCTGCAAAAAATAATAAAGGAACTGTAAAACAAACAAATCAGACAAAAGTAATTTGCTAAATAAATTTTTTTCTATGGCATTAATTGGAAATAGTAATTGTCATCTCAATTAGATGAATATTCAAGCTCTAGTGATTTGAAATGAAATCGAATCACAATGGACGGGAAAGTGCATTGTAAGTAATGAGCCCTAGGTTGGCAGGAAGTACCCACATTTATTTCTGCTAGAAACTCTACAGAATATGAATATCCCATCTCTCCTTAAACCAAATTAGTAACACTAGCAGTTCATCACATAAAGGTATAGAGATTCTTTATCCCAAAGGAAATTTTATTTAAGTTTTATGTGGAATTTTATCTCTAAGCATTCTTTCATTTTCTCTACCAAATGATAATTTAAGATTCAATCATATAAATGAAAACAACCAAAGGAAATTTTATTTAAGTTTTATGTGGAATTTTATCTCTAAGCATTCTTTCATTTTCTCTACCAAATGATAATTTAAGATCCAATCATATAAATTAAACCAACCAAATGAAAACTCAAGTTTCATCTGTATAAATTAAAAAAATATTTATATAATTCGTTATTGAAAGCTTCTACTGCAGCAAACATTACATGTTCAAGAGGAAGATTGTCAATGAGAAGAAACCATGTTAAAGCAGCATACAAACCCGAATCATCTTGCTCATGATGTCATGAATTGTTGTTTTGATTATCAAAACTTCCTTCCTTGTTTCTGCAGAATTTATAGACTCAGTATGATTTCACATTATGGAAGTCCTATGTAACTTTTAGCGCTGCTCATACCATCTAACTCAACAACTTTATCAAGAGCTTTGGCAGATCCCCTGTTAAGAAGACGAAACGTACTCTTTTTACCAACATGTTTTGTGTAGTTCTGCATAATGATGAAGAACAAAGGTCAGCAATATTATCATATTTAAAGAATTATACTGGTCGAGAGAAGTAGACTAACTTGGATAGGGGCACCGTTTTCTCTAATTACAACATCAAAAGCATCAATCTCCTTCCCAAACTCCGTTTTCAATAGATCTCCTGAATTTCCTATTACAGCACACCGGCCAAACTGCCTTGGAACATATGGTGGTGTCTCCGGAAGTACAAGAGAAAGTTTCTCCATGCATAAAGTTTTATTTTCACAGTTATTGCTGCAGGACAAGTAAAATATTCAGGCATTGGTTGCCGCAGGAAAAAAACACTATATTAGGCTATGAAATTACTCAGCATCCACTTATCCGTGCTACTCAACTAAACATCAAAATCACATTTTTTTGAAAAACAATATTCATGATTCTTCACCAATTTTGATATAATATTGTAGAGATAGTAATAAAAAACAGAAAAATTGAAATATCAATATAAGAAATTATTGGATTCACTTAGTAACTTATTTTCACTTTGCAATACTAACAAAAAAATTCTCAAATATTCTAACACGAAGGAATCTAAGAAGATGAATAAAATTATGCCTAGTTCTGGACCTTTGTTATTTTCTGTTCCCTATCGTAATCATCAAAATCCAAAAACATTAGCATATGTTGTTTGAGGTATCCAGCAAGTACTTACAGCATTACTCCTTTGTTAATCCTCTGCCATGCATAGTCCTTCCATCCATTTGGTAAAGCATCAATGAACTCCCTGGTGAGTATTGTCGAACTATTCCGCACCTATGCAGTGCACTCACCATACCATAAATCAACCATAAAAATGTAAAAAAAGTTGCTTATGAAACTTGTGTATGCATCCAATTCCAAAAGGGGAGTTAATTTACTTTAAAATTTAGGGTAAATTACAAATCAAACCCTGAATTTGATGGTTCATTTAACTTAAACTCTAAACTTTTTTTTAACAAAATGAATCTTGATTTCGAGATTCGTTTAATTTCAACCCTAAACATTGTTTTCAACAAATTGAATCTCAAATTTTGTATAGTGAACAAATTAGACTCGGTTAGTAAAATTAGAGTTTGTTCAATTATGCTCGGAACCAAACGGGCCCAATATTATAATATTTATATATATTTTTAATTGTAATTTTAAAAATTACCAAAAAAAGGAACCAAAAACGACCAAAACAGGCCCAAATTGACCCTAAACCGAGTCAAAACCGACTCAAACGGAGTCCAAAACCGAAAATTTAAATTCGAAACCAAACTGGATCCAAATCAAGAAAAATTGAAAAAATCGATTTGAGACTCATTTTGTTCAACCTGCAAAATTTAAGATTTATTTTGTTAAAAAAAATTCAAAGTTTAAATTGAATGAATCTCAAAATTCAGAGTTCATTTTATTCAAAACAAAAATCATGGTTTAAGTTGAATGAATCCCGAAAATTCAAAGTTTAATTTGTACTTTATTCTAAAATTTATTATGAGTACTTAAAGGAGACATTAAGTTTGCAGAGAAAACAATGAGTCCTAGAAAGTCAATAGGTATATTAGAGACACAGATAACATGAAAAGAAAAAAAAATTACCTGTTCCCACGTAGCCACAGCTTCACAGAGATTAAAACTGAATGACAATTCTTCAAGTTCACCAGTTTTTGGATCTCTCTGATCACAAGGAATATTAAGTTAAAGGATAGTGACCGCTCAATTTTTTGTCGATAATAATGAAAATAAAAAGTTACAAAAGTGATAAGAGAGAATCTTAGAGAGTGTAAAACCTTGGATTTGACCAGTAGCTATAGGTGTATATTACTATAAATCTTGTTAGTATGAATTTTAAATTCTAAGATTATCAGTCAACTAAATAGGAACTATCAGCAAGAAGAATTATTCCCAATTCCTATTTAGAGATGGGAAATGTAAATACCCATTTGGGAATGGTGTCACTAGGAAAGCTAATTGTCACTTGGCAGTAATCTCCATCATTGACAGCTTGTAAGCCCAATCCATTCGCATTCTGCAATGCAATTGAATACAGAGTTCAACAAAACCACAACTCAAAGTTGTGTAACTATCTAAAGGATCATGAGAACAACAATCTGTAGTGATCGCATCTATGACATTGGCCATGTTATAGAACTTCACTGAGCAACCACGAACGAAAATATGCCCAAAAATAAGTTAGTTTCTGCTTCATCCGGCCTGAATTATGACAATATCTTCTTCAACTATAATAACAACTTTACTTTGAAGCATTAATTACTGAAAGCAATCAAACACTATGATCAAAGATCACGAATCCGAGATCCAAAGGGGGAAAACAAAAACAATCTTCGTCGCAATAGTTACGACGGTAAAAAATTCAAAGTAGTGCTAGACCCTGTGTCTCGATTGATAGATAAATTAAAATGATACATAACTTAGCAGCAACAAGGGTACTAACTAATTAACCAACAGAACTGACCACACATTTCTGGAATTCACTTTGTAGCGATTGGAGGGCTTCCCAATCTTCTTCAAGAAACCGATTGCTGTAAACTATGCACAACATTTAAACATACAAATTTCATCAATACCCACGTAAAAACACAGATTCAAATGCGAGTGGAGAGATGTACATACGCAGGTTGGAAACACCCGTAATATAGATGGAAATGGCAGCGAACCCAGATGTCAAAGCAACAAAAAAAGCTGGACGCAACAGCCTCATTTATGTACAAGATTAATTGTAAGCCCTTGAATTTCAAATCTTCTCCGAAACAACTTTTCTGGATTCTGCAAAATAAACTTCTCTGTTTCCTTGGGATCTCAAGGAGTTGAGACCGAGATCATCACCCAACGGCACTTTCCACTGCGCTGAGGTTTTCTTACGAAAAATACCACACTTTCCAGACTATGGAATCGGACGGCTCTCATCACACGCTCCTTAGAATTTAATCCCCGACGTTCATTGCGTGGCTTGCGTCAAAATACGTCATGTAATCACCATTTCAAGGATATGAAGGTATTTTCAGTTAAACGAAGATGTATTTTGTCATGGAATATATCAAATGAGTTCTATTTTTCATTAAATAGCACTGATGGTTACTTTTGTAAATTTTCCCCAAGCTTGGTTGAAGCCTTGATGCTTTGGTAATTAGAGTTCTATTTAGTTGAATAAATGATGGAATGACAAGTGGGTGGAACAATTTAAGACCCAAGTCCATTTTATCAGCCCATCATAAACTAAGAAAGTCCAATTCCATCTGATGAGCTTCTTCTTTCCTCCTGCAAAACCCCCTGTAATCTGCAAGAAGTCATCTGCTATTGCTAAAGTATCAGATTCCATGAGTGGGAAGACTTGTCAGTGCAAGTATCATAGCCGATAATGATATTAAAAATGTGAAATTCCTCTCATATTATAAGTACACTAAATGAAGACTCAAAATCAAACAATAATCATGTTGTGAAGATGACTCAGCTTCATCGTTGCTTATGACAGTTGGTAATGTCCTCAAAGATGCATTTGTGGAAGCAGTTGAGTTTATATATTGTTGATGATATATAATCAGATAATGGTTTTAATGATAAGTGCGTGAATCTATTATTTGTTTTGGTGATAAGAAAGAAGAGGCAAACAGAGGTTACTGTTCACAAAGAAGAAGACAAACAGAAGAGATGAGTTTCTCTTGGTGATTCATTTTTCTACAAGCTTGTATTCAAATTAATTATTGTTGTAATCTTCTGTTCTTGTAACCTTGAAGTGCTAATAAAAGTTGCTTGACGATTTCATCTGTGGATGTAGGACGTTATTGTCCGAACCACATAAATTCTTGGTGTCTATTCTTTTCTTTGTTTTCTATTTTACATTACTGTTTCATTTCACAACAGTTGATGTGGTGAGTATGGAGGGACGTTCGGTTCTTAAAGATTGAGTCTTTGAAATATGGTGAAGTTTGAGGTAGATAAATTTACCAGCAACAATAACTTTAGTCTTTTGAGGATAAAGATGAAGGCGTTGTTGGTCCATCAAGGTTTTGCTCAAGCCATTGATGAGGATGCCGTGAAACTCTTTCAAGAAACCGATCAAAGTAAAGCAAATGATGTTGAATCCAATGCTCATAGTGCGATACTACTGAACCTTGGTGATGAAGTTTTGAGAGAAATCACCGAAGAATAGTTAGCGCTGTCTGTTTGGCAGAAACTTGAGGCCCTTTACATGAAAAGATCCTTAGCCAACATATTGTATCTTAAAAGGAAATTGTACACATTAACAATGGAGGATTCGAAAGAAATGAGAAAACACCTAGATGATTTCAACAAGATAATCCTTGATTTGAGTGGTATCAGAGTGAAGATAGATGAAGAAGATCAAACTATAATTCTTCTCAGTTCTTTACCCAAAATATATGAGCATTTCATAGACACAATGTTCTATGGCAAGCAAACCTTGACAATGGCAGAAGTAAAGGCTACATTAAACTCAAAAGAACTCTAGAAGCAGGCGGAGGCAAAAGAAAATTCTAATGGTGAAGGATTGTCTATCAAAGGACGATCTCATAATAGAGATCACAAAAACACAAAAGGTAGATCTTGATCAAAGTTCAAAAGTGGTAGGAGATGTTTCTTTTGTCATAAGGAAGACCACTATAAAAAGGATTGCTATGAAAGAAAAAGGAAATTGAATGAGAAGAAAGCTGAAAAAGGTGATGTTGTTGTTGGTTCTCATGGTTATGAATTATCAGATGTCTTGGTGGCTTCAGTGACTGATTCTAGCGATCACTGAGTCTTGGATTCAGGGTGCTCATTTCATATGATACCCAGAAGAGAATGGCTGCAAGGTTTCTGTAAAACGGCTAGAGGCAAGGGTTTACTTGGTAATAACCAATCCTGTCAAATTGAGGGTAAAGGAAATATGCAGATTCCGATGCATGTTGGTTGTATCAGAACAATTCACAATGTAAGGTTTGTCCCAAAATTGAAAAGAAACTTGTTGTCAATTGGTATGCTGGATAGGTCTGGCTCCATTGTTCGGGTAGAAAATGGAACAATGAAAATTTTGAGGGGCATTCTTATTGTAATGAAAGGTAATCTTCAGAATGGGCTTTATGTCCTTCAAGGTAAAACCATCACTAGAGAAGCTTCCACTATAATTCAGGATCAATTAAGTGATATTGAATTATGGCACTTAAGATTAGACCATGTTAGTGAAAATGGTTGGATGAGTAGCACAAAAAAAATCTTCTCACAGGATACAAACATGCAGAGTTGAAGTTTTGGGAAAATTGTATTCTTAGCAAAAAGCAGTTGGGTTAAGTTCAACAAATCAGTGCATAAAACTCAAGGTGTACTTG
The DNA here is from genome assembly GCA_022433065.1 of Begonia loranthoides. Taxonomy (NCBI): domain Eukaryota; kingdom Viridiplantae; phylum Streptophyta; class Magnoliopsida; order Cucurbitales; family Begoniaceae; genus Begonia; species Begonia loranthoides. The sequence continues at coordinate 6,844,411 of CM039483.1, forward strand.
AATACATCCATTCTGATGTATGGGGACCCGAGAAGATTGCATCTAAGAGTGGTGCACATTACTTCATGTCCATTATTGATGATTTCACAAGATGGTTGTGGGTGTATTGTCTCAAGACCAAAGATCAGGTTTTTGACACTTTTAAAATGTGAAAAACCACGGTTGAAAATCAAAAAAGTAAGAGAGTGAAGAAACTTCGAACAGACAATGGCATGAAATATTGCTCAAAAAAATTTCATGAATATTGTCAATCTGAAGGTATTATTAGACGCCACATAGTTAGCCATACTCCACAGCAAAATGGTTTAGTAGAGAGAATGAATAGGACAATACTGGAAAGGGTGAGATGCTTGTTACCTACCGCTAGAATGCCAAGAACTTTTTGGCCTAAAGCAGTGAAAACTGCAAGTTATCTCATAAACTTATGCCCGTCCTCAGCACTGGATTTTAAAACTCTGTTTCAGATGTGGTACAATTACTCTACTAATTACAGTCTCTTAAGGACTTTTGGGTGTGCTGCATATGCACACTGGAAGCAAGACAAACTTCAACCAAGATCTAAGAAATGTATTTTTCTTGGATATCAAGAGAGGGTGAAGAGGTACAGATTATGGTCTTTGGAACCAGGATAGCAAAGGGTACTAATCAGCCGTGATTTTGTATTCAATGAAAATATTTTTCCATTAAAAACTCTAGCTACCAAATCTGGTGAGAAAAAGGCAGACTCACAATGTGTAACTCAGTTTGAGGTGGAGCTTGATCTGGGTAATGATAATTCTCCAACTTAAGAAGTTCAGACTGATAATGGTAATTGTCAAATAGATGCAACAACTCAATATGAGGAAGAACAGCCTCTGGACTACCAGCAAACAAGGGACATATCCAAAAGGGTAATTAGACCAGTTCAAAGGTTTGGCTATGCTGATATAATTGCATATGCACTTTTTAGTGTCTACTGATCTTGAAAACAATGAGTCACTGTCTTATGAATAAGCTATGAATCGGACAGATTCTGATATATGGAAGATAGCTATGCAGGAAGAGATGGATTCTTTAAATAGGAACAATACCTGGACATTGGTTGATAAACCTCCATCTCAAAAGATCATTGGCAGTAAATGGATCTATAAATTAAAAGATAGGGCAAATCTATCAGAGAAAACCAAATACAATGCAAGACTTATCACCAAAGGTTTTTCTCAGAGAAAGGGAGTTGATTTTGATGAAATATTCTCACCAGTGGTAAAGCAAACCTCCATACGAGTGTTTCTTTCATTGGTTGCTATCCAAGATATGGAATTAGAGAAAATGGATGTTAAAACAACATTTTTGCATGGGAATATAAAAGAAACAATATACCTTAGCCAACTTGAATGTTTTATGTCTTCTGATACACCCCAAGTGTGCTTGCTACATAAATCCTTATATGGATTGATAAAGTCACCATGATAATGGAATAAATGGTTTTGATTCTTTTGTCTCTGAGATTGGATTTGTTAAGAGCAAAGATGACCACTGTGTCTATAAAAGAGGAGAAGGAACAACCGAGTTAATTTTCATATTGCTATATGTGGATGATATGCTTATTGCAGGGAAAAGCTTTGCTGCAATATCAAAATTGAAATCTGAACTTAGAAAGGAATTTGACATGAAGAATATGGGGCAGACTAAACGGATTCTGGGTATAGATATAGACAGAGACAGAAGTGAAAAATGCATTTGTTTGTCTTAGAAACATTATCTTCTGAAGGTATTAAACAGATTTGATCTTATAAATATTAAGCCGGTTTCAACACCTTTGGGAGCCAAATTTAAGTTGAGTCATGATCAGAGTCCCAAAACTGAAGAAGAGAGGATATGGATGGATAAAATACCTTACTCAAATATATTGGGAAGCACAATATATGCAATGATTTGTATTAGACCATATCTTGCATATGTTGTAAGTGTTACTAGCCAATTCATGTCAAATCTCGGGAAAACACAGTGGCATGCTTTGAAGTGGATTATGAGGTACATATCTGGTTCACTTGATGTTGTTCTAGTACTGGGAAGAGACAAAATAAGCACAAATATTGTGGCTGGATATGTGGATGCTGATTTTGCAGGATGTATTGATTCGAAAAAGTCCATCTCATGTTATGTTTTTAGAATGTTTGGAGGAGCTATCTGTTAGAAAGCTTGTCTTCAAAAAGTTGTAGTTTTATCTACAACAAAGTCCGAATACCTATTTGCATGTGAGGGGGTGAAGGAAGCTTTATGGCTAAAAGGCATAGCTGGAGACTTTGGCATAGATAGTTCACTTATGTGATAATCAAAGTGCCCTTCATCTTATTAAAAATCCAATGTTTCATAACTGGACAAAACACATTGATGTGAAGTGCCATTTTATAAGATAGGTAATTTCTCTTGGAGAGATTAAAGTTCAAAAAATTGGGACATAAGACAATCCTGTAGACATTTTTACTAAAGTGTTACCAATAGCTAAGTTTAAGCATTTTTTGAACTTAATGAATATTCGATGTGATTAATCTCTTGTGAGATGATGATATTATCGTTCGAGTTGTTTTGTCATAAATATATGTCAAGGTGGAGAATTATAAAGATGACTCAGCTTTACCGTTGCTTATGGCAGTTCGTAATGTTCTCAAAGGTGCATTTGCTGAAGAGATTGAGTTTATATATTGTTGACGATATATAATCGGATAATGGTTTTAATGATAAGTGTGTGAAGCCATTCTCTATTTTGGTGATCAGAAAGCAGAGGCAAACAGAGGTTACTATTCACAAGGAAGAAGATGAACATAAGAGATGGGTTTCTCTTAGTGATTCATTTTTCTGCAAGCTTGTATTCAGATTAATCATTGTTGTACCTTGGAGCGCCAAGTTATATGTGATGATACTTGTTATTAACATGTTGTGATCTATGAGATGTTATTTGTAATAACATGTCAAGATATATGTGATGCTACTTGTTGTTAACATGTTGTGATCTATGAGATGTTATTGTTAATAACATGCTAAGATATATGTGATGTTACTTGTGGTTAACATGTTGTGATCTATGAGATGTTATTTGTTAATAACAAGTCAAGATATATGCGACACTACTTGTTAACATGTTGTGAAAGAAACAAAGAAAGACTGAAACCACACGTTTTATGAAAATGTATATCATACTCATGTCATTTAAAGTATTACTTGCTGAGTATTAAACTTATAGTTGAATCTTGTGATGTATATAAGAAGTTTGATGACGAGATTCATGTTGATCAACCTGAAAGATAATGCAGTTGATAAAGCATGTTTGTGGGTGAGCGCTTGGTTTGTTATGGTGATTTTGACTTCTGGGTGTGGCACATCAAATGTATTTTATGTAAGGGATTTGAAAATTAAGTATGTGTTGCTTGGATATTGTTTTATGACCAAAACTTATCAATGTATGTATTGTACATATGAACGGTTTTGATAAAGTAATGTTTTATGAAATCGGTTTCAAGTATATATGGTTATATTGAAAGGAAATAACTTCAAATGAATGTAATATGTTACACATGTGAATGATCAAAAATATTTGTTGAAAAGTTTGCCCCTATGCTAAAGATTTTCAAAAGCAAGTTAAATAAGTTAAATGATATTTCAAAAACTTATGTGTATTAAAAAAAATTAAGTTTTCGGGTGCGTTACAAGTAATGTTATTGCAAATTCAATTTTAGAAGAACTTAAAAGTTAGAATATATTACCTAAAATATATTGTTTGACTTTAAATAATACCTCTAATAATAATGTTGCCAAAAAGTTTTTGGCTCTTTATATTTCATCGTCATTAGGATTAAATTTTCATGTTTTTTGTTGTACACATTGGGCATGACCCCCAATCTTAAGAGCCTTTGGCAGGCAAAGCTCCCAATGTTAAAATGTAACACAAAAAAAATGAAAAAATTGAAATCACACGTTTTATGAAAACATTATTTGTTGAGCATTAAACTTTTAGTTGAATCTTGTAATATAAGTAAGAAGTTTAACGATGAGACTCATGTTGATCGACTTGAAAGATGATGCAATTGATGAAGCATGTACGTGGGTGAACACTTGGTTTGTTTTGGCAATTTTGACTTATTCGTGTGGCACATCAAATGTATTTTATGTAAGGGATTTAAAAATTAAGTATGTGTTGCTTGGATACTCTTTCATGACTAAAATTTAGTGATGTATGTCTTGTATATATGAACGGGTTTAATAAAGTAATGTTTTGTGAAATCGGTTTCAAGTACATATGCTTATATATTGAAAGGGAAATAACTTCAAATGAATGTAATATGTTACACATGTGAATGGATCAAAAATATTTATTAAAAAGTTTTCTAAAGGTTTTCAAAATCAAATTAAATAAATTAAATGATATTTCAATAACGTATGTGTATAAAAAAAATTAAGTTTTCGGGGCATTACGGGTAATATTATTGCAAATTCAATTTTAGAAGAATTTAAGAGTTAAAATGTAGGGAAAGTAACAAAATAACCACTGAACTATAAACTCTAAAATAAGTCAACCACTGAACAATTTTTGCTAACAGTTTAAACACTAAACTATGACGACGCAAACATCATTGTTACCTGTTGAAAGAAACATTACCGTGAAGACGATGCCGAAACATTATTCTCTGTAATTCTAATTCTACTTCAATTTTATGCTAAAATCGCAATAATTGAAGTAATCTTACAGCGAAGACGATGTCGAGAAGCTTCGGCATGGTCTTCTCATCGTCGAAAATAATTTCCACTTTTTCAATTTTCCAAACATCTTTCGGTGGCTCACCCCTCCTCTCAATTTCACACGTCCAGTTTGTTAGCCTAATAGACATTAGACTTAATTATTTTGATGATGAATGATTAATTTGATAATAAGTTGTTTATCATTTGAATATATTGAATTTGTTATCAATATGTTTATATATGATCTTCATTGAAAATACCCTCTAATAAGGGTATTTATATTTGCTAAAATGTATGGTTAAGTCCATGTACTTAAAGATTTGATCATTTGGACTTAGAAACTTCAAAGAATACAAAACACGTTGTAGCAATGGACCAGACCAGAATGGCGGTTGACCAAAAATATTACAGAGAACAACAAATTTCTAAATTTGACGAAAGACGATAGACTAGAGGAGAAAGATGGTCGACTAAAAATATTACAGATTGCTCCAGATTTTGAAGCAGTGAAGAGCAGTCGACTGGGATGAAGGGTGGTCGATCGAAAATTAGATAGAGTTGAGAAGGGTTCCTGACATACATTGGAGTGGTCGACCAAAGTGAAGGGTGGTCGACCAAAAGCATAACAATAACAATGTAACGGACAGGAAGCGATCAACCGAAAGAGTTGGGTGGTCGACTGCTTAGAAGAATTTATAAATAGAAGCACCAGCCATTAATGAAAAGTAGAAGAGAGAATCATATCGAAACGCTGCCGATTTTATTACTCGATTTCTCTCTTGTATTAAGTGTTTAGCTTAACTTTCTCATTCCCAAATTTGAGAGTTATATTTGGAGAGCTTAGACCTTATATTATCTTCATTTCTCATTTTGTACCTAAACTTGCAACCTCTTATGAAGAGGAGATAAAAGGGTGACACCCCATAATAGTCATAGTGTAAAAACTTGATTGACACTCGTGAAGATCAATTGGCTATAACTGGAGAGGTTATAGGTTAAGGAATCTTCAAGGAGGGACCTTGAAGTGCGGACATAGGCGGGTTGGTTGAACCGCATTAACAAACGTGTTTGCATATTCTCTCCCTCAACTTTTACTTTTATGCTTGTTTTAATTGCATATTATTGATAGCATAATTAACAAAAAGAAAATATATAATCGCACGAAAAAATTAGATAACCTAATTCATTCTCCTATTAGAACAATCATATTTATTTCACAATTCTCATTACCATCTTCTCTTTCCTCTTCCTGGTCCATCGTCTTAATCTAGTGTTCATCACCAATATCTCACTTTTTGCAGAGGAAAGTAATCTTTCTGTAGCGAAAAGTAATTTTTCTTCAAGCAAAACATTTTCGTTCTGCTGCGAACGTTCTGCAGCGGAATGACAACATTTTTTTAACAAAAAACGTAACCGCGAGGTTTGCTCTGTTCATTTTCCATAGTTCTGTGTTTAAGTTGTTAGCAAAAATTGTTCAGTGGTTGAGTTGTCATTGATTCCATAGTCCAGTGTTTATTTTGTTAATTTTCCTAAAATATATTATTTGACTTCAAATAATACCTCTAATAATGATGTTGCTAAAAAGTTTTTGGCTTGTTATATTCATTATTATTAGGATTAAATTTTCATGTTAGTTGTTGTACACATATTTTTAATTTAATTGTACAAAATTGTTTGAACATGTTAGTCAATTTTATTTCAAAAATTAAAAATATAGTTTATCATATTAATTCTTTGCAAGGTAGGCGTGAATTATTTATGAAATATTGTAGGGATAAAAATAAGCATAGAAAAAAAATATTAGCACCAATTCGTCACATAGATGGAACTCAACTTATGAAATGTTAAACTTAGCTATTGAATATAAAAAGTTGTAAATTTATATTACATGGAGTTAGAGAATGTTTCATGACAAAATAATATTATTATGTTTGATAAGTGCGAGTGGTTCTATACCAAAGTGGTAAGAGATTTTTTTTAAAATTTTGATTCATCTACGATATTTTTTTGCATGATATATAATCATAATGTTTGTCATGTTCAAATTCAATTTACTAATATTTTTTTATTTATTTTCTAATTATTCTATTTCTAGTGTATGTTTTGAAATAGTTCAAACTATGAAAGCAAAATTCTATAAATATTTTAATGATGACGATTTACCTGTAATGTTTTTGTTAGGTATTGTGATTGACTCTAGATATAAAAAAAAAAGGTTTTGGAAAGTTGATTAGATATGGTTTATAAGTATGATGAATTTAAAGTTAGTAGAGTTTTAACTTCTTTTGGTATTAGATTAAATTTATACTTTTTATAAACAAAGTGTCATTAGTGATAGAGTTGATACTTTTTCTTATGTTGCTTGTAATTCTTCTAATATTTTTTCTAAAATTCATTTGTAAAATTTTACCAATAGAAAATCAGTTGTAAGTATTTCAGCAACTAGTAGTCTTTCGAATTTACATCGTTATCTTGATCAACCATTGATTCTCGTCAATGAGGAAGATAACAATTTTTATATCTTGACATGATGGAAAACACAAGAAAAACTTTTCTCATGCTTTTCATCATGGCCCGAGACGTACTAACTGTGTCAATATCGACATTTGCGTAAAAATTGGCTTTAAGTGCAGGGGGTAGAGTGCTTTCGGATATGAGAAGCACAATGACACTTACGACGGTCAAGGCACTAATATGCTTGGAGGATTGAGAGCTAGTGAATAAAAGGATGTGAGATTAAAGGTAATTGCACAATATGTGGCTAACATTGACATTTGTAGAACGAAGTTTGAAGATTCCAGCTCTTCTAAAAAATGAAGAAAATGCGTATAAAAGTTTGAAGATTGTACAACTAATTACAAAGTTTGTAGGTCCATTTCTATAATCAAGAAAATGCACATAATTAGCGATCGAGTAGATGTCAATTTAGTTGAGATGTTTTCATGTTGTTGTGATGCAATTTTTGTCTTGATTTAAGTGATTTTTGTCAAATTTTATACAAAGTTTCGTTAACTTGAATAAATTAATTTTTATAATCACAATAATTACATTTATATTTTATTAGTAAACAAACAACATAAACAAAATATAATAAATTTGAAATTATACACAAAAAATTTCAATTAAAATTTATTAAAAGTTGTAAAAAAAAAAAGCGATCTTCTACTTTTTATGTCGCGGCATTATTTTGAATTTTTGTTATTGTTTTTAGTGGCAGACCAGAGGCATGCTCACTTCTCTAGTGGCTCCCAAATTGACATTCCACGTGTCATGTGCCAATTTGATTGTGTTTGTCAACCATTCTTAAGGTTATGACATGACCATTCAATATCATATACTTAAGTTTAACATAAGAATGATTTGTAATAAATTATATACATGGTTATGAATGGGTGGCTTGAATTGAGTTTCATCTTTTCTAAATAATTCAAGTGAGACTTTGAAGATATGTGGTGGTATTAGAGAATAATATTGAATATGATGACTTTTTTTTTTTTTTTTTCTAATTACAAAGGTAGACTATCAATAAGAGCTATTATCTTATCTATATAATTTATAATGAAACTTATCCGACGAAACTAAATCATGATATATTTTTTGAAGATATGTGGCTGCAGTGGGAGAATTTGTAACGTCATTCGATACTCCCAGTATAATATTGTCTGTTTTGGGCTGAATGCCGCACGGTTTTGTTTTTGGGGTTAGCCCAAAATATATTATACCAGATAAGGAAGAGAACCTTATTTATAAATCATATATTTTCTAATCTACCAAGCAATATGGGATTGTACACCCCCACTGATATGGGCTGGACCCACACCTAGGTCTTTTCTGACCTTCACAGAGTAAGCTGCCACATAATCAAATCGAATATGTTGATTTATTTTTCTCAAATTGTAGACATGGGCTTAACTTTAAGAAATTTATACTTGTCCATTGAAATTTTGATAAATTATCGACAATCTTATAAACTTAAATTGTTTGGTTAAAAATAACAAGTTTTCTTACTTGTGATGTAATTTCTTTAGCCTTGAATATTTTAATTTTTTGATAATGTTTAAATTTGAACTTAAGATCTTCTATTAACAATCTAAAAAATTAAGCTATTATATATTTGTTAACCATTCTTTTTTATTGATAAAAGAGGGGCATGCCATATGAAAGGATGGTTACCCCCAAGAGTCATGGGGGTGGTGAGTAGAACCATTGCTCACAGCCTATGCCTCGTCTCTGCATGAGGCACAACATTTGTAGTCTCATCATGCATTTGTGGTTCAAACCCTCTTGCTGCATTTTTTATGCAACACTTTTGCCTAAGCAACATCCTCAAACACTACCACTGTCACGACCTAAAAGAAACTTGAGATAGAATAGGGAACGACCCGAGCCGAAGAATCGAATCGCCCAACCTTTTTTCTCTTAAGTTTTATTAATTAACAGCAGAAAACTTAAAATGTTAATTATAGCCAAGGCCCAACGAATAAGGGTATAACTGGTCCAATAAGTGATATTAAATAACATGTAATATAACTCAAAAAGAAATAACTGTGCGGAAACTAAAAAAATAGGATTACAGTCATCCAATAAAATGAATACCTCAAAAATGTCTCTCAAAGAGAATTTTTAAGACTACGAGAATTAAATAAACTCGGCTAGTCAAATCCTGACTCGATATTTGAAAATCCTGTTGATTAAATTCTGAAATGTGTCATTGGGGTAAGTTAATTAAACTCAATAGAGATTATGTTTTTAAAGAAAAATCTAATTAAAAGCATGTTTAAACATGCATGAATTTAAAACTCACCCTTATAAATTTCTTTTAGAAAATGATGTACAAAAGAGCATGTGTATAAAATCACTCACTAATATGTGGTATATAATTAAAATAAGCTCTTGTTATACAAATTAAAAATCACAGTGAAAATAGAGTCATTCACAGACTCCAAGCACACCATGCAATAAGCATATATAAGAATAAAGGAGATGTTCGGCAATCGCAAAAGCCAAATAGTACCCTGATCAAGTTTAGGGATTCACAACCTAAGGACGCAGCACATACATTTGTCATATTACCTATTTGCACTTTAGGGATTCGAACCCAAGGACATTTGAAAATTCTATAATTACCCAATTCAATAACAAACAAACACATTACACACTGTAGAATATGTGAAAATAAAATAGACCCTAAATCGGGTCGATCAAACTTGATTCGCACGACCAAGTTGATCAACAAATATTTATAAGCATGCTTAATTGGAAACGTGAACAGTGAAAAAAAAAATATAATATAAAAATTTGACAATCATAAAAATGGACGCGTCATTTTGATATGAGACAAATCTCAAAATATTCATTTTAAAAAAATTATGCAATATAGTGCATAAAGTAAATCCCTACCTTAAATGGGCTTACACCGATTAAAATCCAAAAGTCTGAGTAGCTCAATTCCAATGGTCCACAGATTTAATTTAAATATAGATACCTATAAAAATTTAGGTATTAAATTTATGTCAAAATTTTATACTTAAATATTTTCGATTATTATTTGATATTTATCCAAGTTCGAATTGGTAAAATAATACCTAATAATCTAGCCCTAAAACAAATTAAGAGGCCCATTCAAGGTCCTCGACCGCAGCCCAAAGAGTTGGACCACGACCCATTAGTCTGGTTTGCAGACTATAAACTAGGCCGAGGCCAAAAGTTTTGTTGGCCCAAACGAAATTCTATCTTCAGCTTCCATGGTGTGAGATCCACGCAGAGTCTCGTTCAACACACTAGGTCAAATTATTTTATTTTTTTAAATAGTAAGATGTTACAACCACCATCTGTTTTCTGTAGCCTATGTCATGTTTCTCCCAATGGTCTATCACTGTCTTGTCAAGTTGCGTCCGATTAAATTATTTTTCAAACATCTTCCGACATGGCTAGAGGCTAACACATCTCTCACCAATTTGTTCACGAGTATTTCTATTTTCCCAGAATGTATTGTCCAAGTTAGAAAGTATGCCGCGAAAACTACTTTAATTATACTTATACAATATTGTCTGTATTGGTAACGTGACATGAGATTTCTATAAAATTATTTGGTTTTGAGTCTTTCGTAGAAGCCATTTAATCGGATCCATGATCCAACTATAGTATCTTTTCAAGGGTCAAATTGTTTCTTGTTTTTTTTATAACCTCTTTTCTTGCTGTAACTAAGGGTGTACAGAACTGGCCCGATACCCAAGAATCGGATCGGTCCTTTCGATACCGGTTTGGTCCATAGATATGGAGCACCGGACCGGATTCGGTCCGGTGCTATCGGGACCAGTCCTACCCATAGAACCGGTATCGTGTAGAACCAGGATTTCAGATTTAAGGGCAAATCTGAAATCCCGAGTCCCCTGCCCTAATCCTAAATTGAATTTAATCCCGTCGCCTGCAGTGCTTCCCGACCCTAATCCAGCAGCCTCCTAGTCCTCGTCCCTCGACTCGTCGCTCCACTCGGCACTCTCCAGTCCAGCCCTCGTCGTCAGCCAGCCTCTGCTAGCAACCGCCGACCAGGGAGCTCCGAGCTCCGTCCATCGACCGTCGCCAGTCACCACTGCCACTCTGCCAGCTCCGAGCTCCGTCCGTCGTCGACAGTCGCCACTGCCAGCTCCGAGCTCCGAGTTCCGAGCCCCGTTCGTCTGCCACTGCCTCTGCCAGCTCCGAGCTCCGAGCTCTGTCCGGACCGTCGCCACTGCCACTGCCAGCTTGGTTAGCACTCTAGTCTACTCTCTCTGTTCTGTTTAGTGTTTTGCTGAATGATCTGTTATGGCAATGGTTGAAAACAATTGATGAATGAATTCTGTTCTGTTTAGTGTTTGGCTGAATATCTGTTCTGGCAATGGTTGAAACAATTGATGAATGAATTATGTTCTGTTTAGTGTTTTGCATATTGGTACATTTCAGTTTAGTGTTTATTGTTTAGCTTGTGATAGTGAATTCTGACTGAGTGACTGTTAGTGTTATGTTCATTGTTCTCAGTGTATTGCTTGTGTTTATTTACTTATTTCAGAGGGTATTTTCTGACTGTTATGTGATTCTGAGATGTATTTTGCAATTGTTAAAAATGTAGATAATGGAAAGCTTCAATGATGAAACAATAGAGAGTGTCAGTGGATGCTTCAAGTTTGGTGGCTCGTCGTGCATACACGTTAATATGAAGAAAAGTTTGCCAATGTTAATATGACAATTCTGTAATTTTTTACTGATGTTTGCATTTTATATTATTATAATTTTACATTATATTTTTTAATATTTAAAAAAACAGGGTACAAAACCAGTACCGGATCGGAACCGGTACCGGAAAACCCGATCCAGAACCGGACCGGAACCGGTCTTGTATGGGACCAGTACCGGTCATCCAAAAAGGAGCACCGGTACCGCTGGTCCGGTGCCGGGCCGCTGTAAAATCGGACCGGACCGCTGTAAACCAGACCGGACCAGTACCGTGCACACCCCTAGCTGTAACAAAAAAGTAATGAAAATAATGCGTAAGTTCACTCCAATTTTTTGAGTCTAGACATTGAACAATAATCGAAAAATAAAAAAATAAAACGTGAGACACCAGATTTACATGAAAAAATTTTTAAGAAAAAAATCACAGGCAGAAGAATAAATCTATCATGAAGATTGAAATTCAACCGTAAATTTTGTAACTCTATTTTACATAAATTTATAAAGAAAATAAAATAGTAAATAAAACTTACGATACAAATTTATTAACTTGACACAATAAAATTCAGATTACACCAAATCAAACATGCTGAATAACTCTCTCTCTCTGTCTATATCATGTTATCCCGTTGGTCCTTGACACGGGAGTGATTAGCGCTGTATCTTATTTTTCTTTGTCTAAAGATTAGCTTAGATAAAAGAATAGTACGGTGTAGCTCATGCTCTTATTAGCATATGTCGGCTGTCTAGACAGAAGTAGACAGTAAATAAAGCAATGGGTTTGTCTCCATGGAGGGATGTAATGTCTTGGACATTGAATATTGCTTTCTTCTTCCCAGTAAGTTTTAATTCTTTAAGTCATAGCGTTAGCATTTAATTATCTGATTTCTAGTTGGACTTGCCGAGGTCCATGTTTAATGATTAACACTTTTTGCATACTCTATAAATTCAAGTTGAATGATAAAATTTTATTAACTTTGATTTTTTTAATAATGAATTTTTGTGTCAATTCATACTTTTTTCATTTAAGATTTTTCATGTGAAATCTCAAAATCCAAATATCTTATTTTCTTTCTCGATGTTGTTCAATCTTCGACACATACTTTATGTAACGACTTGTGAGCAAATTATAGTACCATGTTTATCTAGTGTAAAGAAGGTCTTTTGGAGATGGTTAGTGCAAAGTAAGAGATGAAAGGTGGTTTGCAACAGCAATGGCGACCACAAAGGGTGGATTGTAGACGCATAAGCCATATCAAAAAGAAGATTTTGATGGGTCATGCATGTCTTCTTAAATTACGTAAGAGTTGAAGAAAATCTGACCCCCCATGTATTATGATGCACCTTTCATGGGATTCACTTGTTTATTTTTCATTATTGAATCATCAAATTGACAAGCTAAGATTACAATATTAGTACAATCTTTTTGACCGGTCAATCACCATCGATCTCATATGGTAAAATAACTTTACTAAATCGATCCAATTAATCACAAGAGTCATAATATCTTGTTGAAACACTTTCTCCAAACTTTACATACCCTAATTGAACTACAAATTTTATGCCATGTAATAGGTTTCTGACCATGAATTACAAAATTTACTTTTTTATGATTCAATGTGCAGTCTTTGTCATGCTAGTGCAATATTATTCATTTTAGATCAGATCCCACATGATTTTATTCTCAAATTTTATTTCAAAATGTATTGTAATTTATCACAATATTTTCTAGCAATGTGGTATATTACATTTCCTTCGTATAGATTAGGCTCTTGTTGTAATATTGGCAAAAAAAAAATTAAATAGGGGGAGAACGGGAAGGAGATTCCTTTTGAATCCTCTTCTTTCCCATTCATTCTTAAACGTCAGCTCCCTCTGCCTCCGGAGACATTAGAGGCCCAAAGACAAGAACAAGGATAAAGAAGGTGAAGGAAAAGCCACTAATTTTTGTGGGAGAAGTCCAAGAAAGGGAGCCCAAAATCCATGACTCAAAGGCCTTGAATAGCTTGCTAAGCATTGGAAGAGGGATAAAAGAGGTAATACAAGTCAAAGGATGCAAAAGGTGTAATGCCTCTAATGCGTTCTTCCCGTTTGTATGATGTAATCAATCTTCGTAATAATTAACGTATTTCATTTCGCACTTATACGTGTTATTTTATGACGTGTATTTGTGGGAAAATCTTATGGGACAAAATTTAAGTTGAGAAAAATTAGGGAAAAAGCTGCCTAAGGTACTTTCGGACGAATACAGACGCCTCTAGGACGAGGAATGGCGTTCGTAAGTGCATTACTGGCTGTCCCTAAACCTTGTGACGATGTAAGGATGAGGAGCTTGTGTCCTCACCCGACTCTGTTGCACACTAGGTATATTCGGAAGGTAGCGAACAAATGTGGATGTGAACGGATGCGTCTGTTTTGAATCTGTACAATTCTCGAACAATTTAGGACGAATGCGAACGATATATGCTGGCGAGGTTTTGCGTCTGAATGACCATTTCGGACGCTTGCGAACAAGAGTGCGGACGAATTCTCTCGTTCGAAACGTCCCACTTTCGCGTAGAAATAGGTTTTAATTTTTAAATTGAGGACGAAAATCAAGGGATGGCAACCACGAACTCGACCCTGGAGGTGCGCTTCTCCCACGACCGGACCACATCACCTCCATTTTCTCATGCCTCTCTCCTCTAATTGGGGCTCAACGGCTTCACTAGATAGGGCTCTCAATTTAAACCTTCACTCTCTGCATTTCTAGGGGGGTTCTTTATGTGAGAGTCAGAGTGTGAATTTCCGCAAGTTGAAATCCACTGGGAGCTCGTGTGTGTACAAGTAGTGTGGTGTGAGTTATGTGAGCTTTCTAACGTTAAGGGGTGTTGAGGTGAAGCTCTGTAGCTAGGAAAAGAGATTGGAGTTGTTGTCTGTGATTAGTTATGTCTACAAAGGTAAGAATTAGGTGTGTCTTGGCCGTCAAAGCCCTACCCACAAGTGTGTGTGAGTTGTGTGTCAAATTGTTGAATTTATTAGATGATTAATTCTTGTAGAGACTTCCTTACTGTGTTGTTTAGCTTTTTACTACAAATGTTGAGATGAAATGCTTAAGAATGAAATGAATGATGAATGGAAAGTTATAGGATCATATGAATGAGTTATGAATTTCATTAGCCATGATTTGATTTTGTGAAATGTTTGATTTTCTGTAATTATCTTGCTATACTTGTCGTTCTTGAATTACTTATTGTAGATATCCATTGTATGAATTTCATTGTATGCTAATGATTAAAATCATTGTGTTAATTAGTAATTTCCTCCTATAACTCGAGCATGCAAATTAAGTAAGTAGATAACTAACAGGTTAATTCCGTTAATCACTTGTTCAATTTATTGAGTATGTTTATGTTTTGTTTTATTGATAAGCATGCGTAGATAGAACTAGTTTATTATCAGAAATCTAGCATATAATATTGTTGACTCGTGAAACTGGGTAAGAACTATAATTTTTATCTTTTACTACAAATACTTACTTTATTAGAAATGTGATGAATGAATGAATAATCAATGATGTTAAGTTTGTAGAATAAAATGACGAAATAGTGGAGAATGTACGCGTGTATGATTAAGAATGAATTAAGGATGCCCTTTTTATTCTGTACATTTTGTTCATTGCTGTAGCTTATTAATTGTTAAAGTTTACTTCATTATTGTTCTGTACAATTCTTTATATTAGTAGTTGTAACTTCCTAAATAGTTAATGCCCATTTCCATTTAATCAATCATGTATGGACAGATTATTTAGGATGATAATCATGGGAGCATATTTAACATATTCAACAATTCCGAACATATTTGATCTAGGACTAATCCAAGTATGTCTAATTAACTGAATAACCAATAGGAGCATGTTTACTCAATTAAGATAAGAATCGTATATCTCATTTGAGCATATTTCTTGTTGTATGAAAATGACAAGCATGTTTCCCCTAGTTTGTTAAATACGTTTCCCATAGCTAAATTACTGAGCATGTTATCATTTAAGCATTAATTTTTACATCTAAGCTTTATAACATTGTTAAGCATGTTAATTCGCTTAGATACTTTGTATGTTAATAGATTATGTGATTCTAGTGGAGGTGTAACCAAACATGTTATTCGCTGTACTAATTATTCGTTATTATTGTCTTCTTTGTGTGATCTTAATTGTAGTTGTTTATTATAAATGTTGCTATCCTAGTTCGTTGTCATGATTTCTTTCAATTAGTTGTATTTGTTATTCATTTTCGTTGCTTTTATTTCATCATATTAGTATGTCTGATGCATCATATTAATAGAAACAAGTAGGAAGTACCATCTCGGGGTGGTACTTACATGCATTACGCGAGGAAGAATGAACAAATGTAATGAACGATGATATCATGGGAAGTTGAAAGGCGGGTGGGTAGTTCTGATCTAGTCTGGCAACTAGGCTATACCCTTACCTTGTCAGGAAATGGACTAGTTGAACACAGGAGGCTAGAAGCCGATCAAACTATACCATCACACATGGGTTCCTTCAACCTCCGACGCGAAGTACGAGTTATGAATGAATGAACGAAATGAAAGATTGGTTTGGGACAGTACTCATTTCAAGTAAAGAGAGGCATAACATCATGCATATCCCTTTTCCTTACTGAGCCTTTATGTTCACGTATTACTTGTGGTGTAGGTAATGAAATGATAATGCCTAGAATAGAAGAAGATGCATTTCCCGTGGAGACTGCGGTGTATTCAGAGGAATCACAACCCGAGTAGGTGAATGGCCCAAGAAGAAGATAAATGATTTACTTAATTTGTAAGGATTTAGTAATGGACATGATTTGCAAAAACCCTTACTTTGATGTTATATCGTATGTTTTCGCTTTGAACTCTAAACTTTATTAATGCATTTAAAGTTGTTTCTGCATACTCTGACATATTTTTACTCTTCAGTTTTTACGTTAAACTTGATATTTGAAAATTACTAGTTTTAAATAGATAAAAAGAAAATGAAAATGAAAAATTTTCTCAAGTTTTTAAAAAGAAGAAAATTAAGAAAGAACGGATTTTGAGACATGGCGTCACAAAAGGAGACTATTTTTCAAGAAGACCCAAAGGCCCATCTGCAGTGCACGCAGCACGTAGCCTAGTACGCAGCCTAGCACGTAGCCCAGTGCGCAGCCCATCCCCCGTACGCAGCGTGAGGCCCATTCCGCCCACGGCAGGTCACCGCCCCTCATCAGCGCATGCATCTCGAGAATCCCACACCCCGCCACGTCCACCACCAGCCAATCCGGCCCTGCCCAATAGCGCGCCCATCGTCGCCCGCCTCCGCCTCGTCACCGTGCCCTGTCATAGCGCGCATCCCACAATATCTGCGCCCCATCAGCGAGCCCTGTCAGCCGCCTGCACCTGATCCAACCCCACTCAATAGCACGCCTCCCAAGTGTGCTTATCAGCACCCGCGCGCGTGCACCCTATCCAGCCCGGCCGAGCAACCCGCACTTGCTTCCACCTAGCGAGCGACCCAGCCCAGCGCACCTGCCCCATGCCCCCACTGCCCTTCCGACTTTAAGTCCTATTTTTTAGTTTATTTTGTGTTATTTACAATGTTTTAGGGTTAACCTTGTAATACCCCGATATTTTTTTTTGGGTAAATGACAAATCAACCATCGTGGTTTGTGGTCAAAGACAAGTCAACTACTATGGTATTTTTTTTAACAAGTTAACCATTGACGTATGGTAAAATGAAAAATCCAGCATCTATTGCAGTGTCTTGATCAAGACATCGCATTTTTTTGCGGTGTCTTGATTACTGCAAAAAAATGAATCAAGACACCGCAAAAAAATGCGGTGTCTTGAGATTGGATTGTCTTTCTACCTAGATGTTGTAGCGTTTTTCTTCTCAGATGCCAATGATCGCCTTGACCATGTTTTCTCTTACGTGCTTGCATTTTTTGTCTTGGCTTTATTTTCAGACAACGCGTATTAGCAGTGTCTTGTGAAGACACCGAGTTGCGGTGTCTTTGCAGTCTCAAGACACCACGTGTCTCGCGGTGTCTTGAGACACCCGTGTCTCACGTCAACTTGTTAACGAAAAACATGACTGTGATGTTGGGTTTGTCATTTTTCCATACGTCAGTGGTTAACTTGTTAAAAAAATACCATAGTGGTTGACTTGTCATTGACCACAAACCACGATGGTTGATTTGTCATTTACCCTTTTTTTTTAAGTTGGATAATTATCAGGATATTACCAAGGACGTATTCGAAAGATTTTAATTTATGAGAATTATTAATTAAGTGAGAATTTGTTTGGATTAAAGATTAAGTGGGAATTTAATTAGGATTTAATTAAGGATTTAATAATAGGGTTAAAAAGAGTGAAAGGAGGGAATGAACCGATTTAGTCGAACCGGTTCACACCATTGGTTCGGTTAAAAAAGGGGAGATTAGCGAATTGGCCTTTGGCCATTCGCTAATGCAAGAGAGAGAGAGAGAGAGAGAGAGAGAGAGATCAGGACCGAGGGGGTGGCCGAGCGAGGCGATGGTGACGGCGATGACGGGTCTGGTGAGCTCGGGCATGTGGGTTAGCGGTGTTGGCGTTGTCCTACTGCGACAAATGGTGCGGGTTCGTTCAGTGGAACGGGGGCATGGCTCGGGATCGGGTGTTTTGCCAGCGACGATTTTCCAGCGTCGGTTCAAGGTAAGGTAGCCGATTCTTTCTTTTCCTTCACGTTCTGATGACCGGTTGTTGGCTGGAGGTGCTGGCAGGAATGGAATCGATGGGATGTAGGGGCTGGCGATTTTAGGAGGAGCGCCTAGTGGCTGACGGTTCTCGCTGGACCGACCAAGGGCCTTGGTCCAGCTCGCAGTTCGGGTTGAATCATGCCTAGAGGAAAGAATCTTCCATGGAATTTTCCACCTTCCACCTGTGTGGTTCTGCCGACACACGATGGGGAGCAAATTTATTGGGGTTGGTTGACAAATTGAAGAGGAGACAACAAGTGGTTGATAATTGAAGAGGTTGTCGAGCATGAATGAAGGATTAAATGGTAGAGAGCTGAAAGCTCTCGGGTAATTCTCCTGGAGGCCAAGGGTGTCCTGGAGCTGCTGTTCTGCTGGAGTGAGCTAACCGAGTGAGCTAAGAGCTGTGTAACCGAGAGTGGAATGGTTATCCCTAAGTGTTAGTTATTCAATTGGGTAAGGATTGGGAGTGTATGGCCGTCTAAACCCTACCCACAAGTGTGTGCATGAGTTGAGTTATGGTTTGATGATTTCTGTAGTTAGTTTCCCTGTATTGGTTGTTGAGTTTTGCCGATGATTTCTCTGTGTTAGTTCCTGCATTTTATTTACATGCTGCTAAATGAAATATAGTAAATGAAATATAGATTCCCTTGCAATATAGATTCCCTTGGTTGAGATACTTATATTATTGTCTTTGTGAGTACTCTGTAGATAATTTCTTTGTCATTAGCTCTGTGATATACTTTTAGTATTCAGTAAATATGTTGAAATCCATATTTCAATACTATGTGCTGCTCATTATTTTGCTCTGCTTAATGAAGTAATCAAACATGTTAATCAACTAAATCACGTTAATAGACTAATTCAAGCATGTTTAAATAACTAGTATTTGCTTAACCATTTCAAGCATGTTTAGTTAATTTAAATTCTATTTTGTTATTGTTAACCCTTTCCTTACTAAGCTGTTATGCTTACAGTATACTTGTGGTGTAGGTACCCGCAGGTGATTAGAAACAGAGATGAGGAATTTGCACGCGCGAGATTGCGGTTGGCCAGGCTACGAGAAGTAAAAGATAATTGGGTTGTAATTTAATTAAATTAAATCTTTCCAAAATTGTAATTAATTGGTTAGTTTATTTCGTTAAAATATTTACGCTTCCACAATGATTTACTTTCGAAATGTTTTAAGTGTTCCTAACGGCCTGGTTTGCACTCTGATATTCTTCAAAAAAGGTTTTTACCAAAAGCTTTTGAATTTCACGCATTTCAAAGGATTCACCAAAATCTGGGTCGTTACAAACCTAATATTTGCCTATTTAAACAAGTGTATGACCTCATTAGAGGGAATTGAATTTTGAATAAATTTGTGTGTTTTGGTGAGCTTTCCTCTCTTTTTCTTATTTATGAAGAACTTGGTCTTTTCAAGCATCCATCTTGAAAGATCAGGCTTTTAATAGCTTTGATTCAACCAATAGGTTTGGTTAAGGTCAAGCTGCTCTTTTGATAACTCTGGTTCTAGTCGAAAGGTTTGGCTAAGGTCAAATTCCTTTCTACACTTTCTTGATTCGTACGACAATCCGTTGTCAAATTTCACGTTTGTTGTTGGGTCTAGGGTTCTTTAATACCCTAGGTTCTCATCATGTCTCCATCTTCATATATCTCTCTCGCGGCGAAATTCTCCCAAAAACAGGGTTGCTTTTGGCCATTTTGGGTGAAAGATTTGAGACTTTGTGACCGAGTTATTGTCGCCTTCGGTAACTCATCTCCTTCCCCTCTTTGTAATTTCAATTCTTCTGCTGAAATTCTGAAATCTTTGTTTCCAATTGCCAGAGGGGAATCGTGTGAGTTTAGAGGGGTTGATAATTGGAATTCCACAGTCGCAACAAGGATTTCTATAGTCAAAAAATGGTAAGCCAAAGGTGTGAAAACCTGAACCTCTCTCTTTGATTTCTGTTCTCTATTTTGGTGCTTTGGACTGGATGATAAATTGTTGGATTTTGTTGAAAAATTGGGAGTTTTGAGTTGAGAAAAATGAGCAATTTAGTCGAATTCTTTGAGTATTTCGACGAGCCACTTTCGTTTAGCCCCTTCAGCTTCGGCCAGATGAATAACTGGCCGAGACAGGAAGCCTCGGCCAGAGTAGAAGTCGTTCGCAGTGAATGGGATTACGTTTGTGACTTGGAATTGGACGCGAGCCATGGTCTAGATTTGCGTGGGCCTTGTTCTGGGCTGCCCGATTTGGGATGTGATCTAGCCGCTTTGGGACGCAGTCTAGGGTCTATTTTGGGTCAAATTTTAGATATTTTCTACCCAATTAATTTTGGATTAATTTTAAGTGATAATTGAGGATTTTAGTGTATAAAAATTTAACCCATAAATTTGACGATCTTATTTTTGGATAGGTACCCAAAAATTTAAATTGTGGACATTTGTATAATTGGACTTAGGCAGTGTTGACAGTTACTTTGGTCTATTGATGAAGCGCCATTTTTTTTTATCTAGTTTTCTAACTGATTTTCTAATCGATTTTTTAACCAGCTTTTTTATCTAAAAAAAAACAATCCGCATTTCATGCAGATAAGTGGTCAATTTGAAACTCAATTCAATATATATTCTTGATGGGAGATTTTTTTTTTTAATTAAGAGAGAGACATTAAGAGTGAGTTTACGGAGTGTTTTTCACCGAGAGAAAAACATACATAAGAGGTTCCCCTATCCTTCGATTTCATTTAGAAAAATATACCATTGTATCAAAATCGATTGGCTAGTAAGAAACTTTGCAGAGAAAGGAAAGCAGCTGTCTCTGATTTCAACATCAATGGATGGAAGTATTTCGATAAAATTCTGTGTTTGATCTCTAAGCTTTGATTTTGTTATGAAAAGCATGTTTAGATCGTTTAAGAATGTTATGATTTTGTTTTTAAGAAATTCTAGCATTTAGTATCAGAGCTTGTTAGCCTCTTTCATGTTGCGTTGAAATCACAGTTTTGGAAAACCTTTGAAATTTAAAGATTTAAGTTTTGGGCGATTTCAAAGTATTTTATTGTTACGAATCATCTAGGAATTCTCATATGAATGTTTTGCAACGAAAATTATTGAATTTGGTGTTCAAAATTAAGAGAAACTGTCAAGTTTTTCAGGTGAGTCTGCGTCGGGTCAAACTGGGTCACATAGACCCGGATAAATGAAGAAGACGACCTAAACTACATGTAGTTTCTGGTGGAAAAAACTACATGTAGCTTTTGCCTTATAGAAGGCGTATAAATCCAGAAACTACATGTAAAATGTGTCTGTTGGCAAGAGGGTTCAAACCCAAGCCTAGAGAATAAATTCCAACTAGGTTGCCACTTGAACAATTAACTCTTTTGTTTATTAAATTGGTTTCATTAATATAATCAATTATAGTTGATGGGTATTAAAATCAAAAGAAATTGCAATTCTAGGATTTGAACCTGGACCTGCATGCTGAGTAATAAAGTGGGTTGCCACTTCATCCAGTGACTTTTCTGAAAATAAAATAAATTTGTTAAATATATGTATTGGTTTTAGCATCTTAGATGTTAAATTAAATGCTAAAATATGCTGCTTTAAGTAATTTGTCAATTAAATAGCATGTTAATCAACTTTATATTTTTACATGCATATTTAGTTACACAGTTTTATTTATTTTGTATGCATAATTTAGTTTATAATGTATACAAAAATAAAAGCATGTTATTTAATAACATTGAAATTGAGTGAATTTAATGTCGAGTGATTTAATATAATTTTTTTTAATTGAATAATAGCCACAACATCTTTAATTAAACAAAATTATATATTAAGTATTAAAAATCACATTATGACATTTATTGTAATTAATTTTATAAATATGGTAAAATTTATCCCACAGGAAATTTTACTATATTTATCTAATTAATTAGAATAAAATATCAAGTTATTTTTCTTAATTACCCGTAGGAAATTAAGAAAAGGGATATAACTTGATAGTTTTATTAATTCAGTGAAAATGAATCTTATTGAATTAAAATTTTAGCCCACAGGCAAGTTTTATGTTTTTAGATTCATTATTATTGCATGATTTACATTGGTAAAAGATAACATTCAGTTTTGCCTCTTTTTAAGCATGTTATTTATTTTTTGCAGCTATAAACTCTTTGAGTTTCTCTTATATAAAATGTCATATACCGAAATTAAAGAGTAATAATTATAAAGTATAGAATGAGAGAGTTCTTCTTCATTTGGGGTGTGTAGATATCGATTATGCTTTACGAAAAGACAAACTAGTTATTACTCCTACTAGCACTCCAAATGATCTTGCTCTTTATGAACGTTAGGAACGTCCAATCGTCTTAGTGTGATGTTCATAAAGACTAAGATCGCTGCTGGTATTCGTGGTTTTGTCGTGTAGCCATTGCTAAAGGCTATTGAAGAGCAATTTGTGACTTTAGATAAGGCACTTGCCAGCATACTTATCATGAGATTTTCATCATTGAGGCTCATTATAGTTATCGGTGTGCGTGAGCAGATCATGCAAATGAGAGACATTGCGGCTCAACTTAAGACACTTGTGTTAGCCTAAGTGTGTTAGGCGTATTTATATTTTGATGATGAGCAATTTAGTTAAAGTGTAAAAGTTGTTTATTCGTTGAACTTATAATTATCATATTTGATGTTTAAGTTGGAAATACCTTTGATCAAGGGTATTGGGAAGGTTTAATATGTTTGTTTAAGTCTTTGCAGGAGAAATCTGTGTCCTCAGTATAGACTGAGGACGCCATTCTGCATCCCCTTCAGCGGATAGTGTTTTAGCGGACGAGGCTGACCCGCCGGACGCAAAATATTAGCGTCCGATATGAATCTGTCAATTTCGAGATGACGCGGACGATGTGAAGCGGACGCCATTTGGCATCCTCATCCCTTCAGCAAAGCGGACGAGAGAAGAAGCTGACTACATGGCTATGGACGCCAATCCGTGACGTCCTATATGAATCTGTCTTTTAGAGCTCGACGCGGACGATTCACATGGACGATGCAGACGCTGGTTTTTTCGTCCGATTTGCCTCTGTCCATTTCAGTGTAAAACGCGGACGATTCACACGGACGATGCAGACTGGAGAATGGCGTCCCCAAGTATGCAGATTTCTACAACGGCTATTTTCCAACGTTCGACTGCGGGCGATCCTAAAGGAGTTGAGGACGACCGCACTGGGAAAATCTATAAATAGATGGACTTTGAAGAAGGAAGGTACCCAAGCAATTTGAAGCGAAGCTCTGCCAAATTTTCGACTCAACCATTGTGTACGAATTTGAGTGACAAAAACATCCTCCAAAGTATTTGAGCGACATCATTTAATTGTTATGAGGATTATTGTATTTGTGAAAGCTTGAGATTTTTCCAAGAGAAAAATTACATTCGAGAGAAAAGGGTAACGCCCTAAGAATTAGTTTTTGTAACGGTCGATTGACACCCATGCAAGTTCAATCAATTGTAACTGGACGTGGTTAGTGGAATATATCTTCAAGGGAGAACCTTGAAGCGCGGACGTAGGCGTGCTTAGCCGAACCGCGTTAACAACTCGGTTTCAATATCTCTAACCCTCTCTTGTAGATTATTTGTTATATTGTGTTTATATTGTGATCAAATTGATATTATTAGTTAGAAAAATAATTATTGCACGAAAATTACTAATAAACCTAATTCACCCCCCTCTTAGGTTAAGTTCGATCCTACAACTTGAGGTTGATATGTCAGATTCTTTTCTAGTGCACTATATTCTGAATACTCTTCCATAGCCAGACAGTCCCTTTAAGATCTCTTACAACACACATAAGGATAAATGGTCAATTAATGAATTAATGACCATGTGTGTTCAAGAGGAAAGGAGGCTGATGATGGAAAGACGTGAGAGTGCATTCATGATGACCTATGAAAAGAAAAAGGCACAAACCAAAAAGAAAGATAAAGGAAAAAGTAAAATACAGATCCAATCTGGTGAAATCAATAAAGAAATCAAGTGCTATTTCTGTGACAAGAAGGGCACGTCAAGAAAGATTGCACCAAATTTAAGGTATGGCTTGAAAGAAAAGGTACATCAATCTTTTTTGTTTGTTATGAATCTAATATGGCTCATATTATTTATAACATTTGGTGAATTGATTCTGGTTCTACAATCTATATTTCGAATACCTTGCAGGGTATGCGAAACCTTCAGAAACTAGTGGGAAGTGAACAGAGTATCTATTCAAGGAGCAAGATGCGTTCACATGTGGAAGCTGTTGGAACATACAGTTTAATTCTCAGTACTGGTTTTATTTTGATTTTAGAAAAGCATTTGTATTCCTAGTTTTTCTAAGAACTTCATTTCAGTTTCAAGTCATATACCTTTGGGTTTTTCCATTACATTTTCAGATGTAACCTTTCATTTATTTTACAAATCTGATCTTGTTGGAAATGGTACAATGTCTAATGGTATTTTCTCTCTTGATTTACAAAATGATACCACTCATGATGTTATGCATGTTCACACTGGTGTTAAAAGATGTGTTATAAATGAGGATTCCTCTATGTTATGACACCGAAGATTGAGACATATCTCCATACAGAAAATTAAGCGATTGGTAAATGATAAAGTACTTAGTACTTTAGGTTTTACTGATTTTGATACATGTTTGGATTACATTAAGGGAAAGCAAACCAACGTATCTAAAAATGGTGCTAAGAGGAGTTCAGAGATATTAGAGATCATACATTTAGACATTTGTAGTCCAGTTATGGACTCAAATGGTCTGAGGTACTTCATCTTTTATTGATGATTACTCACAATACATGTATCTCTATTTGGTTCAGAATAAAAATGAAGCATTGGATGCCTTTAAGGTTTTCAAGGCAGAAGTAGAGAAACAATGCGGTAAGCAAATTAAGATCATGAGGACTAATAAAGGTGAAGAATATTACGGTAGATATACTAAGGATGGATGAGCACCTGGTCCATTTCTTCAAGAGCATGGAATAGTTGCTCAATACATCATGCTTTTTTCTCCATATGAGAATGGTGTGGCAGAAATAAGAAATTGAACATTATTGGACATGGTGAGGAGTATGCGTAACAACTCCAAACTTCTAGATTTCTTGTTGCTTGATGCACTTAAGACGGTAGAGTATTAAATTGAGTTTCGACCAAGGTTGTCGAAAAGACGTCATTTGAGTTATGGAAAGGTTGGAAACCGAGTTTGAGACATATACACATTTGGGGATGCCTGTCTAAAGTTAGAACTTATAATCCACAAGAAAAGAAACTAGACCCATGGACAATTAGTGGCTATTTCATTGGATATGCCAAGAGGTTTAAGGGGTGTAGATTCTACTATCCATCTCACAGCACTAGGATTGTGGAATCAAGAAATGCAAAATTTCTTTAGAATGACTTGATTAGTAGGAGTAATCGATTTCAGGATATTGTTTCTGAAAAAGATCACATTGATGTTCAACCCTATAACTCAAGTGAAATATTAAGATTGATTGTTGTAAACAACACTTCTAGAGTTCAAATGAGTGCTGAACAAGTAATGAATAATATTCCACAATCTATTAATTATAATCCAGTAGATCGAATTTTTGAGGAAGTTCCAAAAATTGTTGATGAACCAGTTGAACAACAAATTTCTCAAGAAAATGTTGGAACAATACTATGGAGATCTACTAGAGAAAGAAAATCAGCTATTCCTAGTTATTATGTGACATATCTATAGGAATCAGATTACAATGTAGGAGCTAAAAATGATCTTGAGACGTTTTTACAGGCCATAAGTTGTGATGAATCAAGTCTATGGTATGATACCATGAAAGAAGAAATGAATTCTATGAATTCAAATGGAGTCTGGGATCTTGTCGAGTTGCCTGATGGTGTAAAAGCCATAGGTTGTAAATGGGTCTTTAAGACTAAGAAAGACTCATTAGGCAACATCGAAAGATATAAAATAAGACTCGTTGCTAAAGAATTCACACAAAGAGAAGGAATTGACTACACGGAGACTTTTTCCCCTGTATCTAAGAAAGATTTTCTTCCCATTATTTTGACATTGGTTGCACATTTTAATTTTGAATTGCAACAAATGGATGTCAAAACGGCTTTTCTCAATGGAGAGCTAGAGGAAGAGGTTTATATGAAACAACCTGAAGGTTCTCCTCTAGTGATGGTGAGAATTTAGTGTACAACCTTAAGAAATCCATATATGGATTGAAACAAGCCTCCTGTTAGTGGTATTTAAAGTTTCATGATATTGTCTCTTCATTCGGTTTCGTAGAGAACATTATGGATCAATGTATATACCAGAAGGTTAGTTGGAGCAAAATTTGTTTCTTAGTTCTATATGTGGATGACATTTTACTTGCAACTAATGATAAAGATATATTGTATGAGGTGAAATAATTTCTCTCTGAAAACTTTGATATGAAAGAAATGAGTTATGCTTCTTATGTCATTGGTATTAAGATTCATCGAGACAGATTCCAAGGTTGCTTAGGATTGTCTCAGCAAACTTATATCAATAAAGTTTTAGAGAGATATCAGATGAAAGATTGTTCAACTAGTGTTGCTCCCATTGTGAAGGGTGACAAGTTCCATGAGAACCAGTGCCCATAGAATGATCTTGAGAGGGAGCAAATGAGAAACATTCCCTATGCTTCAGTTGTTGGAAGCCTGATGTATGCTCAAGTCTGCACAAGACCTGACATTGCATTTGTTGTTGGGATGTTGGGAAGATATCAGAGTAACCCTAGTAAAGACCACTGGATTGCTGCAAAGAAAGTGTTACGGTACCTTTAAGGGACCAAAGACTACATGCTTACCTACAGACGGATGGATAGCTTGGATGTGATTGGATACTCAGATTCAGATTTTGCTGGTTGTGTTCATTCTCGTAAATCAACATCAGGATACATTTTTATGTTGGTTGGTGGAGTTGTATCTTGTAGGAGTGCTAAAAGGGTTTGACTGCCACATCCACTATAGAGGCTGAGTTCGTATCGTGTTTTGAGGCTAATTCGCATGGTGTATAGATGAAGAGTTTTATTTCAGGGCTTAGAATCGTTGATTCGATTTCTAGACCGCTGAAGATGTATTTTGATAATTCAGCTGCAGTACTTATCGCTAAAAACAATAAAAGTGATAGTCAAAGTAAGCATATTGACATTAAGTATTTAGCCATAAGGGAACGTGTTAAAGAAGGTTCAGTGGTCATCAAACACATAAGCATTGAATTGATGATTGTCGATCATTTGACTATGGGCATGCCACCATTAAAATTTAAGGATCATGTGGTTAAAATGGAACTTGGGTCCATTATGTAATTTTTCGTTGTAAGAATGAATGTTTATAATTCTTTTTTATGATATTTCTCATTATAAAATTTATAATGTACACATTCAGTTTGAGAAATATACTTCAGTTTATGAACCTCGAATAAACATAGGGTTTATTCATTAACTTTATGGGCAATAAAGAAGGAAAATAATACATTGTGGTACATGAAAGGTAATTCTCGATAACATTAAGAGAATTCATTGCTATGATTCATGTATTATGTTTTCTCATTATAGTAAAATTAGAAAAATGCAGACCAAGTGGGAGAATGTTAGCAGTTACTTTGGTTTATTGATGAACCGCTAATTTTTTTTTTGTTTGGTTTTCTAACTGATTTTCTAATCGATTTTTTAACCGATTTTTGTATCTAGAAAAAACTATCCGTATTTCATGTAGATAAGTGCCCAGTTTGAAACTCAATTCAATATATATTCTTGCTAGGAGAATTTTTTTTCGAATTAAGAGAGAGACATTAAGAGTGAGTTTACAGAGAGTTTATCACCGAGAGAAAAACATACAGAAGAGGTTCCCCTATCCTTCGATTCCATTCAGAAAAATATACCATCATATCAAAATCGATTGGCTAGGAAGAAATTCTATAGAGGAAGGAAAGCAGTTGTCCCTTATTTCAACATCAATGGCTGGAGGTATTTCGATAAAATTCCGTGTTTGATTTAAAAATTTTGATTTTGTTATGAAAAGCATGTTTAGATCGTTTAAGAATGTTATAATTTCGTTATTAAGAAAATCTAACAGGCAAGTGATAAGCCCACTTTGAGGTAAGAATTTAATTTTATGCACAACATTAAATAAATTTTTCTAAAAATAATATTTTAAGACGTATCTCATATAAAATGACGTGTACATGTTATGGCTTATCAGATTTCTATATTATATGTAGTTTTTCATTATACACATTTTATTAAAGCATGTATATAAAAATTACTGAATCAACTTAGTCATGTGAACCGAGTTCGATTGACCCAATTTGAGGTCTGTTTTACTTTATGCACATTCAATTATGGGAGGATGTGTTTGTTTGTGTTAATTAGGGTAATGAGACTGCTATATGTGTTGTGTCACTGGGCGCAAAACCCTAAACATGATCAGGATCTTAATGTGGCTTTCACGATCATCGAACATCATTTTTATTATGTGATATGTCTATGGCATGGTGTGCCCGAAGTCCGCAAGTAACTCAATTTTCAATGGAATTTTTATTTTAATACAGTAAGGGTTTATTTCAATTACGTAACACATTATAGTAGGTTGTTTTAAACTCTTTTCCTTCTGTACAATTTTCTAAGAATTGAAATTTTGAAACACTAGTTTTAAGATCATGCATGCTTAATCATCGTTCTAAATTAAATGTTAAATATCAAATTTGATCTATATTGATTTTAGTCAATTCACCCACATGACACTCTTTTAGGACTTTATCAGCAAAAGTTCTAGTTGCCGAATCATGGCTAAATTTGGCGAAGTTTATTTTATTTCTAGTACTTTTATAATTTTTTTCTTTGAGAGATACTCTGTGAGGTATACTTTGTTATGGATAATTGTAATTTCTATTTTTTATTTTTATTCTGCATATTACTTTTGGACTATTTTGTTATACTATTTTGATATTACTTGTTGGACTTGTTAAGCCCACGTTTTATCGAGCCATAGCTTGTAATAAATATTTTAAGACTTATGCTGTTAATTAATAAAATTAAAGAAATAGGTTAGACGATTCGATTTTTTCAGGCTGAATTGTTCACCATTCTGTCTCGGGTTCTTTGTAGATCGTGACACTTTGCAATTAACTGATTTTAGATCATCCTTACCTTTATAGGTGGGTTGTTCAATCAATCATACCGAAACCCTTTTCACCTTCTCACATACTTCATATTTTTCATTCTTTTTCCCACTTAAGATGGAACTGTTTCCCTCTTTAAATTGCTTCGAGAGAGAGAAGGAGATAGGGCAATTGTGGGAGTAGAAAACACTACATAATAAAGATACTCATAAATATTGAAAATTTAAAGTGGCACAACATTTCTAAGTATGAATGGGAACAATTCTATACCATAAAATAATAATAATAAAGAAAGAAAAAGAAGAAAGAAGAAAGAAGAGAACAAGAGGGGCCATGAAGAAAAACATGAGGAGTTGGTGAGCTGCAAATTAAAAGCAAAGTCAATAACTCCCCCCCAAAAGCATCCAACAACATATTTTATTCATTGTATATTGATAGTTACTTGACTTCTCAATTTGCTTCCACTGTACAACATCGTCATTTTCAAAAGCTTGATGTTGCCAATTCAGCCATGTCCTTTCTCCTTTTTGAATGGTCACAATTTGTTTCCAGTTTTTGAAGCAATTCACAGAGTGTAACATGCTCGATAAGCCGACTAAATGGAAGAATACTCAAACAGTCAGTCTGAAAAAGGATAAATAGGCATTAAATAGTGATGAAAAGTACAAATGATAAAATTAACTTGAACTCAACAACTTAAATTTTGAGATCGTCGGTAATTTATCGTATAGAAATGACTGAATAGCCGTTTTTAGCTGATAGAGTTTTGGAGTAAGATCACAACAAGAGGGTCATGTAGGGAAGCAAACACAGACAATTGAAAACATAGCAACCACATGGATTGTCCCATTTCTCCATAATCTCTCCACGCTCTTTATTTTTAGTTAGTTATTTCAATATTTTCCATTTTTACTTTGGATATTTCTAAATTATTTTTAGACCTATTGTAACTTTTGGATAGGGTTGTAGATTATTTGTGGCCTTGGCTATAACTTACTTTTTTAAATAGTGTTTTTTATCAACAAAATCTCTAGTTTTAGTTTTTACTTTAAGTTCTTTTCAATATGCCAATTACAAGTATTTATTCAATAAGGGCTAAATGTTGTTTATATAGATAATAGATATTGAATCATGCACAAAGCAGAAGATTTACTGTGCTAGAAAAAAAAATACAAAAAGCAACAAAATTCTAATTACATTCACAATAAGATATGATCATTGCAGGAGTTGTGTAAAATCTATCATTTTTTTATTTTATATTTTTTATGTTAATCAAGGTCATTTTATTTGTATTGATCAAGTTTTATCTCATATCGTGGGTTTTTTATTATGTGTGGACTTTCGGTCAAATGGTCAATCTGGTGAAATTTTAAGTTATCGTGCAGTTCAAGTATGAGAAAGTAGAGTTCGGTGTTAACGAAGAGTTTTATTTAATACATGTAATATAATTTACTTTATTATATATTAATTAAATTAATTAAAATTTTATTTTGATTATTATTATTATTTTTATATATGTGTGAAGAAGGGGGAGAACCATTCCTCATGGACGAGAAGAGAAGATAGGGAGAGGGAGTCGTTGGTCGAGCTCCGTAATTTCTCTATCTGAAATCCAGCACTTGTCGTTCCAATCTCTGACCTTGGTAAAGGTTTCTCATGGGTATGTCTGTTGGACCATTTGCATGCTTATAAGAAGAGGGAGGAGGGGGGTCAATTAGGTTGCTAAATTTTTTCGTGCGATATTTATCTGTTTAACCCTACGTGATTTATCAATAATAAATAATAAAAGCAAGGGTTAGAGAGATGACACCGATATGTTCACGCAATTCGACAATTCCAGCGTACACCTGTACGCTCCAAGTTTCTTACTTGCAGATCCTTAATCACCAACATCCCCAATTGGTGATGAATGACTTCATAGGTGTTAACCAAACCTTTACAGATTGTTCTTAGGACGTCACCTTCTGGATTGATCTTCATAAGCGTCAATCTAGCATTTGATTGTTGCGGGGCATCACCCTTTGTGTTCACAGATTACAAAAGCGGAAATATAAAATTACAACCTAGACCTTAACTCTCTAATATGAAATCTCAAGTTGAGGATTGAGAAAGTTAAGTCTAAGCACTCATTTGAATATAGAGAAGTCGTGTATGAATTTTGCCAGAGCTTCGCTACATTTCTTTCGTCGTTAAAATGAGCTTCAGAGAATCTTCTATATATAGACTCCGACCAGTCAACCACTTCTATTTTGGTCGACTGCCTTTCGACCGTTAGAACTAGTCGTTGCGTTATACAGATTGACCAGTCGACCACCTTCTTCACGTCGGTCAACCGCTTCTTCACATTTCAGAAACCTTCACACAACTCTGTTTTTCTCATGGTCAATCAAGTGCCCAGCCGCTCGATCGCTTACTCGGCCGCTAAACCAATGAGCCCACTTTCCATTTTTCTGGTCGACCGCTTTCTATTTGGTTGACCGCTTTTCCAGTTTTTTCAATCAAATGGCAATCTGTCATTTTGGCCGGTCGACCACCTTCATTTTGGTCGACCCCCTCCACTGCTTTTCACTAGAATGGTCGACCTCCTCTTAGTCTTAATCGACCACCGCTTCACATGTCGTCTTTATTAAATCTTCTAAGTTTCAATCATCAACATATAAACTACATAAACTTAGGTAAACATACTAATAAACATTAATTCTCGTATTAAGGACATTTCAAATTAAGAACAATATAATTATGAATATAAAAACATTAAACATAATCAATCAATAAACAACTAATAATTTCAATTAAAACATTCATCATCAAAACAAATAAGCCTAATAAAACTTAGACTAACAATGTCGATTTCTAACTTTATTTTCACATTCGAATTTATGTTTTTAATTCGGTTCATATTTGAGCTTGAAAACTCAAATCATTGGGTTGATCTGTTTTATGTTGGTAGATTTATAGTCTATGCAAAAGTTATGCCTGTTTGGGGCAAGAGATAGTGGAAACGATGCATTTTCCACTCGGTTTTGCGTTGGAAAATCATCCCTGGTCAATCAAAAAATGATCGAGAGTTTCAAAGTGTTTTGGCTAGGATTTTGGGAGGTGTTCCAATTGACCGGAGGTCCCTGGTTGACCAGTGTTGGTTCTGGTCGACTTGTGGGAGCTCCTTGTCGACTAGAGTAGCTTCTGGTCTACCTATGCAAGTCCCAGTTCACCACGTAGGTGTTTCGGTTGACCATAGAGGGTCCCTGGTGGACCAATCCAGGGTCTGATCGACCACTGTAGAGTCCTAGTCAACTGTGCAGCAGTTTTTCATATTTTCAAGTTGTTTATCAGTCGATTTGGATTCCTAACCTTAGTTTAGGTCTCCTTCATCCTTCCCTAGGGTTTTAGAAAGGAAATTAGTGGATGTTTACCTCATTGTAGGTCCCGATTGATCGTCATTGTGTCTTGTTGACAATTGACCGCTATTGTGTCTTGTTAACGCTGCCTAGTCCTGGTTGACCACAACTGTATCTCGTCGACTGCAACCGTGTCTTGGCAATCGCTATGTCGTTCTTGTTGACTATTGATGTGCCTAGTCAATCATTGCTATATCTTGGTCGACCACTAGTGGTATTTTGTGGATTTTTGGGTTTAGTAGTTTTCCTTCAGATTTCTCCATCATTTGTCGTCTTCATGTCTATTAGGTTCTCGGTCTAATGTGGGAATTTCTTGTCAACCCTAGAGTTTAGAATAGGAAGTTTTGTTGTCGGTCCTTTTGGTCCGAGTTTCAATTTTTCATTTAGGACCTATATTTTATCCTAACCGTTTTATTTAGGATTTTAATGTCGGTTTGGTTTTAGGTTTCGATTGTGTTCTTGGTTTCTATGCCTGTTTCCAACGGCTAGTTCAACTAGTCGATGTGGCTTTGGTCATCATTGAGGTAGAAATTTTTATTTTATGGGTTGTCACATATGAAAACTCTTATGGAAACAGTTCGATAACACATCTGTTTTTACGTATATGTACGTATGATTTTACACGCTTACTTTATGTGTGCATAGTTATCATTGTTGTTCTGCTATTATATGTTAGAGGATGAATCTTCTTAATACTTTGGATGATTTCGATATCAAAGGATCACAAGCCTATCCCAGTACATCTTTTGCTGCATGAGATGTTCTGTTTGCATGTTGTGAAAATGGGTAATAGGGCATCGATGACGTGTCTTTGGATTTCAAATCCCTAAAGTAAATGGGTAATAAAATGGTGATGATGCAGTCCTTGGATTTTGAATCCCTAAACCTGGCTAGGGTATATTTGTCATTTGATTTCATGAGTTGTGTCTTCATTGACCATTGTTCGTCGGCAACCTCTGTGACGCTATTTGATCTTCTAATCGTCACCACAGATTCTTTGATTTACAGGTTGTGTCATCGCTGACCGTTGTTTGCCGGCAACTTGGGTGACGTCACTGGTTTTCGAATCACCGTCACTTTTCCATTCTGACTCATAAGTGTTACCATCTTTGGTCATGCCGCCTTTTTGTAAAGTGTGTCAGATAGATTCTTGAATGACCATCATTTTTCACTGAGATTGTAATGAAAAAATAATGATTTTGATTATAGTTGTCTATGAATGCAGCAAGATTTTGATCATTGCTTTATAAATGACTTGTGGAATCTATTTTGTTAAAATTGTGAAAAAACATTTTTAATGATTTTAAATTCATGCACGACATATCATTTTATTAGTGTTTTAAAATAAAAGATAAAGGTAGTTTTCTCATACATTGCATATTGTATATATTTTCTTAATGAATTAGTCACTCACCCCAATGACCTCCTCCTTCTTAGGTTTAGATCGAGGTGGTTGGTGTCTGCATTTCAGTATGAAGATTTTATCTCTCCTTAATTCGTAGAATTTGTTGTATGATGTTATTTGGTTTCATTTCCTATTAGTATTATCTATCTATTTATTATTACACTATTTGCATCTTTTATTGATCACTATATGGCCGTGACCCATTTATCTTGAGTTTTAGTTTTAATTTGGGGTAAATGACAAATCAACCATCGTGGTTTGAGATCAATGACAAGTCAACCACTATGGTATTTTTTTTAACAAGTTAACCACTCACGTATGTTAAAATGACAAATCCAACATCACATAGACGTTTACCGTTAAAATGCCAACGTCCAAACGCCAGAACGACGAGCTCCGGCGTTTTGAAGAATTCAAAACGCCCAACGCGGGACGTTCTGAATTTTTGAAGAATTCAGAACGATTTCGCGGCGTTGTATCTTCGCTGTCTGTCCATTTCTGTTTTCAGACACAGCGAATTTCACGGTCTCTTATGGCTAGAGACAGCGAGAAATCGCAATCCCTGGAGCTATTCGCGGTCCTTGGTTGCTCCAGGGGCCCCGATTTTGCGGTCCCTAGTTTCTCCAGGGACTTCGCGGTCCCTCGTTGCTCTAGGGACAGCGAATTTTGCGGTCCCTAGTTGCTCCAAGGATCGTGAATTTCGCTGTCCCTTGCTCCAGGGACTGTGATTTCTCGCGGTCTCTAGCCATAAGAGACTTCGAAATTTGCTGTGTCTGAAAACAGAAATAGACAAACCATGAAGATGAGACGCCGCGAAATCGTTCTGAATTCTTTAGAAATTCAAAACGTCCTGCGTTGGTCGTTCTGAATTCTTCAAAACGCCGGAGCGCGTCGTTCCGGCATTCGGACGTTGGCAATTTAACATTAAATGTCTACGTGTTGGATTTGTTATTTTAACATACGTGAGTGGTTAACTTGTTAAAAAAAATACCATAGTGATTGACTTGTCATTGACCTCAAACCACGATGGTTGATTTGTCATTTAACCTTTAATTTATAATAAGTCTTTCGCTGACAGCCTAATTTTAGCTAAACAATTGAGTTTTTTTTTTGAGAACCGGATCGTTCGACTCATCGTTTCTGTTAAGATTGCCTTCAAGTCGTGAGAAGTTGAACCCCGCACCTAAAGCTCCCAAAAATATCACCTCAATACCTTACCACATCACTTATCTCCGCAAATATGTATAATTTAGTTCTACTACTTGCATCACTCTGCAGAGATTTAGGTTGGTGGCATCCCGTTCTATTATGAGCCAAATGAACCAAGATCGGTGTAAAGTATGAGAGTGTAGTTAAGAGTAGGAGGATGTACAATTTTACTTAGTTTGGGTGCAACTGAGATGAGTGGTTCGTACATGAGATTTCATTTCTATCTAATAAAAGCCTTTGAGATAAAGCTCAAGAACATAAGTTTCTTACGTTTAGACCTGACCTAACACGGATAATAATATACTATTTCACAGAAGTCGGGATTTTAGAGTCGGACTCAAAACAGAACTTAGATAACTGAGTTCCGTCAGATTTTCTGATGCAAGGGCTACTAAGAGACCGAGTTACCGAGAGAATGTACTAAACTTAATATTAGTCCCTCCTAATGCTGTTTTCCACACGATTAGGTGACTGTAGGATTGTCCTTTACAGGCCACATAATAAACTATTCAAGAATTTCCATTGGAAGACCAGAAGTATTAAATGTACAGAGAGTGTAGGCAGCAGCAGCGGCAGCAGTAGCGACGAGGAAGTTGACTGAAAATTAAAGTGACGAGTGAAGACAAAAAGTGAGAAGGTTCCACCATTTCATAATTACAGATGCAGCCAACGAAACCAGCAAATGCATTTGCATGTCTTGTCAGCTACAGAGCTGATGAAAAATGGAGGGTAATGGCAGCTGCAAAAAATTAACGGAAACCACCAGAAAAATTGAAACTTTCCTTCTTTTCTAGAAAACATCGTCGACTTGCACGTTGCCAACAGGCAAAATAGGAACTTTAAGGCGTGTTTTAGTCTATGGAACGCTGTAAAACTCATTATCAAAAATCATCTTTCATGGGAGATGCTTTAGTTCTTAGATTTATGAAATGGGTTATGCTTTTAAGCATTTTGAGATTTGAGAAGTGAAGTCAAGAGAATGATATTATAGATTGTGTTATAATTACACACAAAACATATATGTTTTGAAAATCCTAATCAACGGAGGCCATAGGATGTCAAATTATTGGTCAGTCAGACTTGTCGAAACTGTTCATCAATTGCTTTGATACTCGCTCCTCTTTTGGTATGCTTCAGACGCCATTGAAAGCAGAAGCTGAGCTGAACTCAGCTGAGTCTTTTTGTATGATTTACTGATTGAAGGAGCATAGGTTGTTGCTTAGAGCTGGTGAAATGATAAACTTTTGGTCTGGATCTCCACCTCCCCACACCAAATTTACAGAATCCTGAAAAAAAAATTCACTTTTTTCGTATAAAACTTGTGTATTTCAACAGTTTGTAGGAAAAAAGGCCGAAACTTACGCAAAATGGCATTGACTTATGACGCTGGTCGGGTAAAATGGAGGGCGAGTGGTTCATAAAAGGATGGCTAAAGGAGGAGACATAGTTGGTAAACCCACTGCACTGCTGCAGATTGGATGATGCCATGCTCCTACTCATTGACTGAAAATCAACGTGAATAACATTGAATTTCCAACTTAAAATATAAAAAAAAAAAAAGATATTTAGACTGGTAGATTATCTTTTCTATACCTCATTTGTGACCATGAATGAATCCATGTCGTGTTCAAGCTGGTAGGATAATGGGTTTACTGAGGCAAGTTTCATGGAAAGGAACTGAAAATTTTGGAAGAAGATTGTAAGAGTTAAGAATAAAAGCATTTTTTTAAACTGTTTTCCGCCATTGATGATTACCTCCACTTGATTTTGAAGGGACTGAACATAATTGATGATTTCATCCAAAACTAGCGCCTTCCCAGTAACCTGCTCACAGCATAATCAACCGAGATTTGTCAGGAAAAAAAACCAGATTCCAAGAGAAATCGACGAAGCAAAGATTAAGATTTCGGACCTTGTCACACCCTGGAACAAGTCTCTGCAACATCTTCATCCTCTCACTAATTTTCTCTCTCCTAACCTGAAATCCAAATACAAAAGAGGAAATGGGTCATATCAACGGCGACTTGGGAAATCATTCATTGTTGGAAGGAGTCGTAAGCCGCACATCACACGCAGAAAATTGGACCATTTGTGTGCCCCTCTAGTGTTTTTCTGATGAATCTGAAGGGGGGCCCTTGTGTTTTTATTATTTTTCTTTCTTTTCTTTTACTTTTCCTTGTCAGTTTCATTGCTGGAAGATGAAACTTACCCTTTCTGCAAGGCTATGGCTGTCCGTTGCTTGACCCCTCCTTGCTCTAACATGAATATAGCCTGTTGGAGGAGCTTCCTCTGCAACTTCTTTTTCGTTTTTCTTCTCCTCCTGTTTCTTCTGCTTTGTTCCTCTTCCTTCTGTTTTGCTCTAACATTAATAATCATACCAAAACCATTAGTAAATCACCTAAAAAGGAAAAATCTTTAAATTTTTCAACTTTTCAGATCAAAACGTATTATGGTTTGCTTACCTTAGACTGAACAGAACTGGAAACTGAACCATTTCTCTTCTTCCTCTTCTTCTCTTTTGAATTTATTTTCTGGGTCACCTGCTCTCCGCTTTCAACTTTATCCACAACAATGGAGGACTCGCTACTTTGTTTGTTAGCTAAAGAACTCTCATTTTCAGGCAATTGAATCTCTCTGCCATGGCCAAAAGGGCTAGGCTCATTAGGGTGGTAAAACTCAGAAAAATCATCTGTGGTGGCGTCAGACATTTTCAGCAACGACGTGTTGTTTGGGAAAGAAGGAGAGTGGGGGTGAAAAGGGTGGTGCAGGTGCTCGTAGGAATAGGCTGCCATGAGAGAGGTTGTTGGGAAGGTGGAAAAGGCTACGTTGACAAGGCTCTGGAAAACTGACAGTTGAAGAGATTCTGAATCTAGTGTTTTAATGGAGGACTGCGACGAAACTCAGAGGTGGTCCTGGGTTTATATAAGGATTTGGGAGAGAGATACGAAAATTGACGAAGACCAAACCAGTCAAATACACACAACAAATACTGATTATTGCATGGGAATGCGTTGATGCTAAATGTTTTAATAAAATAATACTACATTTTACTATATTGTATAAATGTGTAATTCATTTGCTGGTACAAGTTATTTTAGGTACAATTGTTACATGTTAATAAAATTACATAAAATAACTACGAAAAATGGATTGTAAGATTTTGCATACAAAAAAAACAAGTAAAAAATCCAAAACATAGAAGAAACTTTGACTTTGATTATGAAAAATTTTAAGTACAAAAATAATTTGTAAGTTTTAAATTTCATAAACACTCTTAGGCTTCAGTGTGACTCGAATTCTAATTAGGTCATATCGGTTTCAACACATATTAGAGGTTTTTTAATTTCTGCAGGATTAGAGTTTCCAAATTCAATATGATTAGGGATTTATATATGCTATAAATATATACTTGAGCTGCAAAACTAGTTGTACCAATTTCTATTAGTGATTGCTCTCATTTGCCCCTGATTTTTTTCCGTCTTAGATTTTCCACGTAAATTCGGTGTCTATTATTATTTTTTTTTTCTTTTCTTACTTCAACAAACACCTTAATCCACACTTCAAAATTTCATAATTTTTTTGAAATTTTTTTAATCGGTTTTGAAATAGAATTCAAGTTGCTGAATTCTAACAATAATTGTTAACATTTGATGATTCCAATATTGAAATATGGAAGAGTGACATATTTGAATAATTAAATTACGTATGTTTTTTAAGATTTTTACTAGGAGCGAAGGTTTCTTTGTTTTTATTTTGGTCCTAAGGTTTTGTTGTGTCTGATTTATAGTTTCACAAAAGTCTAGTATTTTTTTTCACTCAAGTGTAGTGGTTTTTTTCCCTAAATGTAATTTTTTCTCTCAAAATAATTTGTGTGTTATTACATAATCAAAAGGTAATTTTATTGCAATTGAAGCTAAGAAATATATTGGATATAAAAGACAAAATTACATTATTTTATAATTTAAACTGCACTCAATTTTGACCTACAAAGTTTTAGTTCACATGTGAAAGAAATCATAACAAAATATGTATTGTTCATCATTCACATGCAATTTTCTAATAAATAATCATTTGAGTGTTACTCTTAGTAGCCTAAATTTAGGTAGAAATTTTTTGTTGATTAAATTTCATTCACACGTAAATAGAATAGTAATTTAAAGAATACAAAGATCCGAGTAGGCACATGTTAGCACTTATAGTATCAATAAAACTTAATGAATAATCATTAAGCATTATTGATAATTGTCATGCCTTAAAAGAGACTTGAGACACAAAAGGGGAATAAACCAACTCAAAAATGGATCGAATTGTCTAACCCACATCTTAATCCAAAGTTTGCAGTGAAAGAAAAGTAATTATCTTACAAACCAAACAAAAAAATATAGATCCAACGTGACATTCAAATAGCATAAAATAAAACTACATAAATTAAAAGAAAATAATGTAAAATAAAAATTAAGGTAAGAACCTCACTAAAAATATTCTAAATCTTTCTAGAAAAAGAAACAAACTAATTTGCATGGGAAAAACTCCAAAATCTATTCATGTGGTAACAACTGAGAATCACTCTAAATATTTCCTGAAATGGATAGTCAATTTGAGGTGAGTCAACTAAACTCAGTAGAGATTAAATTTTATATCAAACATTTATATTGTAGAAAATATGCGTGCATTCCAATTATTTATTTTAAACAAGTCAAAGAACTAAAGATGAACAAAAAAGCAAATAACAAAATTAAACAACGGTGATACTCAGGAGGTCGCAACAGCCAAACAAATCCTAATTAGTTTTAGAATTTTGCATCTAGGAACACGACACATATAGTTGTTCCATTACTGTAGTTAACAATAACAATGCATAAATATAAAGATAAATATAATTAAGCTAAACAATAAATTAAATATGTTTAGCTAAAAAAAATGTTGTACATTTTATAAATTTTGACATGCTAAGTAGTACCATGTCATTTAAAACAGAAATGTGTTAGAAATATCATTTTAGGAAATAATGTACGTTGAATATGAAATAACCCCTATCTCGAATTTGGCCTTACCAATACCAAAGCCCAACTGATAAAGGCCCAAAGAATCCAATTGTAGATAAGTACAATTTATTCCCTTAAGCCTCGAAACTTATTTATAATATTTTTATCAAAATCAGAATTCGAACTCTAAAACTCAAATTTGAACTTCTAAACTAAATAATAACGATCAAAGAATGAGACGGTCGAGAGCCTAACATGGTCCAATACGGGCTTCAAAACTATCACATAATAATCGAGTCAAAATTTTGGGATAAAGTAAATTTTTCGGCCCAAAATAGGGCCTGAGTTTTGGCCCAAAACACTGTGGGGCAAAGCACAATTAAATTTTGGACAGAAGCCCAAAGTTTTTTTTCTCAGGTCACGACATAAGGAAACTTGGGCCGTGGCTAGGAGAAATCTAGTTCGCGGACCAGATTATGCTTGGTCGCGGCCCCCCTTCATCACCAGTGACTTTGCAGTGGAGCAAGTAGCTAGGAGGAGGATCAAAATTCTCCTTCCCACCTCCGCTCGCCTCCCTACACTGAAATCTATCAACACAATACAATAACATCTATAATTATACTCAAAATTCAGTACCAAGTTAAACAACTTAATAATTCGTTGAACTCGGAAAGAAATTTTGAAAGAAATTTTAATTCTTACCGGTGATGCACTTCACAGTCAATAAACATCGCTTGGAACTTTTTCACAACATTGACACTCAACACTCAAACCTTAAGAATACCGAATTGTTTGTTAAACTCTATCCTGTAAAGAAATAGAACAAAAAGAATGGGAGATTGAAACTTACCCTGGCGAGGAACAGGGTTGCCCACTCGTCAGAGAACCTATATCTCCTTCATACTGCCTATTCACTAGAGAAGAATGAAAGTTTCAAGAAGGAGAAGAAGAGAGTGGGGGTTCAACCCCACGAAAAGGGGGTTTTGAATCTTTTTAAAAAATTAAAAAATTTTAAGGGCTGAATTTCATTTACATTAAGAATCAACACTCCCGATTCCATAAGAAACTTGAGATGAATTCCGTTGTTTGTGTAGAAGTCGGTTGGAAAGTGACAAATAATTATTAGAAAATAAAAATACATTTTAGAAGTGTGAAAGCTAGGCATGTGGGATTTTCTTGGCATTTAAATCAATACAAGAGATTATGATATGCTTGTCACCAAATCATCTATGATGTGGAAATTTTTGAAAATAACTAGTTCTGGCTGCTCTCAAATTTTTCTAAGTTTTTGTCATTAAATTATGGGTTTACTTACTCCAATATGTTGATATACAAATAATTAAATTAATCTTAACTCAATAACTTAAATTTAAAGTACTCGAGTTCTATTTTAATTTTGTTCCTTATTTGAGAAAAGTGATGAGATAGATTTAGAAATTGTTCATAGGGTTCCGGGCTTGTAGCGATTTTATTTTATATTTTGCAGGTAGATTTTCATTATTTATCACACAAACAACTCTCATTTGTAATTTTCAGTTTTATAGCCGACTTTCTTTTCTGATTTTTTAATTGTTAAGATTTTTGCAGTAAATTGTTGTATTCCTGGTTCGTTTTTCCATTTTGGATTAGGGTGTAATTGTTATATCAATATTTTGAAATTATTGATAGTTTATTTTGAATGTACGGTCAAACTAACTTCTTTATGGATATCTTAAGAAGTATAAATCATTCAGTTTCTCTCTATTCACCGTTTCAAGCTTTTAGAATTCTCAAAAATTAGAAACTAGAACATGTTTGTGCTGACCAAAGAACAGAGAAAAACATTGTGGGGGCAGCCAAAAAAGCAACTCAAACCACAGCTGAGTGAGGGATATGGAGACGATGGATCCTCTCTCTCTCTCTCTCTCTCTCTCTCTGTGGGTCTGCGCGTGAAATGAAAGCCCATGCACAAATTCACTACAACTGAGCTGAAAGGTATCTTTCAGGTGCAGAAGGGTTCTGACCCCATGAAAAGCACCTTTCAGTTTTTCTCCTTTCATCTGCAGAAGAGAAGCATATTGAAGAAGATCATCACCCTCCTCCAACTCATCTCCACCCTTCATTGATTTTCAATCTCTACGCCCTACTGGTCGATTCTCATTTACTTGGAGACACCCACATATTCCACGTATATCTTAAAACACAAAGTTTTAGGTCACAGTAATGAGGTTTGATCTTAATTTTATTTTAAAAAATATGATATGCGCTTATTCTTTCTCCGTGTGACAATCTGTCCCATGAAAGGCCATATCGTTTGAAAAAGTTGAATGAAGATGATTTATAAGTAAAATTTTTATCCCTAACTAAAACAATGTTTTTTGAAATAATGGGAACTTTTAATATTTATTAGTTAGTATAGCTTGTGCCTAGGGGTGTTCAAAAATTGAACCAAAATGATCAAAATAAAATTCACTCAAAAAATTATTTAAATATTAAGAAATTATTTAATAAAATGTTATTCTTAAATTTGAATTCAAATTCCACGATTCTAAAATTCAATATATTTGATTGTTACCTAAATAGTACTTGAATTATTGCCCATTAAATTGTATTAATTAGTGATTAAATTATTACTTGATTAGTAATAATATTATTGAATTGTACTAATTAATTATTGAATATATTTCATTTGTAAATATATTATGAATTATACTAATTACTAATTAAATTGATAGATTATTACCAAATTAATAATTTGATTATTTGATTGAATTAATTAGTGATTGAGATGTATAATTAAAAAATTAATTGTCTTATAAATTGATTGAGTTATTTAATTAAATTGTCTAATTAGTATTTAGATTATTTATTTATTTAATTTGATATTTTATTAAACTCATAATTTAATAATGTTTTATTTTTAAGAACATTAATTTAAAAAAAAAAATTGGAACAAAACCTCAATTGAATCGGATCGAAACCAAAAATTTCAATTATGGTCTGGTTCGGTTTCCCCCATTGGATGGTTCAATTTCAGTTTCATTTCTTACAAACAAAAAAATTTGATTATGTTCTGTTCGGTTCAACTCTAAAATTGAACTGAACCGACTTTCGTTCACCTCTACTTGTAAGTAACACTTCAAGTTCTACTAAGTAGTATAACATTATCTGCACTGAGCCAAGGTCAGCGTGACTTT
Source organism: Begonia loranthoides (assembly GCA_022433065.1). Classification (NCBI taxonomy): domain Eukaryota; kingdom Viridiplantae; phylum Streptophyta; class Magnoliopsida; order Cucurbitales; family Begoniaceae; genus Begonia; species Begonia loranthoides. The sequence continues at coordinate 6,888,428 of CM039483.1, forward strand.
GCTCTTGGATTTGATCTCAAAACGCATTGTTCTAGTTGACAATAGAATGCTACATATATAGAGCATTCCAAGACCACAAATTTTCAATATGGGATTGCATTCACATAATTTGATCGTGAAGCTGAATAAGCTCTCATGAAAATAGGTCATCACATAGCTTCTTGACAAGATCTCTGCATTAATATGTCTAAATGTGAAAATATAGACTCATTTGAACATAAAAGAACATTGTTTTTGGTAACTAATTCTCGAGTAACATCTTTCTACGTCTACTATGTGTAGACCTGTTTGAAAATCATCTGGGCACTTGTTCATCTCAACCTACACAAATACATAGTTATCAGAACATGTAATTGTGACATCTAAAAGTTAGACAGTTAACTCACGCTATTTACTTTGTAAAAAAAAAGATGGAAATAATAATAATTATGATTGTAAAATTTGCAATTTTTAAAATTTTTATATTTCTTTTAGTAAAATTTTACATTAATCTAAGTCAATTTACTTTATGTTGACTAGGTTTTGTCACGTATCATGTGTTTTTGACCACGTGTGGAAGTTCAGTAAATTGGTCAACTAGTGGAAATTCTGAGTTACCGTATGATTAAGTCTGAGAAGTGTTGTAATGAGCATTGAGCATTGAGCATTGAGCATTGAGTTCGAGTGTCCGCTCTGGTCATTTGATGTTGGGTCTCGGGCGTCTGCATTGGCAATCCATTGTAGAAGATTGAGCGTTCGTGTCGGTTGACCACAATTGAGTTCTAGGCGTTCGCAGTAGGGTTCGGTCAACCGTTGCCCAAGCCCAGACGACAGCAGCTATGTCTTGTCGACCAATGCGAGATCCTTTAAAATCCTTTAAAACTCTACTATCATTATTCTCTCATAACAAAATATCGAATCTCGATCCAAAAATAAAATATTTATTTCAAAAATCTCATTGCCCCAGAAACATATTCTTCAACAAAATATCTGACAAAAAAATCACTGGTTCAATAAAATAGTCAAACCAAAAAATTGAAGCTGAAAATCACTAATATCATAAGATTTTAAAAGATATTTCAAAAGATTTAAAATATTTTTGTGATAACAAATCAATTCAAAATAAAATCCACCCTAAAATTCACAAATCTCCTAAAAAATGTAAACGATTAAAGTTTAGATTTTTAACCAAAATTCGAACGAAGTTTGAATTTTTGACTGAAATTAATCCCAAAAATTCAGATATTCTTGGAAAAATTATAATTTTTCCTCCAAAACTCTTGCGTGTAAGATCAAACTGCAAAAATGAAATTGAAGTTAAAAATCAAAATTTTTGAAAACAAAATTCTACTCAAAATTATCGAGGTCAGGTTGATGGGTTTCTTCTCCGTGAGAAATATGTCCTACAGAAGGAGAACATTAATCGGAGATGGTGGATAGTCGACTGAGGCACATTGATCTTCAATGGCCAAATGGGTGGTTGGGCTGCTTGAGAACTATTAGTGGCAGCTATTCGGTGTGACCCAAATTCTCTTGAATCGGGTTAGTGGGCTCACATTGTACATCTCATTTAGAGTTTTGTTTTCTCTATAAATTCAGGTAAGCTAGAGTCGCAAAATGTGTGGTTGTGTCTCAGTCTTCAAATAGTGATATTATCCTCTATATGTAATTTTTTCCAAAAGAATTTTTCCCCGTAAATTCTAGTGTCTCACATCGTATTTTCTTTTTCTAGTTATCGTTTGATTTTATAACAAGTGGTATCAAAGCTTTGGTTTCAAGAGTTCATATTTCCAAGTGTGTCAAAACAAATTCTCTTCAGTCGTTTCACATTGAACAAAGTTTCTGTAATTTTTTAAAAAATTACAATTTTTGTGAAAAAGAAAAAAAGAAAAAAAAAACGAAATTTGTTTCTTCTACCATTCGTCTTCTTCATGAAGATTAGTTATTCTTTGTCACACAAAACTAGATACTGCCAATGGTTCTCAATTAGCCCACCCACTCATTCGCCCATTGAAGATTGACTTCCCTCAATCGACTATCCACCATCTTTGATTAGTGCTTTTCTTCTACAAGTCATCTTCCTTGTGGAGAAGAAACTCATCAACCTGACCTTAGTGATTTTGAGTAGGACGTCTCTTGGTCAACTATTCGCCATCTTTGATCAGTGCACTCTTTCTGCAAGTTGTCTTTCTCGTGGAGAAGAAACTCATCAGCTTAATTTATTGAAAGAAGGGTGAATGTGATGATCTAGATTATAATTAATCATAATAATCATATTTACCAGAATTAAATATGATTAAGTGATAATAAATCATAAGATAACTTTGAGGAGGAAATTGGCCAATCAATTTAGATATTTTTCCAAACTAAAAATAGGTATAATAATAGATACTTTAGATTATGAAATGATGGTAAAATTAGATTAATTGATTGTATGCTCGTTAAGATATGAATTTTTGTACGAAAATTCATGAATGTGCTACAATGAGCGTCATTACTGTTTGTGGTGAATTAAAGAAGTTATGGTCATTATTAATTCAAACCATTTTAAAGTCATAAATTAGACACATAAATGAAGTGAATAACTTTGGATTTGAAGGATTTGGATGTAAGCAATAAAAGTTACGCAATATTGAAATTAGATAAGTCAAAAACTGCATTGTTTTAGAATATGTCTTTCAAATGGATTTTAAAGTTGAAATTTGGAGAAGCTTATAAAAAAATAAATATTCCTAATACATTGAAGTATGTTGCCATATAATAAAATTGGACACTCAATGAGGTTATGACACATGTCACCTAAGAATCTGTGACTATGTATGTGATTAAGGTGTAATTAAAAGATGATTAAGGTTAATTAATCATGATTAATTATGATAATCATGAGCATTAGCTTAAAACTAATCTAGACTGTCTTTGGGGTAGACATCCACAAGTGTAAAAAATTATATTTGTGAATATTTGTAGCGGAAGCGTGAATGTGTGAGCATCCATGGATGTGTGGGTATCAGTATCAGTAGAAGCATTAGTGTCCATGAATACTTGGTTTTGGGAGGACACGTGACCACAATTGAGTTGGTATTCGTGGAATACTAAGTGTGGGGCAGATATCCACAATAGATATTTGTAGCGGACGCATAGGTTTCTGCAAGCAGAAGTGTGAGTATCCGCGAATACTTGGATTCGGAAGGACACGTGGCCCTGCATTAGATGTGTCCGCAAAATATTATGTGTGGGATGGATATCTGCAACGGATATCAGTGATAGACATGTAAGGTTCCTCAAGTGAAAGTGTAAGCATCTGAGAATACTTAGGTTCAAAAAGACACGTAGTTGTGCATTAGATATGGCTGAGGAATATTGTCACGACCCAGAGGCGGGCCTAACAGAAACGTCGGGCCAAACGACCCAGTCTTCGTGGAAGACCCGATTGCTCAGCCCAAGACTAGTTGAATTATTGCGAAAAACTTGTATAAATACCCAGCCGTGACCCATTTGTGATGAGCCACGGTCCATATAGTGATTGCGAGAGTAATTAATAATGCGACCATAATAAACTTTAGAATCATAACAATACTGTGCATACAATCTAGAAGATTCACCCACCAAGTTTAGTACTCTTTTACAGTAATCCAAATTAGAAATCTCAAAATCATTTAAAGTTACGCTTACCAATAAATAAAGGTTCACTAAATAAACAAAGTGAAATAAGTAGAACAAAGTCTTCAACCAATCCTGCGCAAGCTTAGTTAATCTTCTCTTTACCTGGAGTGGTTGGAGTCGTGGGGTGAGTGACTAGCTCAGTATGGAATTTATACTAAATACTAAAACTTATTTTACCTATCCTTGAAAACCATGAGTTTCGGGGAATCATGCACATTTTAATAAAACATTGAAATCCTTTTCGTCTCAAGGAAATCAGACCCAAAGGCCTCCGACGAGATTTAAGAAAACATGGTCGTATACATAGACAACTATCAATTAAAATACTATCGTCGTGTTTTTGTTACAAAATTGTGTTCCGTGAAAAAGGAGGGTCACTCAAGGACTCCCCCGAACAAACACACAGAAAGGCGGCGACCGTTTCCGAGCAGCACCTCATGAGCCTGGAGGAATGAGAAAAGAAAAATGACGACGGTCTGTAGACCCGGCTCGTCACCCAGGTTATCGTGCAAATTCCGCTACGACACGCCCGTAATATATATACAGATAAAAAATAATACCCTGATCAGGTTTAGGGATTTGCAACCCACGGAAGCGTCATCACCTTCCCAATGTCTCCTATTTTCACACAGCGCGCAAACAAAACATCTCCACGCAGTAGGAGATGTATCGGGGATGTCCCCTTGATACTTTGACGCCGAGACCGTGAAAAGTGTCAGGAGGATTCATCCCATACAGGTTATAATCATCACATAAAAACATGAAATCAATGCACAAAAGTAAACGTGTAAAACTTTCGTGCATATATAATATAAAAGCTGACGTGCTGTCGAATAGTCCCCGTCAGGTTTTTCATGTGTGGTAATCCACAAAATAGGGTTTTATTTTGAAAACTATGCAATGCGATGCAAACAACTAAGTATAAAGCCCCTACCTCGACGACGTTCTCTCCTTTTGCCCGAAGGAGCAGTAACCTCAGGTATCGGCTCACAGTCCTCGAACTCGTCAGAGCCTATAACATGTCAAATATAGAAAAACAATATCATAAATACATATTGAGAAATGATTGGAAGAACCTATATCGATCTAGGAACCCAACCGTCATATAGATGATTCATCTAAAAATACCAACAAAATTCCCAAACTTTGTCACTCTGAAGGTAGCATCTCCACACATTAACAATTCCTCAACTTTCTCATAATATAAGAATGATCCCAACACATATCAACATATCCTCAACTCTCACAATTTAACCGCAAGCTAGTTTTCCCGACATCCAGCAGTTTATATCCCCGAGTTCAGAATCACCGAATCAACTAACAGTTTAATATATCCTCTAACCACAACATCAGCAACAATTAAAAAAAAAAATCTATTACCGAATACAATTTTCTCTCATGACTATGTAATAAATCAATCACACAAAGTAGATACCCAAGCAGAAGTCTCAAGCAATTTCTTTAGTAAAACTGTAACAAAAATAGGGGCAAAAATCTTTACTCTCAGGTCTTTACATTTCACCCAACATTGTTCTCGCAAACCCACTGTTATAAGTCTATAACTCATGAACGTCCAAAACAGGAAACAAAAACCATCCGTTACAAAACCGTGGCCAATTTATTAGCATCCTTCCATCAAAATAGAGAATTATAAATTCACAGCTAACAATAAGTCAAACATTCCTCTCTTACGATTCTTAATCTTCAACTTAACAATGTCCATAATCACAAACCATAAATCAGAACCAAGCAAGAACAGAGCCATATCATAGGCTTTTTCATCCAAAAATCCCGAAATGAAACGAAGCCAGAATCCAACGTCAAAATAGGAATCCAACGAAAAATCAGAACCGGGCATTTGCATTCACTTACCGAAAATCAAAGGAGTCTCGAAATCAGACTGTCCTCACTGTCCAGAAGTCTATTTCTACCCTAAAAATCAAAACAGAATAATCAAGGTGAAACTCCATCACCAACAGAACTCAGTCAAGGTTCAGTTTCTGCTCACCGTCGACACCAAAATCAGAGAAGAATCCCTCTGGCGAAGCTCCTCGGCCAGCTTCACCGTTTCTCCACGGCCGGAGTCGCTCGTTCGTTCAGTCCGTCGCCGGCTGCCGGTCGGACAGAACCCGTCGCCACCGCCTCCGCACGAAGCTCGCTCGGACGTCGTCGCCTGGTCGGATGTCGTCTCCCGCGCAGCTTCCCGTCACGTTTTCCCGTCGTTGGAAACCCTAGATCGCTCTCCCTCCCCCTTTTCGTGTTCTGCAGGACGTGCTTCCCCTTCATTTTCTTTTATTTATTTTATTTTTATTCATATATATATATATATATACATCTTTTCGTTTAAAACCTCATTTTATTATTTCCTCTTTCTCCTAGTCCATTCCATGTCGTTTATCGGTCAAACAAATTCTCCAATTCTAATTTCTCAAATAGATTTTTCGTTTCCGGATTTCCAATTCAACTGATTTGATTAACTGACCAAAATTTCATTCGTGCCATTACGTAGTAATTCGCGTCAACTGCTCAACGCCATGCCCGATTTAAATGTGAAAAATTTACACGTAGAATTTTATCCTCTTAAAATTTCTCGGGTTTTACAAATATTATGTGTGAGGTGGATATCTGCAGCGGACGTGTAACTTTTCGTAGTGAACAAGTAGGTTTCCCCAAGCGAATGTGTGGGCATCTGGGAGATTAAGTTAGTGCAGACGTCGAGAAAATAAATAAAGATTCTGTGATGCTTAGGAATAGATGTCCGGACCTTGTTATTTAAGAATATTTTCTTTAGGGTTTAAATCATATGTGTAACCATTACTTAAGTCCTTTTAAGATAATTTGAGACATGAGTAAAGGGTGTTTAAATAGATGCGTGACACCATTTCATGCATAATTTGTGTATGCTTAACAACAATGTTCATGGTTCATATTACATGAATTATTAGTATGTATTATATGCTAGGGGTGTGCACGGTACCGGTCCGGTCCTGTTTTAGAGCGGTCCGGCACCGGACCGGCGGTACCGAGTTCATTTTTTGGAAGACCCGTACCGGTCCCACAGTTTACCGGTTCCGGTTCCGGTCCGGTACCGGTTTTGTACCCTGTTTTTTTAAATATTAAAAAATATAATGAAAAATTATAATAATATAAAATGCAAATATCAGTAAAAAATTACAGAATTGTCATATTAACATTGGCATTTGGCAAGCTTTTCTTCATATTAACGTGTATGCACCGCGACCCGACGAGCCAGTTGCAGTACTAAATGATGCAGATGTGGAAGTTGATCCCATATTATCAACAGTTTTGAAGCTCAAAGTCTTTTGCTTCGTATCTACACTTGCCAACAACTTTTTACAAGCATTAATATGCTTTTTCAAGCTTGATGTCCTATTCTTTGTATAATGACAAGCATAAGTCTGAGCACAATAATTACATCTTGCTCTAGGATTGTTTTTATCAGTGTTTTCTACCATAGTAAAATGAGTCCAAACATCTGATTTTTTCCTCGTCGTTTGACCAGTAGCAGGGTTAACATTCACACTCTCTATTGTTTCATCATTGAAGTTTTTCATTATCTACATTTTTAACAATTTCAAAATACATCTCAAAATCACATAACAGAATTCATCAATTTTTTCAACCATATGCAAAACGCTAAACAGAACATAATTCATATGCAAAACACTAAACAGAACAGAACATAACATAATTCATCAATTTTTTCAACCATTTCCAGAACAGATTATACCAATATGCAAAACACTAAACAAAACACACTAACAGAGTAGACTAGAGTGCTAACCAATCAATCTGGCAGTGGCAGTGGCGATGGACAGAGGCTGGACGGAGCTCGGACAGAGGCTGACGACGGAGCTCGGACAGAGGCTGGACGCCGGACGGAGCTCGGACAGAGGCTGACGGACGGAGCTCAGACAGAGGCTGCCAGCTGGACGGAGCTCGGACAAAGGCTGACGGACGGAGCTCGGACAGAGGCTGACGACGGAGCTCACTGGTCGCTAGCACTTGCAGAGGCTGGACGACGGAGCTCGCTGCACTGGAGGAGACTGGCCGGCCGGCGAGAACACGAGGTCGACGGTCGTCGCTGAACTCTACGCTGGACGGCTGGAGGGGACTCGGAGTCGGGACGGGAGGAATGGATTAGGGGGGTCGCTCGCTGTTGCTCTGCCCTAAATCAAAAAATTGACCCCTAATTAAACTGCATAAACGCCGGTTCTACACGGTACCGGTTCCATGGTACCGTGTACCAAGGACCGGACCAGGGTAGAACTGGTCCCGACAGCACCGGACCGGATCCGGTCCGGTGCTCCATTTGCAAGGACCAATCCCAGTACCGTTGAACCGGTTCCTGTCCGGTTCTCCGGTACCGGGTCGGTCCTGCACACCCCTATTATATGCATTCAATGTATGTATAATATAGATGTCAAATCATGCATTATGGAAATATTTATATGTACAAAAGATATTATTTGGGTGATATTATTGATTATAGAGAAACCCAATATACCTCGCTAGGTTATATATTTGTGTGACATATGTAAAGTGAGAAATAGAAGAGGAATGATTGTGGGTTCCCTTTGGGTTGCAAAACCCTAGCCATCTAAAGGTTTAATTGAGCATGAACACACTTATTGAAAATAGTGGCCAGTATAGTAGAGTTTCATGATATGTGTGACTTTATATACTATAGTGTTATATACATGTTGATATTCACAAACATGTTAATATAGTACTTGTTAAATAACATCACGATTTAATATAAAATAAAACATTGCATTGATTCACATTATCATTGCATGAATGTGAAAAGAAAGTTATAGTGTGCTTTCATATGCATTTCATTTATCTCATAATTTGAGTCATGGGATGACATGGTAAATAGTTATGAGAATTGAAGGATAGTAAAATCTAGGCTATAATTTACAATGTCATGAGTTTAGACATTATTGTATATACTTATTGAGGAAATCCTTCATGTAGAGGATTATGTGATTGAGGTATAATTTGTGATAGATATGAATAAAAATATCTAGATAGTTCGAAATTTAAACATACATTAGAATATTGGTGATAGATAAACCATAGAAAAATATGAAATATGGTTTGGAATTAGACCTTAATTAGAAATGTCTAGATAATTTGGTATAAATATTAATTAGAAATGTATAGATATAGTTTGAGGATTAGACATGTATTGAAAAGTTCTAGCTAGTAATGGTAATAAATAGACCACAATAGAACACATGATCCATGATATAGAAAAGCATGTTGGAATTTAGAAAAGAAATTATAGAATAAATATTTTATAGGATATAGATGTGCTTAAAACGGAATAGCACGTGAGGAACTGAGAATAAGATACTTGTGTCTAGATAGACTTTGTTACCTAAATCATAAGCTTAAACATTGAATTTAAGGTTGTGAAGACTAATCGT
>CM039483.1:6898014-6951010 GCA_022433065.1 Begonia loranthoides
GCAATGTACCGAATTTGTCAGTCAATAAGCATAAGTATATTGACAAAACATAAAACCATGCATAGGGAAGTAACCAATTCTATGCTTCATCAACCTTCAATACATACAAATCCTATCATAGTAACAATAAGTAGTAGTTTACACAGATTTCCAACTTCATGATCATAACAAAAATCAGAATTATTAACCAACATATTTTTACTAGCCTTGGGCAGTAAATTTAAACCAACATTAGAACCCAACTACTAACAAACTTCATTCATCCAATTTCACAGAGAACAACTTAACAAATAAAACCTCTCATTGACATATTCTCATCAAGGTAGAGTCTATAAAACATGGAAGAACCCCTTTAATGACATACTCATTATAAACAATCACCCAATGGAGAACAAAATAAGGAGAAAATTGTTACCTGTAAAAGCCCAAAGTGAAGCTCTTGTATTTCCTTTCTCCATTCCATGATTCCTCCTTCACAATTTTTCTCTCTAAAATCTCACCAACAATTATCACTCTTGGTCACTTTTTGAAAAACTCTAGCAATTCACAATTTCTCACTAAGTCTCACAATTTCTCCTAGTTTCCCTCTCTCACTTTCAAACTCTCTCGAACCTTCTCTCAAACCTTCACCTAAGTTTCGCACAGAAACTCACCAGAATCTTTCTCTCTTTTTTCTTCCAGGACTTCATGGTTCTCTCTCTCCCTCTCTAAACTTCTTGAACTTTCCCACAGTTTTTCTTCACTGTAATATTCTCGTTCCCCCTTTTCTATTTATAGGCCACAAGATTCGACCCTTCAGCATCCAACAGAAGGTGGAAGGCCAAAGGAGAGACATTTGATCATCCTTGACGGGTCAAACGTCAAACCCCTCCATTTCCAGGTGACGGTTTAACACTTTCAGACGACTTTTCATTTTGTCGGTCGATCAGCCTTCTTCAGGTGATCGACCACCAATATTCCAAAATAACAACTTCCTTGGACGCCGGCCATTCATCACCTTAGTGGATGATTGACCGCTAACACTCCAGAATCACAATTTCCTTCGACACCGGTCGAATGGTGATGGACCGCTAATCTACAATTTTCACTATTTAGTGAATTACCGGTCGATCAATTCCCTTTGGAAAATCGACCGGTACCACTTTTGTTATAAGCCTATAATATTTTATGCCTTTAACAATTGACCTCCTCATTCCAATCTATCAACCACCATACTATTTCTTCTTCAAATATATATATATATATATATATATATATATATATATATCCTTAATAAAACATAAACCACTTTTCTAAATTATTCAAACTATCCTTAAATTTATCCTCCTATAGGTATATGATCCACAATTCCTCCTTCAACCAATATACCCTTAAATATTAACAACCTTATTATTTTCAACCTTACTATATCCAAATATATTTTCTCTTACTAATATTTAAATTATCCAAGTCAATTCCAATAAATTTTAAATCATTCACCTAAACTTAATATGAGCATAATTTGGGGTATCATAGTTCACCTTATCCAAATACGTTTTTTGGTCACCTAAATCGTCAATTTCAGCTCCTAATACCCCTAGAATTATTACTTAAGTCATATGCTTAACATTATGAAGATTCGGGATATTACAGAGGAACTTATTTGTTGATGAGAGCTTTATAAAATGAGGATAAGGAGGACGCAACTGATGGAGTATTGATATGTTGAGCATTTTGCGTTGTTGGTGACTTGATCGGTGGGTTATAGCTCAGAATAGCATGTTTTTACGTATCATATTTTGATACTTATATAAAAGGTTGTAAGAATAGATTTTAAGTAATATGTGATGATTGTTTTCTACACTTATATGAAGTATAGTTTGTGATAATGATAATGAACATGGTATGTTTATGTTATGGAATGAGTGTTTTCATAATAGTAACATTAAAGAACATGTTTTACAATAAAATGAAAAGTATTTCGCTACGTATTCTATTATAAAGATTTTATTAAAGAGAAAAGTTTTAAATTATGTGTTTTTCTTAATGAAAGTCTTCTGCTAAGCTTTTTATGAAGAAAAAGTAATTTTAATCTCAACGATTACAGTAAAGTAAAAATCGGGTCATTACAGGACGAGCTTCTGCAAAAAGGAATTGGAACATGTGCATGACACCTGGTTTTTTAATTAGGGGAGCAGATGTCTAGATTAGAGCAAATATCTACAACAGATAGAGACTGTGTGAGCAAACTTTCACAAAAATGGATAGAATCACGTACACGACACACGCCTTTTAATTCAATGAGCGGATATTTGGAGAAGAGCGGATATCCACAGTGGAAATTCACAACTCAAATTACGTGGGAATGTGGGTTGCCACATGGGACAGCAACTACGAGGCCTCAATAGTCAAACAGACTTGATTGCTTCAGCTTTGCTAAGATGTGAAAATTGACTATCCAAAATATTGAAGCTTCAAGCAGAAATTTGGATTGCCTTTCAATAGATATGAATGGAAATTGACTCTAGTTTTTCGTGGCTGAACTTGTGCAATAATATGTAAGTTGGTTAAGAAAGTTACCTTAATACAACCTCCAAGTTCAACGGCTTCCTTCAATGAAAAAAAAGCACTTCAACTTGATAATTCATTAGTTAGTGCAACCTTGCTAGGAATTCACCTCACAGGAAATGATGCAATAAAGACAGAAGTTTGAGCCAAACTCACCAACACTCTAACTCTCGAACACACTTAGTTGGATTGCAAACAATCTGAAAAGAAATAAGGTTTTTGCAAGAATTGCAAGTATAATAAGCAGCAACTAACTATAGGTTTTCTACAATTCAAAGCCCTCTAACAACACCCCTAAGTGAGGTATAAATACCACCTTTAATTAAGGTAAGGGTTCTAATAACAAAATACAAAAATGGTCTCACAAACAAAACACTTACTATAAAACCTGCAAATTTCTGCATTATATATATTTTTTGAATAAATTTTTTGCTTTAGTCTAAGTCAAATTATTTTTGTTAACCGAATTCTGACCGCGTGTCATGGGTCTTTGGCTATGTGTGAGAATTCGACCAAACAGACAAACCGGTGGATTCGTGTATCATCGTGTGATTTGGATTATGTGATTATATTTGATAAATTTAAATTAAGTCGTTGGGACGCCAGAATAGCATGGATTATTTTCATAAAATAAGTATTTATTTAATGTATATAATATATTTTATAATTATTATATATATTAAAAATATTAAATTAATTAAAATTTTATTATTTTTATTTTTATTTTCTCTTTTTTCTTTCCATTTTTCCTCTCCGAGCGCTCGGTTTCCCTCCCATTTTTATTTACTCTCTCTGGTATTCACTATTTCTCTCTACGCATTTTTCTCTTTTTTTTCACACTTCGGTAGTGCCTTCGGAGGCTTGCCAAAGTTTCTTCGGGTGGAGGTGTTCCATAATTTGATAGATCACATAACGAGCTTCAATTAAGTATATTATTCGTCAAAAACGGTTGCATCATTTGGGAGAACGGACCATCAAAATCATCGTCAAAAAAGTTTCGGCTAAAACTTTAAATGCTCACTGGTAACGATCATGACGTTCGACCTACCATTGGAAAGCTCTCAGACCCAAAGATCGATCGAATTCATGGCTGAATGTGGTCTCACACCTTTACCGAAAAAGTCACGACCACGACTTTAATCGTAGATCCCAACCGTTTTGGGCATCGTCTTGGAAAACCGATGCCACCATTATATTCAAGAGCTTGAAACCTTTAAAACTCGACCCTTCTCTTTCCTATCTGACACTGTTTGCTATTTGCTAGAAAAGTTGCCATTGCCAGTTGTCAGAGTGTTGATGTGGTGCTGACGTTAGCATGACGGTATTTGTTGATGTCAGCGACTGACGTGGCAGTTTACTCATGACGTGACAATTTGACCACATTTTTGGACTGCTTAACTATGTCAAAAGATTGAATGAACCCACTTTTTTGACTCGTTTTAACATTTCGAACGCGTTGGTGACCTCTGTTTGTTGATATGTCATCCTGATATTTTAGCATGTATTTCGAGGTGAGGTCAAAACTTTAATTTTGAATGTTGAAATAAGAAGATCTTTATATTTGGTCAATAAGAGTTATTGCTTAGATAAATTTTAGAAATCTATTAATTAAAGAGTTTCAGAAGTTGTACGTATTTTATTTAAACTTTCAAATTTTGTCGTTGATGAAGGTATGATTCGCCTAGGTTCAGGGTCATTTGTCGTTTCATATCAATTTGGGTTCCCAGACTCGATTTAGGATCTATCTTTTATCCCTAGTATGATGGTTGAGATTTTGACGTTAATTATGTCTTAAGTTCTGACGATTTTACAGATTTTGGTACCTGTTTCTGATTGAGCATGCAGTTGGTCGGCTAGGCTTATGTTGTTATCGAGGTAGGGGTTTTTCTATTTTATGCACTACATTGCCTCATGGTTTTCAAACCATTATTTTGTAGTTTGCCACATATGAAAATTTGACAAAGATTGTTCAACAACACGCCTATTTTTCCATATATGTACGTATTTTTCTCACCTTTAATTTATCGTACATAGTATTCTGGTTTTCATTATATGTACATCTAGGTGAATGTATCCTCTTGATGTTTTGGGTAGTCTTGGTATCAAAGCATCACGAGGCTATACCGTGGATCTTTTACTACGTGAAGATTACTTGTTTGCACGTGCGAAATGGGTAATAGGACATTGGTGATATGTCATTGGATTTCAAATCCTTAAAGTGGAAATGGGTAATAGGGTGGTGGTGACACGCTTCTTGGGTTTCAAATCCATAAACCTAGCCAAGGTATTCAGTCATCTTGTTGTTGATTATACGTATGGTGTCACTGCCTCATCTCCAGACCACGAGCACGTTTTCTTTGGACTCATGAGGTGTTGTTATCAACGGATGACCACCTTTCTATATTATATGCCAGATTGGTCCTTGGATAACCATCATAATTCGCTGAGGACGTTTTTAAATGCAAGACGATGCATATCTATTTTTAAGATATAGTTGTCTAAAACAGCAAGTTTTACAAAAAGCCTCATTGATGGCCTATAGACTTGTTTTGAATAAAATGATGAAGAAGTTTTAAAAATGATTTAGAAAGTCCATATACGATAAGAATATGCATTTAAACATGGTTTTCTGAGAAAGGTAAAACCAATTTTCCCATGCATTGCATTTAGTATAGATTTTCTTATTGAGTTAGTTACTCACCCCAACGACCCCTCCATCCCAAGTTTAGTTCACGGTGGTCTGGTATGGCATTCAAGGTGCGGTTACCTTGGATTTAGGGTTTCCTCCTGGTGTCTCCCTGTTGTCTTCGGTGAGGATTTTTGTTTCTTATATTAATTTTATCAAAATTGTCATGGTGTTGATTGACTTTATTTCCTGCATAGTATTTTTCTTTTTGTTATCTTTACGCTATCTTTAACTCTTATTGATCACTCTGTGGACCCTAACCCATTTGTTTTGGGTATTAGACTTACTTCTATATTAAGACTTCCATTGACAACCTAGCCTTGAGTTGGATGATTAGATTCTCTTCAAGGTCGAGTCGCTTGACCCAATGTTTCTGTAGGCTCACCTCTAGGTCGTGACACTTACTATCATTTTTTTTTGGCTAAAACAAGGTCCAACAGAGAACAACTCATTCTAACTTGAATTAAAACAACTTGCAACAAAACTGTATCACCCAGTAGTTTTATAATATTAATTAAGAAATGTTTATATTAATTTTTGTATTGATATATAAAATTATGACAAATAAAGGATATTGTGAAAAACGAAGAAAAAAGAGAAGTTGTTAAAAATTGGTCAGGTGGAAAAGAAAAGAAAGAATTGGAATTAGAACGTTGTTGCGGGCATCCAGAATTAAGTGTAGATGTTTGGTCCCTGAACACTCATGGGACGTAGAAATTTTGATATCCACAAAAAAAATGTACTTGTAGAAGTGTTGGACACGTGGCACTGAAAATATTGGCATCTGTAGAATGATTAGCATCAACATATATTTGATTTCAAAAGTACATGTGATTGTTGATCTATTAGAGACTGTGTGATAGGAGGTATTGAGTGGATATCCAGACTGAACGCATAACTGTCCACAATGGAAGCGTAGGTTTTCACGATGTTTACGGACGTCAATGTTAGGTTAATAGGCATTAAGCTTAGTTGTTCTGATGATGTGTGCTTGAATTTTCTCTAAGTTTTTTATGAATTATAAATATGATTTCAATTGAGTATATTATTGATGTTCATTGAAAATACTCTCTAAAATGAGTATTAAATGTACTAACATGTTTGTTGAAGTTCTTGTACTTAATGACTTAATTTTTGGGATATACAAACTTTAATTCAAGCAAAACACAAAGTGGTAGTTGCCAAGGTAGAGGGGAGGTCGACCAAAATTATTACAGAGAGCATGAAGTTTCTGAAATCAATGAAGGCGGTCGACTAGAGAAGAAAGGCAATCGACCAAAGAAGAAAGATGGTCGAGCAGAAATCTTACAGTGTGCTCAAAAATTCTAAAGTGGTCAACCAAGACAGACATTGGTTGACCCAAAATATTACAGAGATTAGACTCTGTTTTTGAAGTGCAGATCGTGGTCGACCAGAGTGAAGCACAGTTGATCAAAAATATGACAAAGATGAATGCTTTTTCTGAATCATGCTAAAGCTATCAACCAGGGAAGACATAGGTCGACTGGTACGATGGAGTTGAATGAAAATTGGCCGATCGAGTGCGTATAGAAAATGTGTAATGGTCATGAAGGGATTGACCAAAATGATTGAGTGGTCGACCAATCAGTAGTTTTTTTTAAAGAAAACTATAAATTGAAGCACTTGCAAATTGAAGACAACAATGCTGCCAAATTAACTTTCGATATTTCTCTTCTACTTTTGAGTTCTTAGCCTAATTCTCTCTTTCTCTAACTTGAGATTAAATACTTGTCAGAGTTTAGGCACTTGAGATTGTATTTCATGGTTCACAACTTCTACCTTCTATGATTAAGAGACATTTGAAGGGCGACACCCCGTAATAGTCATTAGTAAAGCTTCATTGATGCCCGGAAGATCAATCGAATATAACCAAGGAGGTTATTAAGGAAAGGAAACTTCAAGGGGGAGCCTTGAAGTGCAGATGTAGGTAAGGTTAGTCGAGCCGCGTTAACATCTTTGGTAAAGAGAATATATAATATTTGAGTAAGTGAACAATTAATTTATGAGGTTAATGAAAATGCTTGATTAACATAATTTACCACTCCCCCCCCCCCCCCCCTTCTCTCTCTTTCTTTCTCTCTGAGGTTAATTCCGATCCTACAGTCGGAGTTTCATTTATTCTCTAAAAGCGCACGTTTGGACTTTTATTTTATTTTTTCATGAGAAACAGTTGTGCGGGTATTTGAGAAAAGCGGATATCTACTGTAGATGTGTAGGCATCCACGAAAGTATGAATATTTGTAGCAGACATTTATTAATTAATTGGCTTTCAGGATTAATTAACGTTTAAACAAAATGTTAAGAGCCACTGATAAAACTAGGGTTAAGGTGTTGAAAGCACCACGATCAAATCTACGATCTCAATCCTAGGTAGATTAAGGTGTCTAGAGAGTAAAGTGGGCACGAATCCACAACTAATGACTGGTTGAGTCATCACCTCTCATCCCTTTCTCTGCACACTATAAAAAGAGGTGAATTGATGATGAAGACTCTCATTGTTGCCGCAGAAAGACACCAAGTTGGAAAACTCTCTATTTCCTTCAAGGTAAGTTGAGCTCTCTTATTAATGCTCATAAGGTTTTTGGTAAGAATAGTTGATAGCTAAGATGAAGGAATATTGAGAAATCGGGTTTTATGCAATAATGGGTAATTTAGATTTTGAAACTATGATTTTGATTATGTTTACTGTGTTGAAAAGTTATGAAGAAATCATTTAAGAATTTTGTATGTTATGTATTGAATGCAAGTTGCTGAAGTAAGCATGTTCATGCATAAAGGGTTTAGTAAGTTTACAGTATGTTCATAGAAATACATGGCAGCTAACAGAGGACTCTCAAAATTTTGAGTTTGTCTCTTAAAGGTTTGAGACTATCTCCTTAAAGTTTGGAGAATAGTGGTGTGTGTCCCACTGCCAAGCCTACTCATTTCCTAAAAGAGAAAGAAAAGTAAAGAAAAAAGTTAGAAGAAAATCATGATCATGACATATCACTTAATGCATGTTTATAGCATTTGATTTACACTACTTACTGAGCATTAAACTCATAGTTTGAACCTTGTGGTGTAAATATATATGATAGCAAGGAAGCTCTAGTAGAAGATGCTGTTGAGGATGAGTTTCCATGAGTGGGCCTTGGCAGTTGCCTGGCAATGTTTGAAGTGTATGTGGATTTATTTCAAGATAAAATGTTTATTTCATGTAATCTAAAATTATGGGTTTGAAAATAGGTATTATGTATGGATTTTCAATGATGTATTTCCACTGCTTTTAATTATGTACATTTTTCGTTGTTAAAGAGTGTTTTTCCACTACTTAGGATTTTTTATGAAACCCATTTTGATCAGATGAATTGGTTTTTTTTTAAGAAGAGTTTGAAATTTGGGTCATTACAATATCCACAATGGGTATCCACAACGAACGTGTGGTTGTCCCCAGCAAACATATAGGTTTCTATGATGTTTGTGGACATTTGGAGTTTAAGTAATTCTCTAAAAGTGGATGTCCGAACTTTTGATTTTTGTAATGGGAAACACTCGTGCAAATATATGAGAAAATCATATAACTGCGACGGACATCTGCCATGAATGTGTAGGTATCCGCGAAAGTATGAATATTCGCAGTGGACGTTCATTAATTAATTGGTCTTCGGGATTAGTTAACGTTTAAAAAAAATATTAAGAGCCACCAATAAAACTAGGGCTAAGGTGTCAAAAACACCATGTTTACATCTACGATCTCGATTATAGTTAGATTAAGGTGTTTGAAGAATAAAGTGGCATGAATCTATGGCTAACGACTCCTAGGTTGAGTCATCACCTCCCTTCCCTTTCTCTGCACGCCATAAAAAGAGGTAAACTGATGATGAAGACTCTCATCATTCTCGCAGAAGGACACTGAGTTGGAAAACTTTCTGTTTTCCTCAAGGTAAGTCAAGCTCTCTTATTAATGCTTATAAGGGTTTTGGAAAGAATAGTTGACTACCAAGATGAAAGAATATTGAGAAATCAGGTTTTATGCAATAATGGGTAATTTGAATTTTGAAGCTATGATTTTGATTCTGTTTATTGTTTTTAAAAGTTATAAAGAAATTATTTAAGAATTCTGTACATTATGTATGGAATGATAGTTGTTGAAGTAAGCATGTTCTTGCATGAAGGGTTAAGTAAGTTAATAATTTGTACAATTTCGGATTATAAACTGGTTACATGCCCTAATAAACTCGTGTGGAATTTAAAACTTTTCTTTTCTTTTATAAAAATCAACTTAAATCATCGTTATTTCTTTTAAATTGAAATCAGAGTTCTTTTCTTAAAATCGAACAGTTAAAAATCATTTTCCTTAAACTTGTTACTTGAATCATTATAAACAGTGGAAAACTGTAATTATAAAATCATTTTTTGAAAACGTAACGGAAGCATAAATAAACTATTTACAGAATAATAAACGATTAACTATAAAATCATTTTTCCTTAATTATAAAATCATTTTTTGAAAACGTAACGGAAGCATAAATAAACTATTTACATAAATAATAAACGACTGCTTACATTAACGTTTACAAAACCATTTTTCTCTCTTACTTCTTTCGCCTGGCCAACCACAACATCCGCACGTGTAAATCCTTCATCAACTGCTCCTCTGTAGAATACTTGCGTTATTACGATCACCTACACCACGAAGCAAACATAAGCTAATGCCCAGTAAGAACTGAGATATGCAATATGTATACCTCTAATTCATTATTTTAGAATAGAATCCATCCAAACTATTCTTTACTCATGGTTACATATACATCAACTCGTACATCGAGTTGAAATATTGGAGGTTCCTAGCAGGGAGAGTGGCCGCTAGTCGACATATAACTCATTGGGGTAGACAGACTCTCTCGACCCGATAAGGGAAAGGCATAATCTCGAGTCTACCGGTTAGATCCAAACCACCTCCCCAACCTCTAATTCCTCTTACATTCATTTTTTTATCCATTTTTTTCTCACAAATGAATATCAACTCATTCATGGCATTTCTATTGGTTTCTATTAACATGATGCATGTCAATGTAATACTAAAACTACAACTATGAGTAATTCCATTCATTCACCAAGAACTCACAAGTCTATATATCCCAAGAAATTCCAGAATCTCAACGGAAATAAACACAGCAAATAAATACATAATCACAATGACATAAACAATATCATGCTTCAAAATTAACAGAAATTAACAATGAGATATTAATGAACTAATAGCGAATAAAAACAGCGAGATAACATGCTTTGAAATGACAAGAAATAACAGTAGAATAGTAGCAAATCTAACAGTGAATAACAGCAAGTTAACAGCAAATGAAACGTACTCACATGCTTGAAAATTCACAGAAACTAACAATAAAATGACAATAAATTTAATAGCAAATAAAACATGCTAACATGCTTCGGAATTTGACAAAAAATAACAGTGTATACAGCGAATCCATAACGAAATGAAATGTTTTATCATGCTTTGAAATCTGACAGGAAATGATAGCGTGTAATAGCGAATTAACAACGAATTCCCAGCAATTAAAACATGCTTTTATATCTTGAAATTAACAGAGAATAACTACGAAATAACAGCGAATTCAACAATGAGTAAAACATGCTTACTTTGGGAATTGACTGACCATAACAATGAATAATCAGCAAACTAATAGCGAACAAAACATACTAACATGCTTCAAAATATCAATGGGATAACATCGAAATAACATGAGATATTAATGAACTAATAGCGAATAAGCACAGTGAGATAGCATGCTTTGAAATGACAAAAAATAACAGTAGAACAACAGCAAATAATGAGGAAAAACAACATTATTATTTGAAATACTAAACATGCTCGCCAGTAAATTAATGGCGGAAAATGAGCATAAACATAGTGACAATTAGCCACCTAATATCTAGCAAACGAAACACCAGTGCAAGGTATAGCAAAGCATTATATTTAACAGATGCATCATCTAATAGCCGATTGTACAGGAAATGACAAATTTCAATAAAACCTAAAATCAAACAGAGAATTAGTAATAAAAATGTCACTTACAGGGCAGCAGAGAAATAATTACAACATGGTAATAGTCAAGGCAACAATGGCCAATTCAAGGATATCGTCTATCACCATTAACAACAGGAATTCACAGTCAAGTACCAACAACATATACTTTTATCAGCCAACAATTCTAATAAAAGAAGAATTACAAAAATAGAGAAACATGATTTAAATAATAATTAACAGAATATTATGGACATAATCAAGAGAAGCAGACCAACATAATCATGCAAGGAGCTAAACTCAAGTCCAATTAAAATGATTTAGCCGTACCCACATAGAGATTTCTACATTTCATTTATCAAAACAATGAGCTAATTAATATATGGCAGAGAATATTTTCAACAGAAGCAACAATCTAACATCCAACATAGCTAAGCAGTGAATGACATAACTAAGCAGCGAATAGAATTCTACACTAGCAGAATGATCATCACTTATCAGGGAACAACAATCATGCAGGGAATCCAAGTACAGTTTACATGTTTGAATTGCAATGAAATCACTCCACACATAACAAAAACTGACTCAAGCTTGGTGGTGTAGGGTCTCCATTAGCCAACGACTTACTCATTTTCTTACCTGGAATTTGTCACTGCCGAACAAAATCCCCAATTTGTCACAGAACTCCCTCTAGTTTTCCCAAAATCATTCTCCCCTGACCATTCGGACATTCAGAACGCCCACAGCCAGAGTGCACCACTACTGCCGTTCAGAACACCCTTCACTTTGCCAAACGTTCGCTTTGGTTTGGCGCTGCAAAATCCCAGCCCGCAGTATGCAGGTTCGCTCTCACCTGCAGGTTCAGCTACCCTGAGCCCTAGACCCCATGACTCGTTGCTCTCAATTTTTACTCTCGCTGATCTGCACTCGCCAGAGGAGTCATCCCCCGAAAAGGAAAGAGCCCAGCGGGGAGTTGTCTTCTTCGTGAAGTTCATCACCCGACGCCTCCCAAGCTCTCTCTCCCGAATCGCTCTCCCTTTCTCCTCTGCCAGAACACTCATCCCCCCCCCTCCTTTTCTCTCTACCCCTCAATCCCTTTTAAATAGCAAGTCCCTCACTCCCACCATTGTCTCCCACGTCGCTCTATCACGATCTCCCATTTCTCTCGTCGCTCGCTCCTTCTCAGTCTCTAGATCTCTCTCTCTTTCCATCACCTTCCTGTTCTTCGCAATAGGGTGGGAATTGGTTCGGTTCAAACCGGGTAACCGAACCGAACCGAGCAGTTTTAGTCGGTTCTATTAGGTTTTAATATATCAAAACCGAGAATCAAAATCGATCCGAACCAAACCGAAATATTTGGTTCGGTCCTCGGTTCAGTGAAGAAAGAGATCGGTTACCTGAACTGAACCGACCTCCTTCAAATTTTAATTCTTCAGTTCTTAACTTCTTCGAGCCTTCAACCTTGCACCAGATACCCCTAACCCTAAGTCTTCAACCTTAAGCGCCTCCCCGAAAGCCAAAGCCCAAAGTCATCATCGTCCTGTTGTCGAGCCTTGAGCGCCTCTCCATCTCCCTTCTGGCCTTCTCTGTAGTCTGTCCAGCACTCTAGTGTCGAGTGCCTCTCCCTTCTCTATCGAGTGTCCCAGTCGTTGTAGCTAAAGTCGAACATCGAAGGGTGATTCCAATGTCGCAGTCGATTTGGGCTCGGCTCACTGACCAGTGACCAGCCTCTCTACCCCAGCGAAGGTCAAGTCTCACCATGCATTCTTCATAGTTAACAAGTTCGATTTTGTCATTTTTCAAATCTTCACATGTTCGTTCAGCTTTGTCAATTTTCTCACCCATTTCGAAATCATTGTTTTCAGGCGAAATCTTCACAGCTTCGTTCAGCTTTGACAATCTTCTCACCCAGTTCACAATTAGCAGTTTCAAAGCTCGTTCAGGTGAGGGCAGGCCGGCAGGGTAAATTTTAGCCTTCTGTTCTGTTTCAAATTTTCATTGGATTAAATCTGTGAATTGGAGAATTTTGTTATTGCGATTGGATTAAATTTGTGAATTGGATTAAATCTGTGAATTAGAGAAATTTGTTATTGCGACTGGATTAAATTTGTGAATTGGATTAAATCTGTGAATAAGTTTGAATCTGTATTTTGTTGTTATACATGTTTGCATTGAAGATTGCCTGCTGTAAGAAATATGTAATCTTTGACTTGTTAACGTTATGAATTGGATATGTAATGTTAGACCTGTTATACATGTTTGCAACAATTATGCAAGTTTTATTTGGTTTTGATTAAAAATATTTGCAATGGTTAATTTTTTCATTTTTCATTTTAGGATGGAAAATGAGATGAATCATAGAAAGAAAAGAAACAAAACTTGTGAAGCTTGGAATTACTTTACTAAAGTAGAACCAGTAGACTTGGATAACCCTCAAGCAACTTGCAATTATTGTGGAAGTTCGTATGCATGTTATCCAGTAAAAAATGGGACTTCAAATTTGAACAAACATGTTGGCAATTGTAAGAAATTGTTGGCTAGTTTAGACGAAACTCAAAAAACAATATTATTTTGGAAAAAAGATGTTGTAGGATCAATTGAAGTTGGTTCTTTAACAGTAAAATCATTTAGCGCAGAAAAATGTCAGGATACATTGGCTAGAATAATTGTAATTGATTAATTACCTTTCAATATTGTTGATGGAAAAGGTTTTATAGAATACTCAAATGAGTTGGAGCCAAAATTTAGTGTGTCTTGTCGTAAAACTGTATCAAATGTTATTTTCAAGCTTTATGTACAAGAAAAGAGTAATTTGAAGGTCTTGTTTTCTCAATGGCCCGGAAGAATATGTTTGACAACCAACACATGGACTTCCATACAAAATATAAATTATGTGGTTGTTACCGCTCACTTCATCGATTCAAGTTGGTCTTTGCAAAAGAAGATTATCAATTTTTGTGTAATATCTAATCATAAAGGAGAAACCATTTCTATGATTTTGGAAAAATGTTTATTGGATTGGGGGATAGAAAAAGTTTTGACTGTCACCGTGGACAATGCTTCTGCCAATGAAGTTGCTTTGAACTATTTGGTTAAAACAATTAAAAATTAGAATGATTTGGTACTTGAGGGAAAGTTTTTACATATAAGATGTTTTGGTCATATTGTAAATTTGATTGTTTGCAATGGTTTAAAAGAGCATGATGATTCCATTAGAAAGATACGTAAAGCTGTTAAATATGTTCGCTCTTCTCCTTCAAGAATGCAAAAGTTTAAAGCATGTGTTGACAGTGCAAAGATTACATGCAAAAGCAATGTGTGTCTTGATGTTCCAACTCGATGGAACTCGACATACATAATGTTGGATACTGCTGAAAAATTTGAAAAAGCATTTAAAAAGTTGGAAGAATATGACACTCAATATGTATATGAATTTCTTGAAGATGATACTATGAATACTCCTCCCTCTGATGAAGATTGGTGTGCCATTCGTCAATTCATAGTGTTCTTGAAAGTATTTTATGATGTGACGTTAAAAGTTTCATCCACTTTACGTATTACTGCCAATGTGTTTTTCTCAGAAATATGTAAACTTCACAGAGTTATCAAAACATTTGCTGTAAGTGATAACTCTTCATTAAGATCCATGGCATTTAATATGTAAATTAAATACGAAAAAATTGGGGAGATTTCAGTAAATTCAACCATTTGATGTATGTTGCTGTTGTTCTTGATCCACAACATAAGTTGAAGTTTGTCAAATATTGTCTTTTGAAATTGCATGGATTGGAGAAGACAAATGAGTTGATAATGGAACTAGAACATACAATTAAAAGATTGTATTGTGAGTACAAAATGAATTCACCAACAAATAACATGGAACAAGTTTCTACTTCTAGGCCTGTGGTTGACATCACTCGTGTCAATTTAGACGAAGATGAGTTTGAGAAGGCATTTTAGGAAGAATGTAATGATGAAGATCAGTTTGTCAATAATAATGAAGTTGAAAATTATTTGTCTGCAAAACTTGAGAGTTTTTCATCTGAAATTGATATATTGAGTTGGTGGAGAATGCACACTAAAAAGTATCCAATTTTGAGTAAAATAGCAAGAGATGTGTTTGCTATTCCCATTTCGACAGTTGCCTCAGAATCGGCATTCAGCTGCGGTGGACGAGTGTTAGATTCTTTTCGAAGTTCCTTAGCTCCAAAAACGGTTGAAAGTCTCATTTGTCTTCAAAGTTGGATTTGTGACTGTAGTAGACATTCAGATAATATTTACGAATCATTGGAAAAAGTCACGCAATATGAAAAAGGTATAATGACATATATTTTGGTCTAGTCAATATTAGTGATTTTAAATGTTATTGTAATTATTGACTTAATTACTTTTTTTTGTAGCTTTGGAGGATTTTATAACAGCAGCAAACGAAGATTGATATTCTCTCAGGTGATATTGTTTATAATGATTTCATTTTTGTAGTTGAGTTTATTCATTTCATCATTGTTATTTTGTAGTTATTTTATCATTGTTAGTATTGCATAATGCAGGAATACAATGAGATGACATCGACGAATGGAGGATTTGGAAAATGTTGGTATTTATTTTCTGTACATTCATTTATGTTTTTTTAGGAGAACATTGGACTACATATTTCATATTTGTTGCAGGAGAAGATGAACTGAATACTGATGATGCATTGCATTTTATTTAGACTTATGGTCTTTTTTTTTTTGAGAATGTTGGTATTTGTATTCTGGACATTCATGTGTTTTTTTCTGGAGAGCATTGGATTAGATATTTCATAGTTGTTGCAGGAGAAGATGAACTGAATACTGATGATGCATTGCATTTTACTTAGACTTNTGTTGCAGGAGAAGATGAACTGAATACTGATGATGCATTGCATTTTACTTAGACTTGTGGTTTTTTTTTTTTTTGGAGAATGTTGGTATTTGTATTATGGACATTTATATTTGTTTTCTGGAGTGTTGGATTCAATATTTGTTGCAGGAGAAGATGAACTGAAGAATGATTATGGTTTGTTGGTAATTGTTAGTGACTGGTATTTGATTTCTGTAGATTTATTTGAATTTTTTTTTTAGAGTGTTGGATGTTTGTTTCTAGTGGAATTGAAGCTTAAGTTTCATTTTTATTATTTTTACTAAATTAAATTGAAAACCGAGTAAAAAACCAAAAAATCAAAGTGAAAACCGATAAAAAATTAAAAAAAAAAACCAAACCGAATTCTTAAGAATTGACATTATGGAAAAACCAAACCGAAACCGAAAATCGAACCGATTAGAACCGAACCGATTAGAACCGAACTCTTCTCGGTTCGGTTTCGGTTTTCTAAAATGAAAACCGAATCGAATCGCTTCGGTTCTAATTTGGTCAAAAACTGAACCGAACCAAACTGATCCCATCCCTACTTCACAAAACGGCCAAACCGATTCCTTCCCGCTTTTCTTTAATTTCCAGACCAGACCAGCCAGTAGACAGCAGCACGAACCAGTTCACTCCTCCTATCTCCATTTAATTTCTCCTTTATTTTAATCCTTCACTTAATTTCCTTCTAATTATTCTTCTCACATTTTAGTTCTAATTAATCCCACTTTTTTTCTCCTTTTTATCTTATCCCTTTTAAATTCTAATTCCATTTAATTTAATTCTATTTTATTTATTTTAATTTCTTTAATAAATCTATAATTATTAAATATACATAATTTCAAATTCTAGATTTATTATGAATATTCATTTACTATAATTATGGGTTCAATTTAAATTTTCCAATTTCGAACGTCGCTGGATAATAATTATCGATTACGTTCTTGGTAATACCTTGATAAATATCTAAATTATCCAACTACCTTCAATTACTTTCCAATTATCCTTATTAAATTTCGTTATGAAAAGTCGAGATATTACATAAACGACCCGCCGCAGGTTGACCATAAACTGCGTTGGTTTAATACTAAGCCGCTGTGGATTTACTATAAACTACGACAGTTTAATACTGATCTACCGCGGTTCATAGTGCCTAGTCCGCCTTGTACAAATTTACGGTACACTCATCGTGATTTTCTCAAAGATTTTGTCAGCGACTAGCGAACCCTAGAGATTTCTAAGAGCTGAAGTGAACCGCATTTTTGCAAAGTTGAAGCATTTGTTGTACACCAAGTTGAAGAAATCTGTTATTAACTATCAAGTTGAAGTGGGGTCGACGTCCACATTTTTTGCAAATGAGGTACGTGCAATTGAAGACGAAACTGCTATAGTGTTGCATTCCGTCAAGGCAATGCTAGACACAGAGGACAAGGAGGAGCTCCGTTCATTATGCGAATCCAGTAGTGGGGAAGACATGGACATGGCCAAGAGTAAGCCTAGATGCCCACCACAAGCAGAATGTACGTTCGCTAGTATGGGTCTTGGCAAGAAGTATAGTTCACTTAATAAAATTAGAGAAGAAATTGTCGATCATGTGTTGAAGAATGGGTACGGGATAAAATTCACCCATAGTGATGCTCATCGATTGAGGGTTGCCAGCCAGGAAGGATGCATATGGCGGATGAAACTGTGAATTTTTTTATCGATCGCCTTTTCAGACTTTGGTCAACCACACAAATTCGAGACTCTCCCATACTTTACCCGTTTCAACATCAGTTTACCATATCTAGCAAACCTCTCTTGTATGCAACCAAACATATGTTCATCTTTTTAAATATCGAATATGGCGTAAGATCATTCCTATCTATGCTAACAACCAATGTGTTGCCATGATTGGATCTCCAAATCTCTTCTCTGTATGACAGTAGTTGCTTATATTGTTCGTCGTTATCCTATTTGTTTTGTTTTTTAGCTTCATTCTTTGCCCTTCTAGCAAGACTAGAGATAATGTTGGCATTAAAATCATTCATAACTGTCTCAATGATGGAAGGAATGTCTCATGTGACTTAACTTTTGAACATGTCCAAATATTGGTTTGTCACCAATTTGGCAGAAGTATGTTAGCTTTCCATCTGTCATGACATAGGTGTGAACCTCGTTATAGCTATTTATTTGAAACATAAGTTCACCTTGCATTTTTGAAAGCGTGAATCTGTCAATTGCATCATTCTCTGCACATGCCCATCAACCAATGATATTCACTTTTGACAAACTTTATTCCATTTTCATTCTTCAACGCATAATCCATGACTTCTTCTCTAACTACATTCAATGAACTATATTTCTTCTCAGACAAAGATTCGAGAAAGAACATTCTAGTTGAGGTGACTTTACTGCTATTCATCTACTACTCTTTAAAGTCAATATGTTGACGTTTGTAACATAAGTATGGTTGTCCGGAAGTAAATTATTTAAGGGAGCGTGCATCCACTCTTAACGTTCGGATGTTCGCTTATGTGTACGTGGTTACACACAGACATTCGTTATATAAATGTGATCGTCCACTTTTATATAAAGGCATAGACACACATGTACGTGGACATTGTGAAATATTTTTTAACGGAAAATATAATTACAAAATTTATCTTAATTATTTTCTATAATTGAAAGTTTTACATATTAATGAAATTAGTTTAAAGTTTGAATTTTGGAAGAAGTTATCATTAAGGTTACTTTTATGTTAAACACAAAAACAAAAAAAAAATTCAGATCTATCATAATTCCAGCTCTAGAACAAAGCGATTAAAACAGTGGCAACTGGCAACTAGTTTTTCAATCAACGCCGTTGAAATGACTGTAAGTTGAACCGGGGGAAATTCTAGATCAACTTTCCGCTATGCCCGACTTAGTCTCCCACTTTCCCACTCTTCCTTTCTCCCGCGAAACGCGCATCGTCTTGTTCAACCGAAGTGGACTAACGTCGCTCTACTTCTTACGTTCCCCGACGCTCCGCTCCTTCTCTGGAAAAATTCATAATTGGCTCCATTTTTTACTCTGATCTTCTCAAGGAAATCTAGCTTCGTAATCTCTCTCCTTCGCACTATCCGACGTCAAAATGGATCGAAGAAGACCTGCGAGTCCAGTACACGCGAGGCAGTGGAGTGGTGGTTCCAGCAGCACCGGTTCTTCGTCTCCTGTGATGTCACCGGCGCATCCGCAGTCGAGGCTGGGTCCGTCTTCCACTATCAAGCGCGCTCAAAACGTTGCCGCTAAAAAGGCTGCTCAGCGATTGGCTCAGGTCATGGCTACACAGGCACCTGACGACGACGACGAAGACGAAGACGACGATCTTGACTTTCGCTTTGCTGCTCCTCCACCTTCGAGTCTCTCCTCGTACTCCACCAATGCCAATAGTATTGCTCCTAGCTCGTTTCCGACTATTACGGCACCCAGGGTTAATAGATCTCCATCCCCTGCGGTAATTTTGAAATCTCCTATGTAATTCCTTGACAAACTAGCTATGAATCTTTTGGAAATCATTAAGTGCTTAATCAAATGGAAATTCAAAACAACTGTTTGAGATCTGAATATTTATATGCTTCAGCTTGTTTTGCATTTCATCGTGAGTCTATAATTACAAGCGACCTGTATATGGAAAGCGCTAGTTGAAGGAGAATTGGATTTGTACTTACTAAGCTCTATTGAAGCTTTGTTTACGCTGTCTTCCAAGTTTGATTTTATGTTGCAATTCATGTGCGTGTGCTACTCCCATTTCAGGGACAGCTTATTAAATTTCAGCTGAGCACCTTCTAAGAAGCGCTGACTGAAAACTTGTATTTTCATTAGTTAGGTCAAAACTTTGTAGAGCATGTTCCTGTGGTTCGATCCACACCAACTGGTAGATCATCGATGTCTGTGCGTTCTGCCACAATTGTTCCACCGACCAAAACCTCGCTCAAAACTCCAGTTCCAATACCTCCATTAGATTCTCGTACTAATAGGAGCAGAGATAAAAGGCAGGAAAATTTTATGATCCCTTATAATTCATTCTTTTATGACAGATAGGTGTTTGAAGTGCAATGCTGCAATTGCATAATGAAATTCAGCTTTTGTGACAGGTTCACACCAGATTCTGGAAAGCTCAACTTAAAAGATTCAGGAGATCAGCATGAAGCTTCTGCTCTTCGTGATGAAGTATGTAACAAAAAGTCTGATTCTTGCTTTCCTTATTTGGCAGATGTGCTTTTACTAAGTGTTATGAAACTAACTTTTCAAAGCTATTTGCAGCTTGATATTTTACAAGAAGAAAATGGAAATATACTCGAAAAGGTTTGATAGTCTCACCAAACAGCTAAAATTGGGTTATGTAACAAAATTATTTGTGATTTGTGAAATTTGTTTGATGCTGTACAGCTTCAACATATGGAAGAAAGACGGAAAGAAGCAGAGGCCAGAGTTAAAATGCTGGAAATGCAGGTCAATCATTAGCTCTTGATCCTTTTCTCTAGTTTATATTTTATAAAGGGTAGAATGATTTATAGAGGTATAACCATCTCATAAAAAGGCGATGGTTGTTGTGGAGGTGATTTATGAGCGCATAAAAATGGACCATGGTTTTAACTCTTATTGGTCTTGTTGTCCAGACTCTTGCAACCTTTGAGTGAAAATTGGATTGTTTGAAGTAGTTTTTATTGTTGGTTTTAAGATTTCTGTCATGGTTGGCGTCATAATTGTTTTTTGCCGGTATTTGTACCTTCTTATATCAGTCATAAAATTCATCAGTAGGAATATCTATATAGAATTCATTCATAGTATTGAATTTATGGTTTTAGTGACGGGACCTCATAATTCTGATTGCCTTACTAATATTCTTGTCCTAAACGTTCATAGGTTGCCAATCTTGGAGAAGGTGTATCTTTGGAAGCTAAATTGTTAAACAGGTAAGTTTCATTATGTCATCCTTACACGTGCAAAAATTTTATTTATAGTAAGTCTCATTATCTTTATATATTTCTATTCTCAGGAAGGAAGCAGCATTGCGTCAAAGAGAAGTAAGTCAAGGGTATTGTGGTATCGTATAAATATTAATCTTTTCTAATGCATATGGTATAGTACAAGTGGTATAGTCCTCCGAATGGTCCATGTTTTTTTCATTTTTGACTGCAGAATTTATGAATTGGCGCAGGCTGCATTGAAGGCTGCAAAACAAAACAAGGATGGAAGAGATGAAGAAATTGCAGCCCTTCGCTCAGAACTGCAGGTATAGTGTTATACATAGCTTTCATTTTTGGAATCTGATTTATTTTTTGTTTCATTTTTAGGTTTATTCGTTGCTTTGTCTTAAATTTAGAACTTAAAAGACGAGGCTTCATTGGCTGAGGAACAGATACAAGAAGCAGAATCAGAGGCAAAGGCTCTTCGTACAATGACACAGAGAATGATTTTGACTCAAGAAGAGATGGTTTGTCATTGAAGGTGATATTTATGACAGTGTGTATTTACACTCCATGTTCTAAGAAGAGTGTTGCATTTTCCTTTTAGGAGGAAGTTGTCTTGAAAAGATGTTGGCTTGCTCGTTACTGGGGTTTAGCTGTGCAGTATGGTAATGCACTGTCCCCTCTCAAATTTGTGATCCAGAAAGTTTAGATTAATTATATCCATTTGCTTAATCATTGATTTATTTTTTACATATAACTGAATGACTGGAGATGCATAAATTAATTTAGTGTTTTCACAGCTTTCTTCTCTTCCGTCTTATTGTTCCTGGGAATTTCTTCTTAAACCAGCTAGTCTTAGAATTTTTAATTGAAAATAAAAATTTTGTGACATGGGACTAGACTACCTTTATGAAGTTTTAATGCATTTCAGGCATATATGCTGATTTGGCAATTTTAAAACATGAGCACTGGTCATCTTTGGCACCTCTCCCTTTTGAAGTTGTTATATCTGCTGGACAAAAGGCTAAGGATGAGTCTTGGAATGAAGGTTGTTTTAACTTTTAATGACACTGCACTTTTTATAGGTTTACTTTTCTCTATACTTGTTCAATATTTCTATTAGCTAAAATTTCTGTTGACATGCCATGGATCAGGTGGTGATGATACTGATAGGAGCAAAGTCAAACGTGATTTGAATGATTTCAGCGGCGAAGGAAATATTGAGAGTATGCTTTCAGTTGAAATGGGTTTGAGAGAATTGGCTTCTTTGAAGGTTTTTTTCTTGTCTTCTTGAAGTAACAATCCTCAACCCTGTGTCAAAATGACACGTGATTGCCCCTTTCATTTATGACTTCCCTTTTTTTTTAGTTGCATTTGGTTCTTCTCCCATTTACCCTTTAGTTTTATGCCATATTTGTTTTCCATTTTTCATAAATTTCATTTCTTATATTTGAAGGTTGAAAATGCCCTTATGCTTGCCTTGACGCAACATAGACATTCAAGTTCCATTCGCCAACCCAGTTTTGGTATGCTGTACTATCTCATAACTAAGTGTTTTCAGTATTTGTTTATTTGTTGGGTGCTTTTTTGCATAAAAAAGAATGTTTTTTTTTCAGATTCTTAAGGTATATGATCTATGCTTAACATGTTCACGCCAAGCCAAAAAAATGTTTAATTTGTTAACTAACCATCTTTATTTTGTTTAGTTCAGCATTGAAATTGAATAGCTTTGCTTTCTTAAATTTCAAAATTCACACATGGATGATTTTGGTTATTGACTGTCTATGGCCAATGTTCAACTTCATTAGCTCTTTGACATGTGTTATAGTTACTTGAAGAAAATAAAGTAAAAAAAAGGATCTAGATACGTGAGTGTGGATTATGTCAAGCATTAGTGCTCACCTTTACATTTTCCATAATTTACAGATTCAAAACCACCCAGAGATCCAAAGTTTGTGGATGCATTTGGTAAGAGTTGGAATACTTCTTGAGTGTTGTTCATTTCAACAGTTTTTGTATAGGTGAAAATATTTGGGACACTAAGCATCATATCACTATTGTTAACCCTTTTTTTGGCTGTCGTTTCTAAACCAAGGTGGACTAAATATTTATTAGTGCAATGTCATGTATAGGCTTTCTATTGTTCTCATTCTAAGGCCATTACCTAGCAGTCAAGAAAATACTGAAGAACATAAGGAACCATGGATAAATAATTATATTCAATGCCAAATACATAATCCATTGTTGCATTTCCAAATTTAGGATAGCCTCTAGGCTGTCATTTGGTGACTAAACTACGTTTTTTCTTTGCAGAATTAAGCGATGCAGAGGCAGAAGATGTACTGTTTAAAGAGGTAAAGATGCTTTTCTTTCTCAGTTCACACATATTGGCCACTGTCCAACCTTGAGATATTTTCATGAGCATACTCTTTTTCCAATCCATATGAAGGAATTCTGGTATTATTATGCTTAAAGTCAAATGATACCAACGAATTATTGCTGCAACTAATTTTATTAATCTTTTTCCATCTCTAATTTAGATTTTTCACTAGGCAGTATTTTCTGTTCAAGAGGAAATATATTGGTTTTATATGAACAATTTTTCCTGGGTTTGTGTTGCAGTCGTGTCTGTTAACTTTGTTGTGCGACCAATTTAAATAACTTGTGTAGTATCTAACAAGTTGGATCACGTATCTAACAAGTTGGATCACGCCTGACTGGCACTTGGATTATTTATGTGTTGGGGATAAACAATCTCTTAAACTGTTCTGTTGAAATTTACCAAACCTAGAAGAAATATGCAGGCTTGGCTTACATACTTTTGGAGAAGAGCTAAGCTGCATGGTGTGGAGGAGGATGTTGCAGATGATCGGCTTCAGTTTTGGATTGGTCGCGGTGGGCAGTCCCCAACTTCACATGACGCAGTGGATGGTAAGCTAAATTTGCTAAAGTTGCAGTTGTTGAAGTTGTCGTTAATGTTGTTATTTTTTTCAGTAATATAATAGTAATATTTGTCAAAGAACTTTTAGGGGCCTTCCTCCTAAATTTGGAGGACACATGTCTTCATCCTGTGGAGTGCTAGTGAAAAAGCCCTATACAGTAATTCCAAACATTAATCTTATTGTTTGAAACATTTGCTGATTGGCCAGCTGGAAACTGAAATGATTTGTATTTGGCAAACCACGACTCTCTAATGAGAAGTCTCATGATCGTATAATTCTTTTACAATGAATACAAGATTTATTTGGTTCTTTGGATTGAAAGAAATGCTAGACTTTGTGAACAAGAGTCTCGTGATTTGTTCAGCACTTGGGACAGTGTTATTTTTATGTTTTAAAAAAACCAATTTGTTCCTGTTTTGTTCGATCTATTTGATTGAAAGGAGATAGCTTACTCTATTTTTGGAGGATTTCTAGTCCTTCAATTTTATACATCTATTTTTAATACTCTTTGATTTCATATTTAATAAAGCTGTGACTCTCTAATGAGATCTTGTGGGCCTTCAATTTCTGCTTGGTAATAAGCCAGATGGGATGCTATACTAAGTTTGTGATAGGTCACTAGGAAGTTACGAGAGGTAGTAATTTAACGTTTAGTTTTAGTTCAGTAGGAATATTAATAATAGGAGGGGATGGATTGAAGGATTTATTCATAGAAGTGTCAGTGGTAAAAAATAGTTGGGAAAGGGGGAGAGCCCAGCCTATCAAAAGCTGGAGCATTAGTCTGTAATTCTTGTTCAACAAAGAAATAAAGAGAAACAACAACCTGTTGGAGTTGATCTTATCATTTGATAACAGAGCACTTGATCATGGGGCAACATACCGTAGTTACTCGTTTGGATCCACAGCAAAGAACAACAATTGTTGATTGGCAGGAAAAGAATGAAGAAATGCCATGGAAATTGAATTGGAAGCAAAAGATAGATGCTATAATTGAAAGGTGAGATGCAATTGCTAGGAGGAAGAGGAGATTACCTCAAATTACTCTTCATGAATAGTTTCAGTCGAGCCAACAACAGCAGCAACAGCAGAAAGAAATTCCAGATTTGTCGGATAAAAAACAGACTAGGCCTCGTTCTTGAACAGCTATTTTCGATGATCCGTGAAGAAAGATTGGGGGAAAATACAATCGATTCAACAAACTGTCCGAAAGTGTGTGTGGAGGAAACCAAATTGGAGTGTTCACGATTAGAGGATGATGGTGAAGTTTTCATAAACCAGTTTAGGGCAAAACTAGGGGTAGGAGAGAAATCATCAGGATTGGAAGTACCTATCGAGTGAGCTGATTCTGATACCGTGGAAGAACATCCACCATCAGTTGTAATTGGAGACAATCTCTTGGTCGAGACAGAGAAGCTCATCGAAGTTCTCACATCTTCAAGCGAATAGAAACTCAAATTTTGACAGCCGAAATGTTAGGTCCATAAGGAAATATTCACAAGGAAACGAGATCAACAGGGTGATAGTCCTCCTTTAAGATTCACTTATGCTAGGAGGTCTTGGAAGATAAATGTTTAAGTTATGTAATTTTTATTAATGTGTTTTTGTAATGGCAGTTAATGATAGTTTTTGGGTGTTTAAAAACTGTTTTGTAGAGGAAAAAAAGCGAGGAGAAAAAAAGGGGTCTATGGAGGGGAAAAAGGCTCTTGAATTCCCTTTGGATCATACTGTGTAATGTGTGTTTAATTTTTATTGAAGAGTTGTAAGAAAAAGTGTTGTTAAAGGTAGTGTTGTTTATAGAATAGGAAGTTTCTATCAAATTGGTATCAGAGCGTACGATCGTGGGAGAAGAAATGCATACCCAGTCAAAAGCATAGAAGGAGTCATTAGCAGAGTGGCAGAAGGAGGTGGCTGGAATCAAAGAAGAACTTAAAAAAGTGGAGAAAATCGCTGCAATGGGAAAAAAATATTCTTTTTATCCAAGAACAGTTAACAAAACTGGTGGCAAAATCGGAGGAAAACCAAAGACAGACAGAATTGGGCAACTACGAAAAAAAATCCTTTACGAGAATTTCCAATATTACAACCGCCAATAAGAAATAATGAAGTGCAACGTAGAAAATTAATAGAAGCGGAGATCAGGATGAGACGGGAAAAAAGATTATGTTTTCGATGTGATGAGAAATTTTCACCTAGACATCAATGTACAAAAAAAATGCTCCAAGTTCTAATGCTACAAGATGATGAGAAAGATACAAAAATTGTGAACGGGATAGAAAACCATGAATTGGAAAATATCGAGGAATTGACAGAATCCATTGAGCTCTCTTTAAATTCGGTGATTGGGTTGACAAATCATCATACAATGTGTTTGTGGGGTAGTATTAAAGGGCGGCAGGTTATTGTTTTAGTAGATTGTAAGGCTACTCTCATTTTATTGCTACGCAATTAGTAGAGGAGTTGCAATTGTCAATAACACCTACTATACAGTATGGAATTCAATTGGGCAATGAAAAAATCTATTCAAAGACGAGGTATTTGTAAAAATGTATTATTGATTTTACCTGAGGTGGAAATTTTAGAAGAATTTTTGCCAATTGAATTCAGATGTGATCTTGGGCATGTAGTGGTTAGAATCTATGGGTGATATGAACATCAATTGGAAACTTTTATCCATGAAATGTAATGTGGACAATAAAATAGTGCAAATAAAAGGTGACCCTAGTTTGGTATGGACGAAAATTTCTATAAAAGCTATGATGACGACTATAAAAAAAAAAAAACAAGGTTTGTTTGTTGAATTGGGTGAAATGGAAGTTGAGCTGAATATGCCTGATGAAAACCAATTCATGGAGATTGAACGATTGTTGAAACAATATGACCAAGTGCTACATATGCCCAATGAATTACCTCTAGTTCGCGAGCTCGATCATGCTATCATTTTAAAGGAAGACACTTCAGCCATTAATGTAATACCTTATAGATATCCGATGGTGCAAAAAGATGAAATTGAAAAGCTTATTAGAGAAATGCTCGATGCATGAATTATTCAACCCAATTCAAACCCATTCTCCAGTCCTATTATTCTTGTTAAAAAAAAAGACAACACTTGGAGATTTTGTGTGGATTATAGAGCTTTAAACAGATAAACGATTAAAGATCTATTTTCGATTCTAGTAATTGATGAGTTAGTCGATGAATTACATGGGGCTATTATTTTCACAAAGCTTGATTTGAAGTCTGGATACCATCAGATTCGCGTATAAACGGAAGATGTGCCCAAAACAACTTTTCGAACACATGAAGGGTATAATGAATTTTTATTAATGCCTTTTGGGCTTATTAATGCTCCATTTACATTCCAATCATTGATTAATAAGGTATTTAATCAGTACTTTCGGAAATTTACACTGGTATTCTTTGATGACATACTTGTTTACAGTCAATCATTTGAGAAGTATATAGTACATCTTCGGACAACCTTCCAAGTTCTGTTAGATAATCATTTATATGTCAACCAAAAAAATATTTATTTGCAAAGCAAATTAGAGTATCTTGGTTATATTATTTCAGCTAACAGAGTAGCAGCAGACCCCAACAAACCTGCAGCTATTCGAGATTGGAAGTCTCCTCGAATAATTCGTCAATTAAAGGGTTTTCTTGGATTAACCGACTATTATCGTAATTTTGTATCTGGATATAGTAGTATTGCTTTGCCTTTAACTGAACAGCTAAAAAAAGATTAATTTTGTTGGACGGAAGAAGCTGAAGCAGCTTTCCAAAGGTTAAAAGATGTCATGTGTACTTTATCGGTACTAGTTCTTCTTGATTTTAAAGATACTTTTGTTGTAAAAGTTGACGCTTCTGGCACGGGGATAGGGGCAATGTTAATGCAAAATTAACGACCTATTGTTTATTTTAGTCAACAATTGTCTCGACAAGGAAAGCTAAAGTCAGTTTATGAAAGAGAGTTTATGACTATGGTGTTGGCTATTCAAAAGTGGCGACTTTATCTGTTAAGTAATCGATTTATTGTACGCACTGAGCAAAAAACTTTGAAATTTCTGTCAGAACAAAGACTGATTGCGGTGGAACATCAAAAGTGGTTAACAAAATTATTGGGGTATGATTTTGAAGTTCAATACAAGTCAGGTCGTGAAAATAATGTAGCGGATGCTTTATCGAGAAATGTCATCATTATGGCTAGTTTTCATTTATATGAGTTGACTTGTGAAGGTGTACTTAATATAAAGGACTTAGAAGTGGAAGTGGAAGTGGAAGTGGATCACAATGAAACATTACAAACAATTAAAGAGGAATTACGACAAACAGGAACTTCCAAGTTGGTATATAAACTTGTTAACGACCAGCTATTTTACATGCATCAAAAGGTGATTTCTCAACATTCTGTTTTTCTTTCAAAGTTTTTGACACTATTTCATTCTAGTCCGATTGGAGGTCATGCCGGAGTCACCAAAACGTTTCGACGGATAGCAGCAGAGTTATATTGGTCAGGGATGCGTCGGGATATTAAGAAGTTTGTCACTTGTTGTGCTATTTGTCAACAGAATAAATATGAAGCTTTGTCTCCGGCAGGTTTACTTCAACCTTTACTGATTCCACATGACATTTGAGAAGACATTTGGGAAGACATTTCCATGGATTTTATTGAAAAACTACCAAAATCAGATGGGTTTGATACTATATTTGTGGTTGATGACTGTTTGAGTAAATATGCCTATTTCATTGTTTTACGCCATCTTTATAGTGCTCAGATTGTAATCGATTCTGTTTTTGCTAATATTTGCAGGTTGCACGACATGTCCAAAACTATAGTTTCTGGTCATGATAAGGTTTTTGTGAGTCAGTTTTGGAAAGAATTATTTCATTTGCATGGATCGACATTGAAGTTTAGTTCAGCTTATCATCCACAAACAGATGGACAATCGGAAGTAGTGAATCGCGCTATTGAAGCTTATTTGCGATGTTTTACAAGTGGTAAACCGAAAACTTGGAGTCAATGGTTTCATTGGGCTGAATTTTGGTATAATTCATTATTTCATTCTGCCATTCAAATGACAACTTTTAAGGTAGTGTATAAAAGAGATCCTTCTACTGTTTTGCATTTTGATTCACCAGCCCGATCAGATATTTCAGCTTTAGATATTCAATTGCAAAAAAGAGATGTTATCCTTGATTTGTTGAAGCCTCATTTAGCACGGGCTCAAGCACGAATGACTATGATTGTCAATAAGAAAAGAAGGGATATTGTTTACAGCAGGTGATTATGTTTGGCTTAAAATTCAACCTTATCAACAAAAATCTTTGGTAAAGCCTTTGCATGTCAAATTTCACCTGGATATTTTGGTCCTTTCAAAGTTTTACAGCAGATAGGGAAAGTGGTTTATCGATTTCAGTTGCCCGAGTCTACATGGGTTCATCTAGTATTTCATGTTTCTTTATTAAAAGAAGTTAAGGGTGACATTCACAACATTACTCTTTTACCAGAATTTGTTACTGAAACAAGGGATTGACACATTAAAATTGAATCTTTGTTAGATGTCAAGCGACAAAATGGTTTTCCGCCTACTACTACTGTTTTTATTAAGTGGAAACATCTTCTTCCTTTTGAAGCTACTTGGAAAGATTATGATCAAATTCGTTTTCAATTTTCAGATTTAAACCTTCAGGACAAGGTTTTTTTTGGGCTGGAAGTAATAATAGTCCTTTAAGATTCACTTATGCTAGGAAATCTAGGAAAATAAATGTTTAAGTTATGTAATTTTTATTAATGTGTTTTTGTAATAGCAATTGGTGGTAGTTTTTGGGTGTTTAAAAATTGTTTTGTAGAGGGAAAAAAGAGAGGAGAAAAAAATGGGTCTATGGAGAGAAGAAGGGCTCTTGAATTCCCTTTGGATTATACTGTGTAATGTGTTTAATTTTCATTGAAGTGTTGTAAGAAAAAGTGTTGTTAAAGGAAGTGTTGTTTACAGAATAGGAAGTTTCTATCACAGGGTTGGATGAATCAAGAACATTTCCCAACCAGCTCTGCTCTTCAGCGGTCCATTTCCAGTGAAGTTGCTCTTCAGCTGTCCATTTCCAGCGAAGCCGTGAGGCGGCGGTGATTGGGTGGGGAAAAACGGAGGGCTTGAGGAAGTGATGAAGGAATTGTGTGGTTTAGAAATGGTGAAGAGGGTGGTCGGCAATGGCTAGCTGTTCTTCAGTGGTACGCTGGCCACTGTTCTTCGGCGGGGGAGAAGATGAAATTAAGGAATAAAGGTAGGGTTTGGGTTGTTGAAATTGGAACAAAGATTCTGCAACCCAAACTTAATGGGCTGGCCAGCACATGGAGATTAGTTGGGCAATCCTGAATTCATCCAGGTGCTTTAAAGGTAGGATGGTATCCTTTGGTTTTCGGCTGCATTACTGCTGCTGAACGAGCCAAAGTACCCATTACTGTTCACTTTGATCATGAAAATTCGTGGAAAGATCTTTTGGAAGCTCTTGAATTGGGCTTTGACTCAGTCATGGTAGATGGTATGCATCTTTCTTCCAGGAGAATGTTGCCTACACAAAGTTTGTATCATCCTTGGCTCATTCAGATGGCATGTTTGTGGAATCTGAACTTGGGAGATTGTCTGGGACATAAGATGATTAGACTGTTGAAGTAAACTAACTGATATTAATAAGACTGAAGAATTCATTGATGAAACTAAAATTGATGCTTTGGCAGTTTGCATTGTTTGGATGAAGGAAGTCCAAACTAGAGAAGCTTGCTATTTAGGGTCTACTTGATTTTCAGATAGGAGTAAAGATGCATTGGCACTCATGGTTAAAAGTCCTTCAGTTAGTTGTCAGGAAGATATTTTGGACATACTCTATGTTACTGCTGAACGTAGGGGTGATTCACTTGAGGCGTATGTGATCTCCATGGCATCCAATGCAAGTGATGCACTTGCTGTGGAACTTCTGCAAAAGAATGCCCGAATCTTAAATCAGGAAGATGTTGTGACAGCAGGGAATGAATATGTAGATAGAAAATTTATTCTTCATTTTTTCCATCTTGAGGAGAAAATGTCTTTTTTGGGCAAGAGTAATGATAGGTCATCAGGAAGTTAGGAGAGATAGTTATTCAACTGTTAATTTTAGTTTGGTAGGAATATTAATAATAGGAGAGGGATGGGTTGAAGGATTCATTCATGGAAGTCAGTAGTAAAAAATAGTTGGGCAAGGGAGAAAGCCCAGCCTCTCAAAAGCTGGAGCATTAGTCTGTAATTCTTGTTCAATAAAGAAATAAAGAGAAGCAAACTACCTGTTGGAGTTGAGATCCTATCAGTTTGTTTCCACGTCAATGACTTGACTTCTATAAATGTGTGTCCATATTCATTTTTTTGATTATTTAGTGAGTGGATCATGCAGAGTCCCTATACAGAGGATCGAAGAAAATTATTTGATAGATTTTATACCTAAGATTTATTATCTATTAAAGTATTATGGAAAATAGTTAGGATGTTTTTTAGATATTTACGATATTTATTTGTTAATTTCCCCTTTCGCAGATGTAATGTAGTGTAGCTTATATTTATGGATCCCTATGTTAGACTATTGAAGCAGATTCTGATATTTAATAGTGATTAAGATTGTTGCTTTCTATACTTATTTTATCTCTCTTTCCCCATTTTCTCTTCTCTCTCAATCCGTCTGCTTTTTCTGATCTCCTAAAACTATCTAATTCTTTTACCTACTATAAACTATCTAATTCTCTATTGTCATTGTGAAATAAGAGTCTTGATAATTAGTGATTTTGGAAGATGGTTCCAAAGAAGTCATGAGCCAACCTTTTGAATCTTCATTTAAAAAATAAACGATTTTGGGGATGAAAAGGTTTTAAATCTCGTTAATCTGGAGAGCTTTGTTTAACCATGTTAAGAAAGAGTAAACGTTTGTCTCTTATTTAATATTATTGCAGTTGAACGAGGGTTGTCGGAGCTCAGAAAACTGGGCATAGAGCAACAACTTTGGGAAGCATCAAGGAAGGAAATCGAACAACCCTCGGCTATTGCAGCTGGCAATTGGAAATCTACCGGATACTCTGATATTGGAGCGTGATGGACATCACGCATTGTAGGTACTACTTGTCATCCCATTAGACAAATTTTCCCATCGCATGTTTCTTAATTTTTACATGTTAGCAACATTTACCTCAACAATCCACTGCTAGATGTGGGTGTGGGTACATCATCTTTTATTTTGATAGGAATCTGGTAGACACTGTGGAGGCTATAGCAGTATTTATTTTTGAAGAAGGGTGTTACATATATGATTGGTTGGTTTTGTGGGTGTGATAGATTTCGAAAATGAACAACTTTGTCTTCAGATTTGAAGTTTGTAAATACATTAACATTGGATTTTTTTGGTTAAATTTATTTGTATAAGAAACAAATTTGTTTTTGAATGGGATATGACGTGTACAGGTTGTTTCTCTTTTTTTTTTTACTATTTCCGATTCTACCAATCAGAAATTCTGGAGGAAGTTATTAATTCTGGAAAAGAATTATGGTTTCAAGTAGAAAATGAATTATGATATGTACAGATGAAGAAACACTAGGAGAGATGTATATTCTATGCCTGTGCAGAGCTCACCTCCGGCAATGAGAACAGCCACGACTATCCACAGAATGACCCTCAATTTCTCCTGATAGCATCTTCTCGGCCAGAGTTGTTCTCTAAAATCTCATTATAGCTCTTCTCAAAGGTCTGGCTCTTAAACTCGGACTATATACTCTTTATATACCCTTCTTCAACCACTTTATCCCCGAACCTCTGTCACTTGAAGCACCATTTCTGCATTACATCTGCTATTCCCTTCACCTCCAGCTTTGTGAGCTGCCGTAAGACAATCATCTCATCCAATCTGTTCAAAAATTCTGGCCAAAAATACTGCTCATGTTCCTCGGTCAGCTAGCTCTTAATTCTGTCATAACTATTATTCTTATCAGCGTAATACACGTCGTGCTCTCGATTTTTTGTTTGAAGTCATTATGACAAGAGTTCTTGAAACCATCATGTTAAAAATGAATTTAGATCTCGAAGCTAAATTGGGTAACAAATATGTCAAAGCGAGGTTGTGGTATCAGACTACACTTGAATTTAGATTTTTGGAAATACAAATCAAAATGCTTGTTCATTCTAAATGATCCGTGAATGCATTTAGTTACCCAGGCGGTGATGTAAAATTCTGAATTTGCTCTGAGACATCAAAAAATTGGATGTACTCAACTATATTAAATAAATGAGTACTAACTGTTGATGAGTAATGAGTAACATCAGGTATATGCTACAATTTTATATGATGCTCAAGTATCATTAGCTCAATCCAACCTATTCAGAGGGTGGCTTAAAAACCCATTATCTCAAAACTGTTTTTGGAGTCAAAGTTTGACCAATACTTCCACGTTATGATCTCTGCCATTTGACTGTTTAATTTGAACCTCGTTTTTTTTTGGGTATTTGAAAGGAACAGGTTTGATACACTACTTGACTGGATTCGTACACTGGTTGGCGTTGTTTACAGAGAGATCTTGACGTTCTCTCGAACAAGATAATCCAACATCAATAGACGGTATTGAGCTGCTTCGACTTGGTCACTTAAAAGAAAAATGTTGTGAGATTTATGTATCCAAACGTACATTAAACCCCTCATGAGATGAGATGCAGGCCGAACATGATATATGAGATAAGCTTGTAGCATTTCTCTTCAACAATATGATATTTTCTCAATCTACAAGACAAATCTTTCAGCCTCGTGTGTCAAAAATAGGCAATTATTTCGCACTCGAATATCGCCTTTGAAGTGAGGAGATTAAGACCCTAAAACAGCACCAAATAGCTCACTCCATTTCATAAGTGAAAAAAAAACAAAACAGAGACGGTAAAAACTAAAATTAAAAAAATAAATGACAGCAACACTGCCACTGACCAAACCACATAGCAATAAATACCATAGTTTCATAATCAACAGACGTGTCTTTTTCACACCCTGTTCTCTGCAACACCCTTTTTTCTTCTCTCTTACAAATAAGGTTCTAGTGCGAGACTAGAGAGAGGAGGGTAATAGTAATAATATACCATCACCCACCAACAAAATGCTGCCACGTACACATCATCCATTGTCTGCAAAACTCACGAGGTTACTCATGCACTATTTAAGACATTTTTCACAAACCCTAGACCCTGTACCAGTTTGCTCATTTAAGTTCTTTTGTCCATTCCCTTTTTTTATTATTCCTATTTTCTCTTTTATCTTCATCGTGGTCCTCCCTCCAACTTGCCCAATCCTTATGTTCTAGTCAGTAATTGATGTTGCGAAGCATTTGAATTTTAGTTCTAATTGGATGAATTTTTTCAGCAGAATTGTCAAGTTTCGGTCCAATAATATAATATTATGCCAGATTCATGTAAAATCTGTAAATTTTATAAATAAATAAATTTCAATTAATTTTTTTGTGTCTATTTTATTTTCAAAATCAATCTACGTATTAAATGGATAATTTTTTTATCAACGGGTCAAAATTAATGCAAAATGAAAATTACAATAGTAATTAAAAATCAAAATAATAATTGGTAAATAAAAGGGTAATTAACAAAAAAAAAAACTCTGAACTATGAGCTCAGTGATAAACCAAACTTTAAACTAAGTTCGCTGACAACTAAAACTTTAAACAATAGGAAATGAACGATGCAAACATCGCAGTCACGTTTTCTATTAAAAGACATCTCTTGGACCTTTGGACCACCCGCAAACGTGCGATTGTACCCTTTTACATGAAAGTGAATGTCCGTATTTATAATGGACGTTAGTACTAAAATGAATGGACGTTCGCTTCTTAGGAAGGATGTTCGTTAATTCCTGAACGATAATAGGAATGACATCCACACTTTCAAATATATAATTTCGTGTATTTTTGTATAAGTGCAAACGTTCGCACATAAAGCATACATCCTTTCAACTCCATCTACATAAGTTGAAACTTGTAGCAGGAATCTAGTGGTAATTTCTACGCAAACCCTAAATCCTTAAACGTCATTCAAAAGTAAAAGAGTAGTAGAAATCAAGTATTTGAGTGTTACATGTCAAATGGTGTCAAGGAGAGGAACCAACAACCAAGAATCCAATAACCAAAGAATTTGTTCACTACGAAATAGAGGTGGAGCTTATTTCGGAATTTCAGGCCGATGAGATTGGTGCATGCTCATTGGGAATGTTCTTCCTTGAGTTTTTGTCTGGGGAAGAAGTATAGTTTGTTAAACGTAGTTAGAGAAGAAGTCGTAGATTATGCGTTGAAACATA
This sequence comes from Begonia loranthoides, assembly GCA_022433065.1. Classification (NCBI taxonomy): domain Eukaryota; kingdom Viridiplantae; phylum Streptophyta; class Magnoliopsida; order Cucurbitales; family Begoniaceae; genus Begonia; species Begonia loranthoides. The sequence continues at coordinate 6,933,407 of CM039483.1, forward strand.
GGTATGGGATAAAGATCGTCAAAAGTGAATCTCATCAATTGACGGCCTTGTGCAAAGAAGGATGCAATTAGCGGATTCACGCTTCAAAAATGTATGATAAACTTACGTTTCAAATAAAGAGCTATAAAAAGGTTCACACGTGTTCATGGCAGATGGAAAGCTGACATGCTTCTGCCATATAGGTGGCAAACCAATATTTTAACAGGTTCAAAAGTCAAGTCACATGGGATGTTCCTTCCATCATTGAGACAGACAAGAAGAATTTTAATGTCAACATTACCCTGAGTCTTGCTAGAAGGGCAAGGAATGAAGCTCAAATATTAAACGAATGGGATGACAACAAACAATATAAACAACTATGGTCGTACAGAGAGGAGATTCAGAGATCCAATCATAGCAGCACATTGGTTGTTAGCATAAATAGAAATGATATTAAGCTCTATCCAATATTTAAAAGGATGTACATGTGTTTGACTACGTGCAAGAGAGGTTTGCTGGAGTGTGGTAGTCTATTATTTGCTTGGATGAATGTCACTGCCCAAGTTAGTTGCTCACAGCAGTCAGCTTTGACGATAATGATAGAATTTATCCATTTGCCACAGTAGTAGTTAAAGCAAATTACATTATCAAATGTACAATTATAGTAGTAGGAAAAAATGACCATTAACAAATTACATTAATAACAAATGTAACAATTACACTTGTCAAAGATCGACGACGTTGAACCCTAAATTGAGGTTCATATATACATGTGAGGAGTGCTTGAAAAGGGACCATAAGGATGGAATCCGCTTTGTTTACATCTGCGAATCACCGACATATTGATAGGGTCTGAGAGTTGAAATATGACATGGGGGCTAAAATAGAAAGAACTAAATGAGTATGTAATTTAAAAGTACAATGATTATGCAATTGTCTCTCATAACATCACTTGATAGCCTTAATGGCTATGCAGGTCAACTGATGACATGAAATATGTCTACTTTGAGTGTGTCTGAAGTTAAAATCATATATTATAAGTGGTTTGACTAGGGAAAAAATATTGCAGGAATGATTAAAAGTTGTTAGCTTAAGACTATTAAGCTTAATTGTTTTGATGATGAATGATTAATTTGATGATAAGTTGTTTATAACTTGAATATGATTAAATTGTTTATCATTTAATTTATCTTTGATCTTAATTGGAAATACCTTGTAAAATAGGTATTTAGTTTTTCTAACATGTTTGTTAAAGTCTTTGTAGTGAATGACTTAATCTTTGAGATGAATGACTTTTGAACGAAGTAAAACACGAAGGGTGGTCGACCAAAATGAAGAGGTGGTCGAACGATAATCTTTTAAAGAGCAAGCAATATCAAATAAGGTAGTCAACTGGTGACAAGGTGGTCGACCATAAATCTTACAGATTGCTCGATGTTTTTGACGTAGTAAAAGAGGTCGACCAGGGTGACGGCCGTTGACCAAAAATATGGTAGAGAGCATACACGTTTCTAGAATGTATTGAAGCAGTCGACCAGGGTAATATTGTTCGACTAGTGAGGTGGACCAGGGCAAGAAAGTTGGTCGACCAGGAGCTTGAAATATTACACACAACGGTCATATAGCGGTCGACCAAAATGTTTGAGTGATCGACCGCTCAGCAGCTTGGCTGGAAAAATGTATAAATAGAGGAAAGCTCCGTGAGAAGAATCATCTTAAGCAAATTGTCAAAGTCGAAGTGCTGCAAAATTGTTTAACCTTTGGAGCCTTCATTCTATTGCTTGAGAAACCTCACTTCTTGTCTAATCATTGGTGTTATCCACATTGAGAGTAAGGTTGTGTTGTATTGAATTTTGTCAACGAACAATTGGTTGTTGCGTGTGAGTGACAGTGAAGTTATTCTAAGGTTGGATTGACACTCAGTAAAGTCAATCATATGTAACCAAAGGTTAAAGTAAAAAGATCTTCAAGAAAGAGCCTTGAAGAACGGACGTAAGCATGTTTGGTCGAACCACGTCACTAAATTAGTTTGCATCCTTCTTACCCTTCTCTTTGATTACATATTTTGATTGTGCTTGAATCATAATAATTATTGAACTCGCATTAGATCACTTAGCATTTCTTGAATAGTAAAATTATTTTAATCCCCCCCCCCCCCCCCCCAGGCTAACTTAGATCATAAAAAAGTGACTTACATGGATCCACTCAAGAGTCATAAGCGAGTCCCTCAGTTGGACGTCAACTATTTCTTCCTCATTCAATGTGTCGTACTGCATAAAAAGAAAGCATTCAAGAGATTTATTAACATATCAGCTTCTTATATAGATTAAATATTGATAAAAAGTTATTTTCACCAATTCAAAGATTGACTTTTGCTTTGGAATGGTGAGAGTTGTTTCTTGAAAACATTGTTTTTTATGAATAAAGATGACACAAAGAAGGATGTCTTAAGCATACAATCAAAACTAAAAATTACTTTGAAATGAAATTATATAGTTTCTTACTACAATGCCCAAAAAAATACCACATGTCTCCAAATTGTTTTTAGTATTTGCACGTGTCAATCTCATGAAATCCTCCATTAATGAAAAAAACTGCAATGATCAATTTAAGCACTACCATCAAGTTACTAAGTGTAAATTTGATACATTACATAAAAGAAAATTGAAGACATACCACGAGCCAATTTTGATGTGAAACAAGTCTTGGAACTCCTTCATTCTATGGAGGACTCGTTGCCAATATTTTCTAAACTTTGGCAAGTGTTAGAGGAGGAGACAGTTGCTTGATGAAAAGATAGTTGCATAGTTGTAACACATTGTTATATCTAATTCAAAGAACCTAACCAGAACTAATGCATATATGGAAAGTGCATACATACTAAAAGACTAACAGACATCCGTCCGGTCTGGCATCGGAAGCTAGAGGGACTGCTGGAGGGGTTGCTAGCGGGTCTGCTGGCAAACCCGGGCTGCTAGAGAATCCACACAACTCCTTAACTCATCCACGAGCGGCTGTTGAACGACATGAAGCTCTTCAATTCGTCGGCCAGTGGCCCGTCTTTCATACACTTTAAACGTTGAGATTTAAAACACTTTTTCTTTTATAAAATATAGTGTAGCTGAATACTTTTTTAAATGAAAGCATTTGAGAAAAATGAAATAAATATCATGAACCAAATTTCTTTCTTTGAATCCTTTACATTATACAAATCAAATCATGAAATGAAAACCATTTACATTCTCTTTTTTCTTTATCCTTTAGCCTAGCCAGCCACAAGATCCGCAACACGTAAATCGTCTATCAACTGCTTCTTTTCTAGTTATCGTGCATACCTACATCACAACGTAAACTAGAAGCCTAATGCTTAGTAAGAAATGATATGCAATATGAATCATGTAATGTGCTTTACATAAAACATTTTCTATTTTTATTACTTCTCTTTACATATTTCTTTTCATTTTATCCTTAGAACTCAACTCATGGCCTCAATCATTGAGGGAAATTTTGTCCCAAGCCTCTATCATTGGGGACTAGTTCCCAAAGCCTCTATCAATGAGTTAAGTATCCAAAGCTTCACAATGGGAACTTGTTCCCAAAGCCTTAACATATCATTCAGTTCTTAATTCCCTTTCTCTTTCTTTACATAAAACTATATGTATGATAAATCATTTTCGTAACATTTCATAAAAACAACGTGATGCATGAACATACATGTACCGACCCAGTTTTTATTTCTTTTGAAAATGCATAAATTCAGAACTTTTCTTTTTATAAAAACGTCAAAATATTTTCCTTTATAAAACCTGATCATTAAAACTCTTCACTTAAAACATTTATCATTTGCAGCGGAAGTAATAAAATCATTTTATGAAACGCAGCGGAATTAAAACAAGCATTAAAGAATTTTAGTTAATTTACAAACCCTTTTACACATAAATTCTCATTTACTTATTTAGCCAGCCAGCCACAAGATCCACCCGTGCAAATCCTTCATCAACTGTCTTTGACATGTTATCTTGTTTCTCGTACATACCTACATCACAAGACTTAACTAATGAGCCTAATGCTCAGTAAGTGATATAAAATAAAATAAACATGCTATGCATTTTTGAAATCCTTTTTCGTTTTCTGTTTCCGTTTCTTTTCCTTTTCTTTCCAGTTTCATTTCGCATTTCATTTCCTTGCTTGTTCATTCTTCTTGATCTTAACTTTACTTGATCTTTCTCTTTCCATTTCTCTTTTAATTTCATTTTCTAGAAGGGAACCTATCTGTTCCATATATCAAGGGAATGGATACATCATATAGTCGTGTAGCTATCCGTCACCCGGGATACATCATATGGCCTCACTACCATGACCGTCACCATTCTCTTTTTGTTGAAGACGTTGGGGCTTTTCGTACAAGAGAAATGATGAACACTAGAGTCCACATGGTTAACCGTCACCCCGATAAAGAGATACATCATATAGTGTCCCCACCGATGGACAGTCACCAAATTTCCCTAACCCCCAACGCCTATTTACGTTTATTCAGTGACACGATGGATATTCCTACAGCTAAGTGATGGTTGTTCGCTCGGGTGATCAGCCCTTGAGAACACCGTTCACTTAGTATGTATGAGCATCCATTCCACCACTTTTGTTTTTCCTTTTCAAAACCATGCATGAAAACCATTTTTGTATCTTTTGAAAACCATGATGCTCGTGAATGCACACAATTCTATCACATCTTTCCAATAATCTTTAAACATGCTCGTCTATGAAACATATCATTAAAAGAACCTAAATCTAATAAACATCCAGCAATAATAGCGCAATATATGGAACATGCTCAATTGTAGTAAAGCAGTAAACAACCTAAATATTCTATGAATGCAGTAAACACGTAGCATACAACCCTAATTCTTGCAATATAGGGTCCGAAGAACAAAGCACAGTAAGTATCAATTTACTTGGCACCCACGATGCGTGTAGCACTCCAATTTAACCTTCACAATACCTTTAGAATAAACGACCATTAATCATTAATATCGTCAATAAGAATTTCAACTACTTGATACCATTATTCCTCGTTTGTTTTGCAATAAAATGTTATAATCTAAATGTCTCAATTCACTAAATAGTCCACAACCCATACTTAGCACAAGGCATCCTAAACCAACATATATTATCCTTCATGACAATAATGAACAGAGAGCCGAGACAAAACATTTAATCAATGTCAAGAGAGCAAACCAACGCTGTAATACGTTTCAATATCCATACCCCAACAATTTATCCCAACTAACCTGAAATCAACATTTCCTCAAATTAGCATTACATATTATAGTTAACAAAACCATGGTTTAGCAGGCAACTAAAGCATTTCCCAAGACCAACCGAGCAGTAATAGCAACAGGGCATTTCCATATATATATATATATTCAATGATCCAACATGGCATGAAAATATCTTTGAGCAATCAATAATCCATACAGACAATCATAACTAGAACTGAACATCCAAACAGCAAGGAGGTGAATCCAACTTACCAACCAACGACCAAGGGGAGCAGCATCCAATTCCAAATGACAGAGAACATATGATTCAGCCCCATCAAAGCCTAAAGACCCGAGGAACCCAGGGAGAAGAACTCTCCTTCTCCATCACCTTCACAGCTTCTTCCTCATCTCACAGTTTCACACTCAGGAATCAGCTTCTTCACACCTCTGAACCTATTGCAGCCACCAAAGAGAAAACTACTCTCTGCCAAAACCCAAAGGCAGAATGTATAAGCTCTCCCGACCAAACAACACCCGAGGAAGCTCGCCATCAGTTTGTCATCCACGCGGGCACCTCGAGCCACACCAATGTTGGCTCCTATACAGACAGGAACCAACAGGATAGACCAATTCGGACCGAACCGTAGGCCGAACCAACCACAGCCCTCACGAACCGACGTCCCATGCATCCGCCAACATGAACGCGCTCCTTGCTGTCTCCTCGCCGTCCCTGCCAGACGCCACCAGTCAACCAAAATCAACAAGGCAAGTCCAACATACCTCAATCCGGTGTTGCCTCAGTCCATCTCGCGAAGCTCAAGCTCGTCGCACCCGTCGCCAGCCACCACCTCGAACACCCGAGCTAGAGCCATGCGGTTTGTCGTCCACGCGTCATCGCCGGTCATCTGCTCGTTCGCTGAACGTCACCTCGTCACCGCGAGTTCCCCCAGTCTCTTTCCTGATCTCTCTCTCTCTCTCTCTCTCTCTCTCTCTCTCTCTCTCTCTCTATCTATCTATCTATCTGTTTTCAGCAAATGGTCGGGCTGCTCTTCCTTCACTTGATCATTTCTCCTTTAAGCTGAACCGGTTTGGTTCAGTAGAAATTGAACCGGTTCACCACCACAAAATATCAATTTATAACATTTTATTTTGACCCCCCTCATTTCATTATTTCTAATTTCTCAATTTAATTAATTATAAATCTTCAATTAATATTAAATACATTTATATGTCAAATATACGTACTGTATGTTAATCAACCCAAATTCCAACTCTCGACTTATCCCGAACATTGCTTGATAATAATTACTGGCCCAATTTAGATTCTTCAATAATTATCCAAATAATTCTATTACACCTATTTAAAATTTTTCAATTATTTTTACTTAATTGGCTACAAATAATCGGGGTATTACAATACATGAATGCATACAATTTCTCATATTGTCTAGCACATCATTTACATGTAAAATTCTCAACCCATAGTACGATCATTTGAACTTAACATTTAATAAGCATAATCATCAATCAACATGTCAAGAACAACACATCCTCAAGTAACAACATGATCAAGATTTAACATCTATCATAAAACAATAAAATCCTACCTCTTGTGATGTATCCCAAAAGGGAAAAACACATACAATCACTTCTTATCTCTATTTCTTAAAGAAGATGAGAGCACAAGGTTTCCTCCAAATTGAAGTCTTCTTCTTCCTCTTTCCCTTCTTCCTTTCTTCTTCTTCTTCCTCTTCTCCTCTGGTTCCCTCTCCTTTCCCCTTAAGCTCTTTCTCTTCTTCTCACGATTATCCCCTCTTTTCTCAAGCTTTCCCCTTTTAATATAAGTTAAATCCTTCTTCAGTCATTCTAAGCAGGAGGTGGCATTCCTGCAACAAATAAATAGTGAGTCATCACCAATAAAAACATGACATGAAACTCTAATTCTGATTACTTTTTGAATTATCGGTCGATCACCTTCTTCACTTGATCGACTATAAAACAGCCCAAGATTAAACTCTGTATATTCTTCAATATACCGATCAAACATCTTTTTCAGCCAATTGACCACAAACTCACAAATTTAACAATCTGAAAAGAAGTCAATCGTTCATTGATCGTCCGCAAAACTTCCTCATTTTGAATATGTAATGAAGGTGAACGACCGTTTACATTTGGATTGATCGCCTCTTCATCCAAGAGCTTCTAAACTTTAAATCTATGTATAGTCGGTCGTTCAACTCCCATTTGAACGACCACTCCCTCCCTCAAAGGTCCCATAACCATCTAACTTTTCACTCCTCCATAAGTCACAACACAAAACTCCCTCATTACATTATATTTCACAATTCCAAGCACCAAACATTGATATAACAAGATCTTATTCTTACCATGATAAAATTTGGGGTATTACAAGAATCCACACGACTCCTCAGCTCATCCATGAGTGGCTATTGAATGGCTTGAAACTTTTCAATTCGTCAGCTCATTGCTTCAATTTAGCTACCATAGGCTGCAACCGAGGAAGTCAAGCTCTCGAAGTAGCCTACAATCTATTTCCACCTCTCCTTAGAGATCGACATAGAGTGAGAGGATTAAGGAGGGGGCTAAACAATATTGCCATTCACCTCCAATGCCTCATAATGGATCTTGGACTTTGTAGCTTTTCCGGATCACACCATTCCTCCCTTCTTTGAGAAGATTTGTCCTCAAATCGCCTACATCATACAAAGGCAAGTCAATAATATTTAAAGAAAATTTAGGATAATTCGATATTCATTATCATGGATGTATTCCAAGGCTCAGAAGTATCCCTCTCCTCGTGGTGGCAACATATGCTTTTGATGAATGACAAGCTTTTCTTTATCTCCAATAATGTTAGCAAACGGTGAGCAATATATAAAATAATGAACATTCACAATATATATAAACTCAACATTTGTTTCTATAAATTGGCCACAATCCACATCATCATCAAAGCATTCAATAACAATTTTCCCAAAAGAATATTTAAGCACACAATCCATAATAATCGTAGGAAAACTAGAAATATGATATAATCCATAAAACATATTCATCCATGCATGTTTAAGTATAACTACAAATTCTTAATAACTATTCTTCAAATCAAACTTAGAACACATGCATTTTCTAACAACTTCATTGAATGACAACTTGTGTTTTTCATTAAGAATGTCAAATGTTAAGTAACATGTATTATAATGAACAATTAAGACACATGCAAACTCAACATTTAGTAAGCATTTCTTCAAATTATCACATAATTGAATTTCTCTTAAAATAACAAAATTTAAATCCAAGTGTTCATTATGCGATTCTACAATCTTATCATATTCCAAATCTTCATCAAAACATATAATAGCTATTTTCCCAATAACAAATTTAATCACATGGCTCATCAATTCCATAAAAATATTATAAAGATCAATTATTAAACATGGTATAATCGACCACTCATATAGTAAAAATAACAAATCATATAGTCCATGCTTACTTCTAAATACAATTTTTCAATATCCATCCTTTAAATCAAACTTAAAAATTATGTTTGCACCAAATAGTTCATCTAGGACTTTAAAGACATCAATTAACAATTTATAAGGATAATACTTAGGAACAAACATGTATGCATCTTAAATAATAATCCTCTATGCATACACAAATCGAAACATGCAATCATTTCACAATCAATCCCAAACTTTCTATAAAAATCTATGCATGCTTCTTTTCTACAATCAATCCAAATTCTCTCAAACCCTAAGTTATTATCACACAAATTTTCAATATTTTCAAGCTTTAATAACTTAATTTTAAGAGTTAAATCATACATTTTTGACAAAGGGTTGGTAACCACAATGTCCTTACCTTTGTAGTGAATATCATGTGGACACACCTTGATGTACTCCATCCCCGGATATTCAATCCCCTTTAGTGGTGTTATGTCCCTTGATAATTCCTTTGGATGTATGTCTTTATTATCCTGCAAAATAAGTGAAACATCCACTAAAAATAAAAGAGTTAGTTTATGGGAGGCAAAACAAATATTTTGACATAAAAGTAAAAACATCTCACTATTTTTCTCACACTTTTTCATCACTCCAATGCCTCTCCTTTCCTTTTCTCCCTCAGATTTTACCTCTTCTCCCATTATTTTTTTCTCCTTCTCTCTCTCAGTTTTTCTTTTCTCATCCCCAATTTATTTTCTTCCTCATTGTCTTTTTTGCTCACTTTATTTTTGGTTTTTCTCGCTATGGCTCTTTTATCTCTTCTTTCACTTTCACCTTTTTCCTTTTTAATTCTTTTTATTTCTTCAACTTCCAAATCTTTTTCAACTACTCCACAATCTGAATTTTCTTCCTTTGCTTTGGTTTTGGCGCAACTTTGGGACTCTTTGGCAATCTTTTCTTGATCTTTGCTAACTTCCTCAACTTGCACATTTAAAACTCTCTTTGGGACCAACAAATCTTCTTTTATGGAGTCTTCCACTTCTATATTGCTAGATTCCTCAAGTGGTGGCATTTCATCATCACTTACATTCTTTACATCTCCCATTTCAAACTATTCCTCTTGTGTGCCTCTTTCATTGATTGCTCCACTTTATCACACTCTTTTTACTTGTCTTCACTGCATCTTGTCTTTCCTCAATTTCTCTCTCTTCTATCAACTTATCTTCTTTGTTGACTTTACTTCCTTGCTTTACTTCACTTGAATCATCAATCACCTCTTTAGAACTCAATGGTGCCGTGACTATTGGTTTCTTCTTCAAATAAGATTCATAATGTTTCTCACAATTGTCTTGTAATTTTTGACTTAATTCCCTATGATAGTGTAAAGGAACAAACTTCTTCCTCATGATGGCCCTCAAGTTTTCCCAAGTCTGAATTAGTGGGTCTCCATATCACTTTTGATCCTTTAATAATTGTGTTCACCAAATGTTTGCATAATCCGTGAACTTATAAGTGACCAACTTGATTTTCTTTGCATCCTTGTAGTTTTAACATTCAAAAGCAAGATCCACTTTTTGCTCCCACTCTAAATATATCCCCGGATCTCTTTTTCCTTCGAAAAATGGAATCTTTTCCTCTATTTTTCTCAAACTACCATCTTTCCTATCCATACAGAATTCTTATTCAAAACCTCTCCTTTGGTTATTTACCTTCTCAAACTTAACTCTTTTAAAACTTTTCCTTTCTCGGCCATTGGTAGGATTTGGTGTTGCTAATCGATCCATCCTCAAATTTAAGGCTTGGAATTGCTCTTGCATAGTCCTCATACGCGTCCTCAAATCCATGTTCGCTTCTTTTCCACTTCCACTTGACTCCAGATCAAGAACCAATCAAACAAGAAAAACGTTAGTAAGATAATAATAAAAATTTAGACCTTTCCACTCACTCACGTGTTTCGCTCAATTGATGGATCACTCCACTTGTGTTTGCACTCAAAAGGCTTTTATAAGATGATCTCACACTTGGCCTTTTACCACTCTTTCTTCCCTTTTAAGTTCTTTACTCACAACTCAATCAAAGAAAAGAAAGAATTTTCAATCAAGCACAAACTACGAAAAATCAAACTTTTTTTCAAACTTTAAATTCAAATTTCCTTCAAGTTTGATCAAAATCAAGCTACTCAAACTATTTATTGTGATTAAGTAGTCTAAGAAACAAATACCTTGAATTTGAATAAGGAATTATGGAACTTTCCCAAAAAAGAAACTTTTCCTCGAAAATTTCTGAAAACTGACAGAAATAAATCAAAGATTGGATATTTGAAATATACTCTTTGAGATGGATCCAATGGTGATTTTCGATTTTCAAGAAGAATCTTTTTTGCTGGCTCTTTTTTCTTTTTTGTGAAATAAAAATCACAATTTTTTTGTAAAAGATGATCAAAAGGAATAACTTTGTTTTGATGTGTGATCGTAAAGGTCAAACCTTTTTTTGATAGATGAAGAGAAAGCAAATATTTTTTTTTGATATTTTTGAAGGTAGATCGTAAAGATCAATAAAAAAAGAAAATTGATGCAAAAAAGTAAAGATAGCACCTTGATTGTGATCGAGCCAACGCTTTGATACCAACTGATGTGAACCTAGGGTATACGAACCCTAGAACTTACAATGTATGCGGAAAAACAACGGATCATCTCACGAAACAAGTTCAAAGAAGTAAAACTTCAACCCTAGTCAAACCTATCGACTAGAACTAGAGTATTCCGATGAGGAGGTTGACCCTAACCAAACTCGTTGGTTGAACCAAAGCTATCAAAAAGATTTGATCTTTCAAGAATCCACTTGAAGAGATCAAGTTCTTCGCAAAAAACTCAAGAGAAGAAAATCTCCCAAAAAGCAAAAGCACTCGATTCAATTTTGTCAAAAGGTTCTCATAATTGTTCCCTAAGGTACTTTTATAAGCTAAAAATAAATTAAACCTTACCCTAATAAACAAAAAAGGATACCTAGTTTAAAGATAAAATAAAGAAATAATCAAAATTTGAAGATTTGGCTGCTGGTGCGTGGAGACATGGGTGAACCGCTTGGTGTGAGTGCTGGTGGGCTGGTGGGCTGGTGGGCCCTCATGGGCTACAAGAGCGTCTGGGCTTCGGACAATGTTGATGAGTTGCACGTAGTGGACTGCAGACAGACTGATGGTGAGGTGCGCTGTTGAAAAATAATGTTGGGTCACGCAGGTCGGATGAGGTTGGGCCGCGAAGAAGTGCGCTGGAATGGCTGGGCCGCGCAGAGTGTGCCCGTTGTTGGAAAGAGGCGTGGGTTCGTATGCGGGCTGGCCGAGCATGGGCAAACGGGCGTGTGAGTGGGTTAACCTGCGAAAAATGTGTGGCACTATCGAAACAAGACACTGGGCCGTGTGCGCTGTCATAATGAGAAGCTGGGCCGCACGCACACTGTCGGAATGAAATACTAGCCCGGGCTGCTACTGGGCACGCTGTGCGAGCTGCGCTGTCTGAATGGGCACGTTGGGCTCACTATAGGTGGGTGTTCGGGCTTTTGGAAAAATGGTCTCCTTTTGCATCCTTAGCCTTGGGCCTCCTGTACTATCTCCTCTTCAATACTTAGCAAGCTCTTCAAGGCTTTTGGACCATGGCTCTTAGGCTCCCTTTCTTGGATTTCTCCCACAAAAAATTGTGGTTTTTCCATCACCTTCTTAGTTCTGTCTTTGAGCCTCCAATGCCTCCAAATGGCTCTTGGTCTTTGTGGGTTTCCCAAATCACAATAGACGTCAAATGAGCTTGTGTAACCGTTGTCAAAGGAGGTTGTGTAGCCAACATGGATGGAGGTTGTGCACTCTTGAATAGCCACTCTCCTCTGACTTTCGTCATCCCCATCTAAGCCAAAGTCACTTGATTGTAGACATCAAGTGCCTTTTCTTTGATTCTTGGCTTGTTGGGAGGGAACGCCAGCCTGCTACTGTTACCAATCTTTTGAACCAGCCAGTTGTAGGGGAGGTTCTTCCTTAGGCTATTCAAAATGTCCTTCATGAGATTCATAACCACGTAGTGGTTGGCCTATTTGACATTAGGATATTTGTTTTGATGATATATGTTTTAATTATTTAATTAAGTTGTTTGTTATGTAGTTTTTGTGTGATATTGTGCATATTGGTTAAATTAATTTGTTTTGCATGCATTTGATTAAATTTCGTGTTGAAAATCATTTGAGTAATCTTTATTGATTTCTTGGATTGTATAATTTTTTATAGCTTTCAATTTAAATATTGAAGGACAATTTTTATTTAGACCTCCATTTTTTATGAAAATGATTATGTATATTGGAAGTATAGAATGAAAATTTATTTACAATCTCTAGATTATGATATTTGGAACATTATAGAAAATGGCCATTTTATTCTTCTTAAATAGAATTCAAGCATGCGATAATGTTTAAGATATTTGGAAATTACTTGGGATTATTCATGAAGGCACTAATCAAGTAAAAGAAACTAAATTGAGCATGTTTATTCATGAATATGAATTATTTTGCATGGATAAGGATGAAAACATTAGTTGTATGTTTACACATTTTACTAACTTTACTAATGGTTTAAAAGTGCTTAGTAGAGTTTTTCCCAACGAAGAGTTGGTGAGAAAGATTCTTAGATGCCTACTGAGAGTGTGGCAACCTAAAGTCACGAAAATCCAAGAGGTACATGATCTCAAAATCTTAAAGAAAGAGGAACTCATCGGTTCCCTAATGATGCACGAGTTCATGTTGTTGAGCAACGAGAAAGAAGAGCAAAAAGAAAAAGGAATTTTCAAACCAAGGGATATTGCTCTCAAAGGGGCTCTGAAAGCACTCAAGTTGATTCCGAGGAAGAGGATAAAGATGAGGAAATCAAATTCATAACCAGGAAGTTCAACAAATACCTCCTATGGAAGAAGGAAAAAGGGAGAAGGTGATCGTTTGCCTTAGATGCGGGAAACCCGGACATATATCTACTGAATGCTCTAAAGCAAAGAAGAAATTAAATCATTCAAGGCCACTTGGGACGATAGTGATGAGAGCTCTTCTTCCGAGATTGAAGAAGTTTCTAATTTTTGCTTCATGACCAATGAAAAAAAGGTACACAACTCATTTAGTGATTTAGATAGTGATATTAATGATAATGATTAGTTGTTGGATGCTTTTAATGAATTGTTTGATAGATTTAATGTACTTAAACGCAAATATAATTCATTGAAAAAGAATAACAATGATTTGATGAAAAAATAGGTTGAATTGGTTAAATCTTTTGAAAATCAAAATTTTAAATTGAAAAGCATGGTTGGGATTTCTATAATTGTGAATTAAATGCTCAAAATAGTTATTTGAATTTCATTGTCTTAAAATTCACAAATTGTAGCAAAAACTTTAATATGCTCCTAGAAAAGCAAAGGGTTACATTTGACAAAGTCGGAATTGGCTATCAACCATTTGCTAAAAAGAAAAATTATAATAATTTCTTTGTTTATCCTACTATTTGTAATGCATGCAATTGTATAGGACATATATCTTTTAGTTGCTCTATGAAATTGAATGACAACTTCTAAAATGGTTTGGGTTCCAAAAGGAATCATTCCTAAGGATAAGCTACCCAAAAAGGTTTAGGTGCCTAAGAAAAACACTTAAGTGTTTTTTCGATTTTGGGAATCAAGAGTAAGCAATTAAAGTGCTTTAAATTACTTAATATTGATACTCTTGATTTTAAGTAAATGAATAGTATGCATATAGGTTAAAAGTTCATACTTTCATTTAATATTGATTCTATTGGTTGCATTTTTTTTTTTGGTATCATTGGTTCATTTTTTTTCTTTTATCGTTCAATTGTTTTAATTCTTCAATTGGTTATTTTGGTTTTAATTTTTTATTAATCCAACAATTGGTATCATATAATGAAGGATTGTTGGAATTTGATTTTGATGTCTATTTGATCCTTATTGAATTGAAAATGTTTATTGACATAGGGGAAGAAAATAGAATTGTTTGTATTTAATGCTATCTCCAACGCTTATATATGTTTAATGACAAAGGAGAGAGTAAATTTAATTGAATGATTTGCTTTGATTTTCTATAGCCCCAACCTTTTTTTTTGGTAAAGTTAAAAGGGGGAATAATATTTGATTGAAATCATAACTGATGAATTGAATTGTTGATTTGATTTGTTGTTTTTTCTATATATTCTTGTTGATAATTTTATAGGGGGAGAAGAAAATAGATTATGTGATTACTTGATTTATTTCCCCAACCTTTATGTATGTTTTTATGGCAAAAGGGGAGAGATTTATTTTTTTGTCTTTGGATATCCTTCGCATTGATTCTTTTTTATCATGACATAAAGGGGGGAGAACTTAGGATAAGTTGTTTAGAAAGCATGCTTTGCATTAAATTAAATGTGATAGATTGCATAAACTAAAGGGGAGAAATCATATCATGCAATACTATAAGCACATGATTAGGATAGGTAAATAAACAACTTAATATGTTTTGTCATTATCAAAAAGGGGGAGATTGTTGTCCTATTTGATATTAGGATATTTGTCTTGATGATGACTGTTTTAATTGTGTAATTAAGTTATTTATTATGTGGTTGTTGAATTATGTAAATATGTTATTAATCTTTATTGGAAATACCCTTAAAACAGGTATTAATGTTTTCTAACATATTTGCCTAAGTTTATGTAGTTTATATGATGATATTTGGGACTTAGTGAATTCGAGAAGTGCATTTCTACAGGAAAAGGTCTACCAAAACAAAGTGCTTGAAAAACAAGTCGACCAGTTGATCGACCGCAAGTCAAAACAGATTGCTCATTAGTTCTGCAATCGAGGAAGCGGTCGAGCAGCGAATATTTGGTCAACCAAAACATTAAACAGACTGCTGCAGGCGGTCATAGTGATCGTCCGCAAAATGGACAAAGTCAAGCGAAGAACTAAATCTTGAATAAAGCGGTGAACCAAAATAAAGAAATTGGTCGACCGATAAAACTGGATAACACAATGGCTCTTCCAACGGTCGACCAAAATGGAAATGATAACACTATGAAGTTCAAAGTAACGAAGAGAGATCGCAGCGAAGCCCATCCAAAATTTATACTCGATCTCTCACTTGTATTTGAGTGTCAAACATTAAAAGGCTAGATTGACGCCTGTGAAGATCAATCCAGAGGGTGACGCCCTAAGAACAGTCTGTAAAGATTTGTTTGACACCCATGAAGTCAAACATCACCAATGGGGAGGTTGGGTGATCAAGGATCTCCAGGACAAAAACTTGGAGCACGGACGTAAGCTGGGGGTTGCCGCACCGCGTGAACAAACTCAGTGTCATCTCTCTATCTCTACTCTTTATAATTGTTTGGTTTAATATTTGTGATTGTTTGATTTAATATTTGTGATAAATCACTTAGAGTTTAGAGAAATAAATTTCGCATGAAACTCACCCACCGCCCTTCTCTATAGGCGTGCATCGATTTTAAAAGTATCCAAGGTTGAATCTCTTCTTGTTGTAGAGCTTCTCCATCACATAGAGATCCATGAAGCTAACATGATCTCTATGTCTATCTCGAGGCAGAATTATGTGGGTTATCATGTGATGGAGACTCCAGTTTGGCGTTTAAGTCCTTGGATTTTGGCTTATAAAAAGATCCAACGTTGAGATTGCAGTGCAACTATTGCAGTAATGTCAAACCTTCTTCTTGTTTAATGAACTCTAGATCCTTGGATACGTGAAAATACTTCTTAGTTGGTTCATCTGTGGAGCATCCAATTAGCTCATTTAACTCATTGATAGTTATTCTAATCTCCTGTTCAAACATATACGTCCTTAGCTCCAAGGGTTGGTTTCCCAGCTCTAGATTCACACAAAACAACTTGACAATCCGCTCATAATAATATCCCTCCATCTTACACAACCCAACAAGTTCAATGCGTATCTTTTATTCCTAAGTTTGCAAACGCATAGAATTCTACCCTCCTAGAGATAATAGTAGAACAACATCTGATATTATTATCGTACCTTTCTTTGGACGACATCGCCCTAAATGCCGGTAAAAGGTATTCTTGTGTTGGTAGGCGGGGATGGGTCGAATCACCTTGTGATTGACCTTGAGCTACGGAGGGAGTAGTTTTACTTTCATGGTGATTTTTCTAGTCTTTAATGCCATCTTAGGGTTCCAGAGATTTCGGAACTTGAAAAGTCGTTTGGAAATCACCTAGGTCAATCTTCTTGCTCACAGCAGACGTCCTTCCAATTTGTTGAAAAGACGTCTGCACGTATACAAAAATGCACAACATTATATATTTGAAAGTACAAATGTCCTATTAATATTCACAGATTAACGGACGTCCTTCCTAAGAAGCAGATGTCCACTCATTTTAGTACAGACATCCACTTCTATGTAAATGGGTATACGTGGACGTCCGTTATAAGTACAAATGTCAGCCTTCATGTAAAGAGGTACAATCAAACATTTACGTGGACGCCTGAGAGACGTATTTTAATGGAAAACATGACTGCGAGGTTTGCATTATTCATTTTTTATAGTTCAGGGTTTAATTGGTAACAAACTTAGTTTAAGGTTGGGTTTGTCACTAATCTCATAGTTCAGGATTTATTTTGTTAACTATCTTAAATAACATTATCGATAATGTTTTGAATTTTAAATAAATTTTAGGGAAATTAACACCACAGACCCTATAGTTTACAATCAATAACAAGTCAAACCCTCACTAAAAACTAAAACTCTGAACTATTGAAAATTCTCATCGGCGACCTCGCAGTCATGTTTCTCATCCAAATAAGTGGTTCTTAACGCCTCCTTTTGTCAAATAGAGATGAAGGACGTCAATTAGGGGGG
>CM039483.1:6951102-6994205 GCA_022433065.1 Begonia loranthoides
AAGATTATCGAGCGATGGCTAACAATCTTCATTAGTAGTTGGATTGAGGAAGGACGTACCCCGCTCGAAATTGACGGCTAGGATTGAATCTGTCAATTTCCAAAGGCAATGGGGGACGACATTCTATGGCCGTTGGATCTAGCGAGAGACATCCCTTATCGAGATTAACGGTCTTGATTGAAGACGAGGAACGTTTGTTTTGGACCGAATGTCATTTTATGAACGAAAACGAAAGTCCCTCTTATTAAGATGGACGTCCATTTCATACTAAATGATGACCTCTTAAGACAAGAGAAGTCCATTGCGGGCAGAACGATGTAGTCTTGGTCGAGGGACGTCCGTTGCTTGATGAGAGACGTACGAAATAGGTCCAGGGACGTCTGTTATGGAAGAAAGACGTCTGTCTTAATTGAGGAAATTCGCGCATTTTAAAGACGCATGTGCCTTGCACGTGACCTTTCAACTGAAAAGAATTTGGTGTCCATCCTGAGCATCCATTCTGATCTAGGGATGTCCCTCGCTTGATCCAACAGTCATGGATTGTCATTTGCCATCACTTTTGGAAAATGACAGATTCAATCATGGCCGTCAATCCCTATAAGGGACGTTCCTCCCTCGATCCAACGGCATGGACAATCGTTCGCCATCGCCTTTGGAAATTGACAGATTCAATCATGGCCTTCAATTCTGAGAGGAGAACGTCCTTCCTCAATCCAACAACCAATGAAGATCGTCTGCCATCGCCCGATAATCATTCCAACGATTGTCCGTCTTCCAATGGGCAGGAGGGACGTCCCTTGGCCTGCGATAATTGATGTCCTTCGTCTCTATTCGATAGTTCTTTGTGTCAATGAAACTGAGGCATTAAAGTTGACAAATTTGGATGGGAAACATGATTGCGAGGTCGCGGGTGAGAATTTTTCAGAGTTCAGGATTTTAGTTGTTAGTAAAGTTTCTTCAAAGTTTGACTTGTCATTGATTACAAACTATAGGGTTTGTGGTGTTAATTTCCCTAAATTTTATCTTTTGCATATATAATAATTTTTTTTATAAAATGATGATATAGAGAGAAGAGAAGTAGAGTAGAGAGACGCCTTGCAAGGGAGTCACGCCAAATTTGATCTCTCTTTGTTCATTTTTTATCTTATAACAAGGATACGTTTTAACTCTATTTTATTAGTTTCATTGTACGTTTTGTGTATATTTTTGTTGAAATTTGATTTCAAAGATGAAAACTCAAAATCATTGGTTAAATATGAATTATGTTAGTCTCTTTGATGTTCAAATGACATTGGTGCTAGTTCAAAACCCTTTTTTGGGGGAAATCAGTGGAAATCAATATTTTTCACGAAATCCTCATCTAAAAACCCATGCATCATTATGGTCGCGATGGTGTGGCATTGTGTATCACCAGATGCCAATTGCATTCTTCTAGATTACCCAGATGCACAACATGTCTCCCATCATGACAAAAAAAAAAGGCCATTGACATTGTTCCTGGCTCATGCTCACATGTATGGTGCCACAATGCCACCTTGTGGTGGTCGTGGTTGTAAAATCCTAGATTTTTTAAATTTCACGTGTAAATTTTTCGTGAATTTTTGACCAAGTGTTGAAATGTTGACTCTTTTTGTCTCGACAACGGTTGAGGTTGGTTCTGGTTTAGGATATTTGTTGTATTCCTGTTTTGGTTTCCAGTTTGGGACTTGTGATTATCCCTAGAAACTGTTTTGGATTATACTATTCTTTAAGACTTGGTTGTTATCCCTTGTGTGATTGTTGGGATTTTGATATTGACCTTGTTATAGGTTCTAGAGATGTTATGATATGACATTCACTTCCGATAGCGCATGTTGCTGCTAGTCGGTAAGAGTGTCGTGGTCGCTTTTGAGGTAGGGATTTTTATACTTTATGCACTGCATTTCATCATGGTTTTCAAACCATTATTTTGTGGGTTGCCACATATGAAAATCTGATGGGGACTGTTCAACAGCACGTCTATTTTTACGTATATGTACGTATGTTTTCTCACGTTTAATTTATCGTATATGGTATTCTGATGTTTTGGTTCTCTATATATTTTGTGGGTGAATCCTCTTGATGTTTTGGGCTGTCTGGGTATCAAAGCATCATGAGGATCCCATAAAACCTTCTGCTGCGTGAAAGTTAATTACTTGTTGTTTTAATAGAATAATGGGCAGCTGACTGTGCCGTGTCCCTGGGTGCGAATCCCTAAACCTAATCAGGGTATTTATTTGGCTTTTGCGATCGCCTGAGTATCGCCTTTATTTAATTTTTTTATTTCAATTATTGCTCATCAGCATCTCTTTTATCTGTTAGCCTTTTCTCTTCAGACTCATGAGGTGTTGCCTTTTGCTGCCTTTCTGTGATATGTATCGGATGAGTCCTTGAGTGACCATTCTTTTAACTGATGACGTTTTCATACGAAAAACGATGTTGGCATATTTTACGATATAGCTGTTTATGTATACAACAGATTTTGACGTAGCTACATCGAGGGCCATGGGCCAATTTAATAAACTGATGAAGAGTTTTCAGTTAAAAATCCATGTATGATAAAATGAGAAAAAATGATATGGTTTTTCAAAAGATATGAGCAAAATAGTTTTTATGTATTGCATTTAGTATCGATTTCCCTACTGAGCTTGTCACTCACTCCTTCGACTATATTTTTCCCCAAGTTAGGGTGTGAGTTTGGTGCACTGGATTTGCACATGTTGTTGTGGGACGATTCTGGTGTCCCTGATGGATGTTCTTTGATTCAATCCCTCCGTTATTGGTACATTTGGGATTTATTGGGGTTGTTTGTTTTAAACTCCTGCACAGTAACTTCATTGTTTATTTTATACTATCAACTCATAATGATCACTTTGTGGATTCAACCTATGTGATTTGGGTTTTGGCTTAAATTCTCATTAAGTCTTCCGCATTAAACTCTCATTAAGTCTTCCGCATTTCTTATACTTCTGTATTTCTTTGACGCCTTCCGCTGGGTAACCGTGTTCTTTACGAGAATCGGGTCGCCTGACCCTGCGATTCTGTTAGGTCCCCATTTGGGTCGTGACAGTGGTGATAAGGTCAGGTTCAACCCATTTTTGTATGGGTTCCTTTGAAGTCGTACTTTGGTGTCGAGGCGCTACATGCCTACCTAATGGTCAAAACTTTTCTAGTTTGGTTTCTATTCATGATATATAACCCAACCATTATCTTTAGGGTTTTAGAAATGATTTTGGTGGCAGAATTAATGTAAGTTCAAAGGAGTTTCCTAAGTTTGAGTCTACTCCCGAATATATCATTCCCAGCGATAAGAAGACTCACCACAATCAAAGTAGAGTTTTCTTATACTATATTCCATCATGCATCATGATTTTCACAATTATACTTTGTAATGCATCACACAAAAAATTTTGACATGTCATGTCTCATAGTATATCAGTATATAATTTTTATATTATATGTATGCTATTTTTGTATGTTTATTTTTAGCATGCGTTGTATTCATTTTATTACTAGACTTAATCTCTGGTTGAATTAGACTCGTGGTTTAATTTACTTGTTTT
Source organism: Begonia loranthoides (assembly GCA_022433065.1). NCBI lineage: Eukaryota > Viridiplantae > Streptophyta > Magnoliopsida > Cucurbitales > Begoniaceae > Begonia > Begonia loranthoides. The sequence goes on from CM039483.1 coordinate 6,954,684, forward strand.
TTTTTTTTTTTTTTGACTTTAATGTAACAAGGAGGTGTTTGCACGTTTGGTGATATATGTATTTGGTCAGCTCACGATATTGTCTTTGGGTGAAAATCTTTATACCTGGTGTATTTTGTTACATCTTCACTGGTCTTTGAACAATCATTTTTTCTCTTTTATACATGTTTAGGAACCGATGTTCAAGGTTAATGAGGTGACATATTTTCACTAAGATTGTTTTATACGAAAAACATAGTGTTATTTTCTTTATATGGTATGATATAATATGTAATACTATTTTTGACATGTTGTTCCATAGATGGTGCACAAAACCGGTTTTTTTTTAAATAATAATGTTTTGAACATGTCTCTAACTAGGAGAATTTTGAATAAGGAAAAACCTGTTTCTAATTCAATGAGTGTAGTATTAGGAATCTCTTATTGAGTTTAGTCATATCATCTCGAATGACTATATTTTTTTCTAGAAAAAAATCTATGCAGTCAAGAACATGATTGAGAGTCGAGTTTTTTGCTGTTCCCTTTGTTATTCCTTTCTAAGTGTTTCTTATTCTTTGGGTGAGGTTTATTTCATTTCACTATTTCATTTGGATCTTTATAATCTATGCTAGCGTGACACATTTCCTTCCCCTGCACGATACTTTCATTTTCTTTGAATTTAATCATATTGCATTATCATTTTGAATTCTTGTAATCGCTATATTGATCTTGTCCCATCCGTGACTCAAAATTACCACATATTTATTTCCATCTTTTAGCCTCTTTTTAAGTGAATTTAACTTTTTTTTTTAACACATTTGTTAAATCATACTTGTATCTCTCATAAAATTGTATTATATGAATCATACTTCATTAAATAGTTATGGTGGATGCTAAGTGTTATACATAACCTCATGTCTTTGATAGTTGGTTCTACACCATATTTGTATGAATTGTATCTTTAGATTTTATCTTCTTAAACTTATCTTATCTCAAGACATGTTATTTATTAATTTTTAGATTTTATTATATCTTATAAATATATAAATAGTTATATTGTTTATACCAACTAATGAATGATATGTCAGCACAATATAAGTATAATATGGTAAAAAAATTAACTCTACTCATTGAGTTTGTTAATCATTATGTTTGGTGGACTTTGGTAAGTAATCATATTTTGTTGTTTCCACCTGATTAGGAATGAAAAATGAAAAAACCCAATTAAATCAATCGAATTGAACTGAATAGTCACTTAAGTTCGCATTTTGGCCAGTTCATTTTTGCCTATGATTGCAAAAGACAAGTCATTTGGTTCGATTTCACTCGAATGATGAAAACAAACAAAACAAAATCACTTACATGTGAGGAACAAATTAAATCGTAAGTTACTAAAATTGTGAACTTAGAAAACATACTAAGATTGCAATCTATATTATGATATCCATATATTAAGAGAGAGTATCTGAATCCATATATGATGTGAGCAACAATTTGAGTCGGGATAGAGGTGTTCCTCTTCAATAAGTCACTTCATTTTCTTCTTGAATTCCATCAACTTGAGCGAGATTTTGACTTGCATTTCATCAACTTGAGAGAAATTTTGACGCTAAGGACTTATGAATTGGGGATCATGACCATTCATATTCTAAAGTGCGTGATTACTTTTTCTTCTATCATAGATTGAAGTAATTACAAATTTATCTCGACCCAATCAGTCTACTTATAATATATAATTTTGGCACAATCACTTAATTATCATTAACCACTTTATATGGGCGCCACGTAATAAAATCATTATAATATATATAGTGCATATCATATGTAAGCCCACCATATTCATTCACAATCTAGTATTACACCCCAACTTGTGATTGATCAAGGGATTTTATATTCTTATTATTTGCCTATATTTACTTGTAAATAAGCAATCTACTTGTAATGACCCAAAATTCATTTTTTCCAAAATTTCAAACCCTAAAATTTTTTTATGAAATCAATTAACAAATTATGTTTTATTAAATGGTTGTAAAATTTGTGAAATCCTCAAAAACATCAAAATTATTAATTAAGCATGAAAATCTAATAATTGTTAGGAAGTATCTATTTAATTCATTTTTAGTCAAACTATTAAATAACTTCATTTGATAACATACCACCATTAACATATGAAAACATAGTTAAAAATTCATCTATTAACAATATTAAATACAAATTATGCTCCACAACTTTAGTATCGGAAATATCAAACCAAGTTTCTTGAAAAATCAAACTACGCACTATCCTTAAAAATTACAACGCAATTTATTTATCGAAAAGATATGAAAACTAAACAAAAAATTTAAATCTATTCTTATGACCCGACTACATCCTCCTTTGTATGCTCTCCTACTTTTGGAATATTCTAGATCAACATCAATTCATCCTTAGATAAAAACTCAACTTCATCACAAATCTAAGGTTGAGATAAACTAAGTATGTAAAAACACGTTCCATCCATTCCAAATTTCATGCTTAAAAGTTATATATTGATTGGTATTCATTTTCTAATCTTACCATGCATTCAGGTTTTCAAAAAACTAACAATTGCTTACTCTCATAAGGTTTCATCAGTCATCTCATATACATAACATGTTTTCCATTAATTTTATTATATTTGCATACATTATAACTTATAAATTTTATATTTCCAGATTTCTATGTCAATATCTAATCATACATGTCCAAATCAAATATCAAAATTAAATGAAAAAAAGTATAAAGAAAATAAATTAAACAATACATTTTGTGACGTAGGGCCAGTAACCAAAACGTTGAAAAACTTGTTTTTACATATCTATATTTCGAGAGAATTGGGTTTTAGCGATTTTCCAAGTCTTTGAGTAAACTTTCTTGCCCAAATAATTCTTATATTTAAAATCTTTTTTAAGTCTTAAAAAAATATCCCTAAAAAGAAATTGAGCAGAAATTCCTTACTAAAAAAATTTTAGTTTGACCAAAAATCAAATTCCAATGAATTTGACAGTCCCAAGAGTGATTCAAGTTGAATTTAGACTGATTCTGGTTCAACAAGGTCTTGTTTGTTTCGACTATATAAGTCCAGTTCGGCTGGACGAGTCCGATTTGGTTGGGTTGGTTCGTTTCGGCTGGGTCAACTCTATTCGATTCGACTAGACCAGTTCGATTCAACTTTACTGGGCCAGTTCAATCCGACTTAACTGGACCAATTCGGTTCGATTTGGCTGGACTAGTTCGATTCGGCTTGGCTAGACTAGCTCGATTTAGAATAAGGTGTTATCCTAAGTGTGTTAGGCGCATTTATTTTGATGATGATTAATATTAATGAGGTAAATAAGTTGTTTATTTGGTGAATTTATATAATATGCAAATATTATGATTATATTGGAAATACCCTTAAGAGGGTATTATTGTTGTCTAACAAGCTTATTTAAGTCCATGTAGTAAGTAGAGATCATTGTGGGACTTAAAGAATCTGAGAAATGCGAATCGATGTGAGGTATTTCACTTTGGAGGTTTTCAAACGCACCTCGGTCTTAGGTGCGGTCGAGGGTTCCGTCCAAAAAGGGATACAAATTGCTTACGAAGATTTTGGACATGACACTGTCGTAGTTGTGTTGCTCGAAGACCTCGACCGAAATCATACACAGATTACTCCTAAGAGATTTCGGTCGAGATGCGATAGAAGCCGAGGTGGAAGAATGCGACCTAAAAAGTATGAAGTTTGCCTCTAGAAGATTCCGTGTGTTTTTCAGACTTGACGCGGTCGAAGCCGCAGTTGAAGACCTAGACAAAAAAAGCTCACAGTTTGAATCTGTAATATTTTGTGCCTTTTTTGGCAAGATGAGGTCGAAGGCCCGGACGAAGAATGCTACCGAAAACGTACACAGAAGCAATCTGTAATATTTTGTGTATTTTTGGACGCGATGCGATTGAGGACCCGGTTGAAGAATGCGACTGAAATTGTACACAGAGCGCTCCAAAGTTTTTTTGACGAACCAGCGGTTGAAGCTCAGGTCAAGACTTGACACTGAAAATGTGCAAAAATATGTAACGGCTAGTTTTCAACAGTAGGATGAAGTCGACCAAAAAGATTTGGTCAACTGAAAGTAGAGAAAGCTATAAATAGAAGACACTCCGAGGATGGAGTAACCAACGCAAAATTACACCGAAACTCTGTCAAATTCTCCACTCAACTTCTAGGTTACAAAAAGTATACGAAACACAACCCTCCTATAAGCCTATTGAGATTAGTTATATTTGAGTGGTTGTTTGTAGAGCTTGAGAGCTTTGGTTTTGAGAGAATTGTAATCAAATGAGAGAGGTAATGTCCTACAAATCAGTTATTGTAAAATGTCTGTTTGACGCCTGGAAGTCAAATTCGGCCAATCGGTGAGATTAGATAGTAAAGATTTCTAAGATGAAAGCTTAGAGTACGGATGTAAGCCAAATTGCCGAACCACGTAAACACATCGGTATCACTTCTCCGACTCTTTCTCTTTCCTGCTATAATTTACTTACTTGCATAATTGATAAATAATTTACTATTAAAAATAATAATAATGGCACAAAAAAAATTATTAATCTAATTTGTTAACCCTTGTTTTTCCTTCTCCTCTAGCTTTTCTTCTCTTCTCCCTTTGCTTCGTGCACTTGCCGAACACACACAGGGTGTGTGAGTGTGTTCGCCGATGGATGAAGGTGGTTGTGCTGGAAAATTGTCTGATTCTGTCAAGGGGTATCGTTTGAACCCTCAGTTGAACGTTCGGCAGAAGATGGCGTGAAAGATAAAGAAATCTGACTGAGGTTTGACGATTGAGAAATGTTCAACCAGCGTCCCGAGGTCGAGCTTTGACTTCATCAATGGTTTTCTGTTGGTTCTGATTGGCGAGTAGTGATCGAAAGACTAAGGCAGAGACGTTTTAGAAGTTTTTCAAAGGTGTGAGTTTCCCCCTCTTGGTGCCTTCTATTTAAATAAGAGATTTCAAGTTAAAATCTCCCCAATATTCGAGCTGTCTTCGAATTTTTCTCAAAAGGTTAAAGCCGTTGAGGTAAAAAAATACTAAGAGCTTGAATTCTTCCTTGAGCTGGAGAGATTGTAGAGTTAAAAATCATATTAGAATTTTAAAATTTGAATAGATTATTAGGACAAAATTCTGATTTTGAGAAAACTGATTTGTAACTCAAATTTTAAAAATAGCTAAACCCAACTATGTTACAGTATTAAAGTTGGATAAGTTTTAAAAGTTTAGTCTTGTGTCCAAATGAACATGTCCCACTCAAACCCAAGATTGAACAAGAACAATTGTGGTCTTTGAAGCAGTTAAAAGCATCAGTTTGCGATGGAGGCATTTGCAGGGCAGGTGTAGAGACAGAGAGTGTCTGATTGGGAGGTAGGTGCGGTGAAAGGAAAGGGTTCACGAGACTCTTGGGATTTGATTATTTTATTTCCTACGCAACTCGGCTTTCCCTTCTGCATGGCAATCCATTCGCAGTTAACTTGATTTAATTTCAGAAACTTGTCATTTAAGAAGTGATAGAGTTGAATAACAACGTAAAATCTTTAGATAATCACGTATTATTAGTAAAGATTCGATAATGTAAGGTGAGAATCTGAAGAACAAATCATGGACCCAGAAAAATGGAATGGGTTTCTTCTAGATATTGATTCCCCTTTTAACGATGTCGAGTGCAGTTCCAGAGCAGATGAAAGTATAGATCATTTGACTGAGTCCACCCTGTAATCTGAACTGGTTCGAAGTTTTCGGTTTTGTTTTCTAGAAGAAAGGTAAAAAGTAGAACCTTTTTACTGCGAAAAAGTAAAGAACTGAAATGAGAAACAGATGTGGAGAAGAAGCAAAATTCCTTTGTCCATGCATGGCTATGATTTGCAGACGTTATAATAGCTGTCATCAAACCTCTCTGCAAAATCCAAAATTGCAAATTGGCTTTTAAAGCGTAACGCTTGGCCTTCTGCTGACAAAACCCAGAAACCAATCTCAGGAAAAAGATAAATGCCCTTTTCCCTTCTCCCTCTGCAACGTCTCTCCTTCTCTCTCTCTTTCCCATCCTCCATTTTCTTACTCTTTCTCTCTCTCTCTCTTCATTCTCTCACCTCATCTTTATATTCGCCTCTGCGGAGTAGGTTTTTCAACTGAACCTCTAGTTCAGCTAACTATGCTGCCTCGATTAAACGGAGTGGTTTGGATGGAAGGCGGAGAAGACGAAGACTCTGCTTCGTGGGTTAGAAACAAGGGTGTCTCCACCGGCGGCGATGGCCAGCTCAACGGCGTCCACTGCGGTGATTTGGAGAACAAGGAGGAGATGAATTCTCTCTCCACCTTCAAATCTATGCTTGATGTGGAAGATGAATGGTACGTTTCTTGCAATAATCTTCAACCTCGGGGAGAAATTAGAGACATTCCGTTTTCGCAGTCCCTAGCTGATCCAGATAACCTTCTGCTCCATCCAGTGGATTCTTCGTCTTCCTGCTCTCCTTCTTCTTCGATGTTCAACAATCTCGACCCTTCACAGGTACATTATCTTTTGCCACCCAAACCTAATTTAGCTTCTCTCTTCAACGTCGTTTCTGCTACTCCTCTAGACCATGGATTTGATTTAGCTCCTGAAGTTGAGTTTCTCGAAACCCATACTTCGAATGCTGGTAATTTGCTCAACAGAGGAGCTGGGGTTCTAACTGGTTTTCCTGAAATCGGGCCGAATAACCAAATGGGTGCCCACACTTTGTATCCGGATCCTCAATTCACGGCCACCCAAATGCCGGAAAATTCATCTGGTTTCGCCGGATTTCGGAGTTTTGAAGAGAATTCTGGAAATGATGTGTTTCTAAGTAGGTCAAAATTACTGAGGCCCCTTGAATCATTCCCCTCAGCTGGGGCTCAGCCAACTCTTTTCCAGAAAAGGGTGGCTCTGAGAAAAAGTCTGGCTGGCGGCGCTTGTGGTTCGGACGAGATCGAGGACGATAACAACGAGATCAGAAAATTGGTCGAACTGAGCGATAGGAAGAGGAAATTGGGCAGTGTAGACGATTTCGAAAACGGAAGCATTGATGGGTCTGGCTTGAATTATGATTCAGACGAGTTTACAGAGTACAAGGCGGAGGAGAATGCTAGAAATGGTGGGAACAGCTCAAATGCCAACAGTACTGTAACTGGAGGTGACCATAAAGGGAAGAAGAAGGGTCTTCCGGCCAAGAATTTGATGGCTGAACGGCGACGGAGGAAGAAGCTCAATGACAGGCTGTACATGCTGAGATCTGTAGTTCCAAAAATAAGCAAAGTAAGAACTCCTTCCAACTATTAAGCATCAAATATGTTTGCGCAAATAGGAGAGCCAAATGTTTTAAATGAGTTATTATAAGTTAACTATCCATGGTTTCACCATGGAAATATGCTGAAATTTTTCAAATTTCATTTTTTGGTTATATTTACCAATGTGAAATTGATGTGGTCAATTGCTGGAATTTTGTACGATGGTAGATGGATAGGGCCTCAATCCTTGGGGATGCAATTGAGTACTTGAAGGAACTCTTGCAAAGGATCAATGATTTGCACAACGAATTGGAGTCAACCCCGCCCGGCTCTACCTTGACGCCCACTACCAGCTTCCATCCTCTAACCCCGACTCCACCAAGTTTGCCGGGACGGATTAAGGAGGAAGCCTGCCCCAGCTCATTGTCGAGTCCAAACGGCCAACCTGCCAGGGTAAAGATTTAATGTTGTTTGTGAAGCATAGATCAAAAAAGATCATTCAGGAGTGGAATGTTTTGATGGATAGGTGGAAGTTAGGGTGAGGGAAGGAAGGGCTGTGAACATTCACATGTTTTGCGGGCGGAGTCCGGGTCTGCTACTCTCGACTATGAGAGTATTGGATAATCTGGGATTAGAAATCCAACAAGCTGTCATCAGCTGTTTCAATGGTTTTGCTATGGACATCTTTCGAGCGGAGGTAAACCTGTTTCATCTCTTCAACAATCTATTCTTTATTTATAAGAACCTATTTGTGTTGAATATGAAAAATTATAACAAGAGAGGGGAAGGCAAACCAAACCCCCTACTCAGACTGAAAGTCCTATAAGTTGTCTCTGCAAATAAGAAAGTCACGAAAATGGAACATCTGATGCCCATACAAAAGATATGGTGTCCTTCTAAACATTATGATTTCTTTTGAAATAACACACGATTGTTCGTTCGTTTGTTTTTACGATTTTGTGTGCGTTGGGCAGAGCAAGGATGGGCAGGAGATCCATCCGGAGCAAATAAAAGCCATACTTCTGGAGTCGGCTGGTTTCCATGGTATGATTTAGGCTGCCCAGATGCTCTCTATTTCCAAGGCGGCTAGTTATCATCTTTTCTTTTTTTACCTGGCTGGAACGGAGGTTGTTTGTTATTCTCCTTATTTTTCCTAGTAATTAAAAAAGAAATCAAACAACGGATAGCCTTAGCCACTGCAGATTCGGATATTCAGAATATTCAAGGATTTAGTTAATCATCCTTTTGATTTGCAATTACCTTCTCTCGGGGACCCACCACCCATTTTGTTCTACTTAGATTAATACTCTCATATTTCATCTTATTATTAGAAAGGTCTTCAAATTAATGTTTATTTTCACATTTTTTATTATTATTAAATTTTCTCATTACAATTAATTTTCAAAAATAGAAAAAGAAATATTCTATTTTTCTCTTGTAGAAGACTAAGAATAAAGGAGTAATCAATTTTTTTTAAATATTTCAAATTGAGACACGCAAGAAATAGGCCAATTCAATGAAAAGTCGGAAGGCAATAATGGGAATCACTATCCAGGTCGGAGTCCTAGAGACTTGGATAGAGGCACGGCTGGTGGCACCACCGACACCCTCGACATACACTCGCCACCTCTGCTTTATACCCATCATCGCCATTGTTGTACGTGCCCACCGGGCAGGATGCTTTTCATATAAAGTTAATCAAGTTTTAAGTGCGGAGCTTTTTAACATCCCGATAAGGCGTTGATGAGGTCAAATGGGCTTCCCAATCCCCGTGGTAAAACCAAAGTCGTCTACTTTTTAAGTTCAAGGACTTTGAATGGAAGAATGCGGCCAACGTTCAAGGTCGTTGTTGTATTGTTTGATGGATTTATTGTGCAAGTGAGATTCCAGTTGATTATTGCTATGCAAACACACGTTACCAAAATATATGTATATATAGTTAACCCTTCGAACACATGTATATATAAGTAACTTTTATAGCTGTTCTAAACTTCAAAATCACCTCACCCTAACACATCTCCCCTAAAATGGGCAATCAACGGCTAGAAAATGGAAATGAAGAAGCTTTATATACATGGTGGGTAGGTTTAGAAATGTGCTGTAATGCCTCGCTACCACCAGCACGAGATTAGTGTTTCATAGGACTTGGGCATTATCAATACTAATTTAAACCTTCAAAAATCAATACATCATTCCTGCACTATTTTTATATCTATTAGTGGCTCTGACGATAAGGGAGTGCTCAATCATCGATACATGGTATCAACTATGATTGTAGCCACTACCCAGGACTCCTTCAAGAACCTGCATTGAAAAACCCAACAGATATAATTATATAGCCACGACATGATTGGAAGAAAACTTTGATTTGGAATCGAGTTTAAAGTATGAAAAGTTGAACTCCATTCGTCTTTCGAAACTCTCGCTTAATGTTAGCAATTACCTGGAATCGTAGAATCATGACCTACGAGATTTCTGATGAAGATAAAGGCTGACATTTAGCCTCTTTTGAATCTTCAACGTCAACTTCAACTTCAACTTCAGACTCCTCGGCTTTCATAGTCAAGGATCCTGGATTCATCCTTTGAACCTCCTCTCTAGTATATATAAAAATTTTGCGAACCATGCCACAAAATTCACTATTTCCACATAAAAGGCAAGTTAATCAAGTAGAAATAAAAATGACTGAAATAAACAGTTCCAACCATAACAGTTAAACTAATATGAATCCTTACTGCCACGGATCATCTCCAACAAGCATCATGTCACCTTCATCATCGGTGTAGACAATAAGCCAATTCTTTATCGGAGCTGCTAACTCTCCTCCAAACTCAAACAACTGATCCAAATCAGTAATAAGTTCATCATAGTTGTTGAACTTACTGAGATCTACTGACCTTCCAAGTGCAATACCCTGCTTATGGACCTGAAATTAACATAAATAAATTAAGCTTATAAAACTTCATAGAAGCCTAAACTGCTAAAGAGAATCACATCAAACACAATGTGGAAATAACCTTAGTACAACTCCTAGATGACCCACTTTGCCCTTTACTTTGAACATCCTTTACATGTATTCCACCTGTTTGTGGTTGTTTGTCCGGTTCATTAGCAGCAAGCTGATTACCTGCGGAAGCCGCGCATTTCATCTCTTCAGACTTTTGTTCACAGGTATGGTCCAGGGGAATCTGGTGCATCTGAATAACCGGCTCATTAATAATTTCTCTGTTTGATACTACAGGACCTGGTGTCACAGGGTTCCTGATGAGGGAAATACCAAAGATTTTGCAATTCCCATCTTTGGGTTTCAGAGTCTCCTGCTTCTGTGCCAATATGCTTTTTCCCCTTTGCTCTCTTGAAATAACTGAATTATCGAGATTAGATTGCAACGGTGGAGGCATCAACCAACAGCTAGGGGAATTTTCAAATTTCTGGCCCTGAAGTATGGAATGATTATTGAGAAGGCTGCCATATCTGTCATTCATCCGTGCTTGATAAGAGATATCACCAGCACAAACAGAACCCTTCTGATTAGAGTCTGCTAATGTAAGTGACAGACCAGAAGATCTTATGGGCCATGGGTTGCCAAGATTGGTAGACTTGCCATCCTGACCAAGTGCATGTTTCCTCACAGAATTGGTAGTTCGAACCATTGTTGGATCACCAAATGTAGTAGAAACCCCATGGGAATATTCTCCATTAGTCCCAAAACCTGATAACAAATCCGTGTAGGTTGGTTCACTGCTTCCAGAAGGAACCCAGTTCTCTGCTCTAAATCTCCTTGAAGCAGATGCCATATCACTCTTCTCATCATCTAGTGAAGGTGGCCAAACAACAGACTTCTCCGCAGTTTCACATTCATTACTTTCCATAATGTTGTCTCTCAAGATCGAAAAATCTTGACCTTGCAAGACCCTCGAAAACCCACTTGCTGGAGGGTCTACTCTAGATGAACCTAGAGTGTAAGAAGAGAAAAATATTTCATTTATTCATTGATGACCTGAAAATAACGCAAATATTATACATCTCGATCGTACCTTCCCTTGTAAGGACCGAGGACTCAGAGGACGTGGGAACCATGTTCGATCGCGGCCTTTTTGGCCTAGGCACTGGCATGGGATTTAATGCTGGAGGAGTAAGAGCAGGTTCAATTTTCCACGGAGACACTCTATCCGGACGAGGAATGGTAGAAGTCTCATCCCATCTCACCTAAAAAAGTATGATCACTTTTTTAGTGTAGCAAATACAAATAACAGACATTCGTTCTAAAGACATAATAATACCTTAAGGCATCTCCACTTGGAATCTGTCCACCTTTTGGGATCGGAATCTTCAATTCCAACAACAGTACCAGTGAATCTGCATGAAAATATACTTGAATATTATATGATCTCAACAACTATCACAAAAAGAATACCTCCATACTTCAGCATTTTTCTTCGAATAGAATCAATAATAGAAAGTCTAAAAAAAACAATTGCTAGAAGACCTAAAAAAATTACAGCACATAAATATACAGAGCACTAAATAACAGAAAAAATCCATCCATAGACAAACTTGTACCTTTGTTCTGGAGCTTCTTCACCTTCAAATCTCATTTTGAATCTCATACCTATTGAGTAAGTCTTCTTCATAGACTCCATGTATTGCTCATATGGAACAATGAATTCTGAAGGACTTATCCTAAAAATAAAAATCCATAGTGAGAAATACTACAGCAAATCAGGGTGAAAATTTAATAATGGAAAGTGGAAACTGACTTACACCAACTGTGGCAGGGGCTAAAATTTGATACTTAGGACTAAAATAATAAATGGGTAAGAAAATTCCTATTTAACTAAAAATAATAAGACAGCTAAGTTGCAAAAATGAACAGCTAATTGACAACAGACAAAAAGACATTATCATTACAGTACAGATAAACTAATTTGACAAATACAAAGATCAACATTTCAAAAACCAGAAAGTTAAACTAAAATGGGAGAAAAAAAAAAAGCTTAACTACACCTATAGTTGCATCTATTAACTTACATGGCTCTATTACCCCATATCAGAGTAAAGATGGTAAATAAAGTGACTACCTAGGCTTGTAATAAACAGTAAACAAGGTTCCAGTTGATATTGCATGCCAAGCAGTTGCAAGGACACCAAGGTGCATACTATGACTGGATATGACAGATGAGGGAATGTTACCCTGCTGTCTCATTGCCCGTCTCACACCAACACGAAGTTCTCCATTTTCACCCCTAGGAAGTAGTGTGTTAGTCTATTGCATTATTGAAAGAATGATGACACAAACTATAAGAACCTTAAAAAAATGAATGCATCTCCTGCGACAAGTCTCTTGGAGCTGACAAATACACTCCAACCACTTTGAAGCAGATGCCTTCTTGGTTGACCTGGCATATCAATTGTTCATGATTAACTCAAAGGAAACAAGGGATAATAAGGGAAATAGAGAATCATAGTAGTCATAATCAGACCAACAACTAGAAAGACATGGTACAACAATGACTGCCATCCCTCAATTAATAATCATATTCAAATTGCTTTGCTCTAATTAAATAGTAAAAAACCATATTGAAAAATAGAAAGGCAGAATGGTACATCACATTCTAGCACACCCAAAATATATTCAACACCATGTACGCAAATTATTCACCCAATCTGGAAAATGAAATTTCAATTATTACCTCGAAAAATATGCCGAAAGCGCCATTCATTCCCATGCAAATCCTTGGTCACCAGTTCCTGAGTAGGAGGCTGCCGTGACATGTCCTGCAGAAAAAGACATGATGCAAACACAGAGTAGAGTTTCTTTTCTTTAAGAAAAAGACAAACAGTGCACTAAGAAGATACTACTAACCAGGGGCGGAAGGCATTCATCTGCATGCCTCCTCAGAACAGAAAATCCACCATGAGTACTAGTATCTGAGGCCGTAAGAGTCTTGCAAAATGACTGTACATGAAAACGCGAGGAAGGAGGTGGAGGAGACTCCTTTTCCACAGCATTCTCATCTTGCTGATTTAATGGACAACTTTAATCATTATAAGCATCCATAAAATTATAATATTACAATTTTCTTTACCAAATGAACAACAAACATACATTCTGTTCTGGAAGCAAGGTAACGTGGGCAAAGACCTCATCTGTATCTGGTTCAGCCTATACACAAGGAAAAATTAACTACGCTACCATAAGATACCCAGAGCTATTAAAAAATTTTCATAGCTTCAACTTCATAAAGTTTAGTATATAAGAAAATGAGAAAAAAGTAATATATATCTTCCTTCCTCTCAATGAGATGATCAATACCTTCAATACTACATTAGCCACTCGGCAGAGGATTTTGTGCGGAAGATCATATACAGGCATCTGCTGATCTGCCACCTGATTCGTAGATGCCTCCACCTAACGCAAAACACAAACATAAAAACAAGCAGGTAGGAAAGTCAAAGATCCATCAAAATAACTTCAAAATCACACCAGATTAATACAGGAACACAAATATAACTAATTTTTACATTCATAGGAAATACGATAGATCTGCTGCAGAATCAAGATAACTGCCAACCTGCTCGATGTGACCTTGAGGAAAGTAAAAGACGCGTTCGTTTTCACGAGGCACAGTTACCAAAGGACCAGCACAAGCATGCCAGAGCTCTGTGTAGAGAGCTGTTTCAGTATCTGCAGAGAGAGAGAGAGAGAGAGAGAGAGAGAGGAGCCAATCATTAACACTCCAGATCAACACATAAAAATATCAAAACAAAAAGTTGTTAAAAATAATTCGTCGGTATACCTTTAGGAGAAGCTGAATAGCCTTTCTGTCCATCCTTGCCGATCTTCACGTCGCTGTGTTCCTTAAAACCAGCGGAGAAGCACTCTCCCCTTCCGTTCTCGCAATTTCCTTTGACAGATACATCAGATGAATCCATTCCGAGAACTCTCAGCTCAGATCCTTCATCACAAGGCCTGTCTCATAATTCCGAGCCGTCGCAAAAAAGTTAAAAGCTCCCAAACAACCACCGCAAGCCTAATTCTCCCTCCGATTCGACATATCCACTTCCAAAACACGATTACAAACCTTACACGCGAAAAGCAAAAAGAAGCTATTCCCTCTCAAACACACACGTTCCCGAAACCAAGATCCATAAAAACTAAACCGTAATCCCACCTACACGTCTCTATTTCTTCTCTCGTCGCTCAATCTGAAGCTAAATGAAAAAAACACGGCCTGTTTCCCAATCCTTAACAGATTCCTCCACTCGAACAGTCAAGATACACTAGAGATCTCTTGCCTGGCGTGTCCGGAGCAGTATCGAGCTTTTCCTTCAGTAAACCAAAAAATCATCTTTCTCCCTCTCCTCTTTCTCTGTTTCTCCTCTCTCTCTCTCTCTCTCTCTGTCTCCGGGTAGGAGATGAACCGAACGAGTGTAGACTTAACCAACCAGTGGTCAAAACTGCGTACAATCATTTCAACCGCGGTCGATTTCCCACCCACTGCCGTGGCAACCGGCACTCACCGGTTCTGCACTCTCTTTTACCGGCCACAGCCGGTGGAGCCAATAGAAGAGCTAAAAAGAGACGGGAGGGTCTCGGCTGATTAATAAAGGCGGCTACAAGAGCAGCTGCCGTAAACGGAGTAGATGCGCCGTTAATAGTTGTCGACCCATGATTCGAGAAGCAGGTAACGGCGTGTGTCTGCGTGGAAAGTTGTTCTGTTTTTATGGGGAAATGGCTTTTGTCGTGGTATTGACGGGCAGGATTGGATGGATGCGAGACGTTGGGAGATGCGTAGTTTAGCACCTCCCCTGTTTTATGCTGGCGTACGTTAGTAACAATAGTCATATTACAACTAAGAGCGTTCAAATTCCAGTTCGGTTCAGTGTTAATATAAAACAGAACTAAACTAAACGGTTTCGATTTAAAAATTTTCAAACCTAAACCGTGATTTTTGTTTCGATTTCGGTTTAATCTTTGTTTGTTTTTTTTTAATATATATATATATGAAACAACAAATAGGTTTAATAATTAATATGAGACAATTACAATGAAATATATAATTTTTTATACGTAATTGTTGCTTCTAGTGTTTTTTTCATTCTTAATCACGTTAGAACAATATAGGACAAAAAAATAAGATTTATGAGGTGTGTCATTCATTGATCTTCACTAATAATCAAATTTAAGACAATAAAAAAAAAATCAAAAACTTTTTAAGACAATCAATTCGAATATCAATTTTAAAAAATCAATTTTATAGGCAAATTCGAAGTGCAACTGCAAGACAATTCCATAATTCAGGACAAATTAAAGGTAAAAATTATTACTTACCAAGAAAAGAAGAGAAAATTACACTGAAACAGATCTAAGTCGCTGGTAACCCACTCCCAAATTTAAGCCGCCGATAATCCATTCCCAGACTAGACTGTTGGAGCCTGGAGACAAACTAAGACCGCCAGCGCCGGTAATCCACTCCCTGAATCCCAGATCTAAGCCGCCACTGGACTGTTTAAAGACGAATGAAGACGGAAAATCTCGAAACCTTGAAACCTCAGAACGAACAGCAACAAAGATAACGATTAACGCTTCAGTTCTAACTTCTGAGTTGAGAAGTGAAAACAGGGAACTCTGAAGTCTGAAGAAACTGTGAAACAGGACACTGGACAGGATGACAACCCTAGGCTAAAACTAAAAGTTTACTTTAAATGCCCTTCGATTCGGTTTCCACGATTTTGAGAAAACAAAACTAAGCACGACCAGCTACTAATCGGTTTTGTAACATTTCATCCGAAATTTTTTTTTTTTTTGCACAAAACAAAACCGGTCCGACACGAATTGACCGGTTCCGGTTCGATCCGTTGGTTCGGGTTCGATTTGCACACCCCTAATTACAACTTTTAAAAAACATTAACGAATGAATTATTAAATAATTTTTATTAATAAATAAATTATTTAATTATAAAAAAATAAACGAATTAAATATTATTATCATATTTTCTATTAAAAAATATTATCTTTCTACTATAAAAATTGAATAAGTAGAATATGATTTGGAAAAGATTATTTTTTTGTAGAAAAAAGTCATCTTTTCTATGCATAAACATACACTAAAAATGTATTGGTATAAAGAACAAATACATTATATTATATGTGAAAAAATATAAATATGTTGTGATTCTTTTATGAATAAGAAAACAATTATAAATCATCCCACGTCTAAAATATTCTATATTCTTTTACAAAATCTTTTCAATTATAAAACAAAAAAAATTAAAATCAAATTATATAATATTTTCTTAAATCCATTGTCCATAAATATTAGCTCTTTTCCACTGCATGTTTTTAAAATCACTAGTTCTCGTAGTTTTTTAATTTGTGCTGTTGTGTGCGAACTCTTTCAAATTTATAAATCTGGAATTAGGTGATAGGAACTCAATTATGTTGCTGAAATCATAGCTTCAAGATCCAAACCAGAATTTGTCGAGTTAGGTTAAAACTGATTGCATTCATTGTGCAAGAATTGTTTGTGAAAACCCATATGGTCGATTCATTTTATTCAAACTAAAAGGGATGTTTGCATCTTTATTTTTTACAGTTTATTATTTTATTTATTAATAAAAATTATTTGTGATTGTTTGGTTCATTTCTCAAAAAAAGGTTAATAATTTATTTAAATCTCACGTTCTTTAATGGATCTAAAATTCATAAGTTTTGTAAAAAAATGAATTATAAAAAGTTGTTTCCAGTTTTCATAGTCCACAGGTGACCTTCGCATACAAAACATGATTGGCGAGTTTGACTAAATTGTATTATATAACTGTATTTAAATTCGAAAATGGAGAAAAAAATAAATAAATATTAAAAAAATTAAGAAAACCATATTCATATATTGACAAGGTATAAGATGACTTTATTAACAAATTTTTATAATTCTTTATTCAAATTCAAATAAAATCCATTTACTAAATTTATGGAGATTTTAAGCTCGCAACCCACAAAAAATTTCAAGACTTTTATTTTGTAGCGTTATCATTTCAATACGTCTTTATTATGATTGCGAGCAGTTGCGTATTTTGAGTTTTCCATCGTGTTAGATTTTATGTAGACATTATATCCCCAAATTTAAGATTTATTACAACAATACCATATATTTTATTTTTTTTACTTCACCGTCTCAAAGTTACAAAGATTAGCAATCCAAACCCCTGACCCATCAACACCCTTCTGTTAATTCTCCGCCGGATTCTCCATTGATGCTCCATTTTCTTCGACGCCCGCCGCCCATTCCGATGACTTGCGGTGGTTCCTCCACTACCCTTAACCACACACTCGCTCTCTCTATCGGTTCTATTTTGCAACGTCTTCGATTGTCCTTTCTTTCCGACAAGCAATCGGGAAAGATTTGGGTTCCGCCTTTGTTGGTTGCTCTGAGCATGAGCAGAAACAGAGACCCAAATCTTTTTGGAGATTCAAACGAAGTTCAAATCACAATTTGGAAAGTGAAAGGAGCTCATTGTGTAGATGGCGCTTTACTAGCCAAAATGCCGGATAATGCTCCTGGTTTCTCTCTGCCTCTAACATTAGGTATCATTTTCAGATCGCCATCTGTGGAAGCAGGGCGAGTGTTTCTTCAAATTTATTGACGTCTGAGATTTATGGTTTCTGCATTTACTTGTGGGGATGTTCTCCTTGAATGGCTTTAATTTGGATGGTCTAGAGGGACGCACATGAGGGGCAGATTTCGGGGTTTAGGGAAGAGTTTTTGGCCAACTGCCTGGGGCTTCAGAAGAGGAGGAGGAATGAGAAAGGAAGAAGTTCAGACAACCTTTTAGGAGCTTCAATGCTGCGGGTGGGGGCGGAAATGGCATTGAGGTCGTGCAACCGTGACGGGTTCCGAAGACAGAGCTGCTGTTTCCTCTTCCTATGGATCCTAGAGCGTAATGCCGGCGTAGCTAAGGATTTCTTTCCCGATTTCTGCGAGACGGAAGAGGGATTCATTCGGCGAAGCAGCCCCCTGAGTTCAGAGAGAAGAGAGAGAGAGGAGATGGCTTGCTAGAGATTAATCGAAGGAGGGGTATTAATCGCTGACCCTGTAACTTTTAGTATTTAATATTTACCATTTAATATTTATATCTTTTATTATTGGGTAAATAACACTGCAGACCCTATAATTTGTGATCAACGACAAGTCAAACCTGGAGATTATTTTTTAACAACTAAAATCGTGAACTATGAAAAAATGTTGCGGTCATTTTGGTTATTACGGACGTTCGTCATGTTAAAACGGACGTCGTCCAGAGGCTGATGACGTGTTATTGAACGACGGACGTCCGTGGTCTTCCTAGGGACGTCCGTCATAATGGGGAATTCTGGGAATTTAAGATTGCATGTGACCCGCACGTGACCCAATTAATTTGGAATCAATATTGATCGTTCGATCCAGACGAGGATCCAACGGACAAGGATCGACGTACGTCTTCGCCTGGCGGATTCAATCTTGGCCGTCGATCCGAGGCACGTCCCTCGCTCGATCCAACGGCCAAGGATCGATGTCCGTCTTCGCCTGGCAGATTCAATCTTGGCCGTCGATCCGAGGCACGTCCCTCGCTCGATCCAACGGCCAAGGATCGACGTCCGTCTTCGCCTGGCGGATTCAATCTTGGCCGTCGATCCGAGGCACGTCCCTCGCTCCATCCAACGGCCAAGGATCGACGTTCATCATCGCGTTTGGCAGGGACGCCAGATTCAATCCTGGCCGTCGATCTAGACTAGGGACGTTCCTCGTCGATCCAACGGCTAGCGAATGTCGTCCTTCCGTCGGCTTTGGACGATTCGAGCGTCGTCTCTGCCATCTCCCGCCACTCGACCTCATCTTTCTTCGAAGCGCAGGGAAGGACGAACGGGGTACAAACGTTCGACGTCCGTCTTTGCCATCGTCCTTCGACTCCGTTCGATGCCTCTAGATAGGGTACAAACGGGGCGTTAATCTCGACGGTCTTGGACGAAAATCGTGACTATGAGGTCGCCGGCGAAATTTTCTCATGGTTCAGGGTTTTTGTTGTTAAAAAATAATCTTCAGGGTTTAACTTGTCGTTGATCGTAAACTATAGGGTTTGCAGTGTTATTTACACTTTATTATTTAAATATTTATAAACAATAAATATATGACTTGAAAGAAGAGCAAATGACGTGTAAGCTAAGGAGGGACCCACGTGGTGTGTGTGGAAGAAAGTGACTCCAACTCAAAAAACTAACGACGATGGTGGTGGAATCTTTGTCCCCATTCTTTATTCTCCTTTCTTAAAAATCAAATATTCTTTTTAATTATACAATATTATAAATTAAAATTTAGACCTTTTTCCTTTTATTTTTAAAAGTAAATAAAGAATTCTCCAACTATAAATATAATATTTATGATAAATTATAAATAATATATCACTAAAAAATAAATAATATTGAAATTATATCATAAACATGGTAGGTCGGTCAAATAGACAACACACGCTTACGTTCTACAGTGGAATTCGTCTAAGTCTCTCGTCGGTTTTTCAGGACCAATTGAGTTAGCAAAAGCAATAACACGACTCCTCTTCCCTTCTCCAAAATTTTCAGATGAGTTATTGTCATCCATTAAGGCTGGCGTGAATGTAAGCACACACTCAAATCACACTGAAAATTCTTTATTTTATGACATATATTTGTTTAGTGCAATGACATATGTTAATGGGGTAAGATTGATTAGGACGAGGACGGAGGGAGGCGGGTGAGGTGAGAATGAAGAAATTGAATTTGTTTGTGCTAGGGTTTAATGGTGACCCATGACTGGCCTCCTATAATTATCAATCCATCCAACAAAAACAAGCCCCACAGCATTCCATGTATTAAAACGTGCACTTTTGGAATGGGTTTGGTTTTTACTCTCAAAAAACACGTGTCTAAATTATTAAAAATGAGTTCCCAATTTGGGTCACCCCACATACACACTATATCCATTCTCCATAAACATAGTGTGGTGGACTCTATCATGTTCATACACTAATCTACATTTTGTATCCAACTCTGCTGCCTAAATGTCGTCAATTGATCTACCATCCCTCCAACACGAAACGAGGAGGGTAGTGTTTGTCTTAGACTCTAACAGCAAATTCAAGAAAAATGGCCGTCTTTTGAGGATCAAAGTCAAATCCATGCATCTTTTAAGTATATTCTTTTGCCAAATTATGGTCATTTTGATAAATTATCACTAAAATAAAAGTCTCAAGTACACAGCTTTTGGGTACCCCCAGTCGCTAGAAATTAAAATTGGTTACATTGAGATTGTGTGATCACGTGACAGGGCTAAATAATTTATATAAAATATAAGAAACTTTGTTCCATTGGAGAAACGATGCAGCAGCGGCGGGCTGATAGTTTGCGTTTGTGGGGCCCAGTACTTGCTGTCTCTATTGCGGACTTGAAACGGCAATTAAATACATTCAAATCTCGGACTTCATCTACCCATTCAACTTGGTTCAGAATCGCCAAAGACGTTCTCTTCATCATAAGCTATTGTTGCGTTGACACGTAGCCAGCCATTCTTTATGGACGCTTACGTGGCAGTGAAAGTGGCCATCCTCCAGTAAACCTAACATCATTAATTAATTCTAACATCATTTGATCATTAACTAATGCTAATGACAACGCAAACTAACATTTGTCATCCTTTAATTCATTATTTTGTCATATTTTTTTAAAGATAATTAATCCCAAATTATTGGATCAGCTAAATAATTTTACAAACAACTAAATTTTCAAATTATAAAAAATAAAGAAAGACAAACTTCACTATTATATTTTTTATTAAAAATTTTAATTTTTTTTTCATAAAGAATAGATTGTCTTTTCACAATAAATCCTTACATAAAATAGTTATAGTCAAATACTTACTTTCAGCGACGAAAGTTAAGTATCAGCTAGAAAAATTATATTTGCAGCAGCAGAAAGGGTAATATATGCAGTTGATACTTGTCTTCCTTTACGGAATCTTAATTTCCTCAGTGGAAACGTGTTTTCTATTCCCATATTAGCCAATGTGTCAAAATATAATCTTTTAGATACAATAATCGAATAAGTTTTAATATCAGCTTCCTGTCACAACCCCGAGGCGAATCTAACAGAATCACCGAGTCAGACTACCAGATTCTCATAGAGAACTCAATCACCCAGCCCAAGGCTAGAGAGATGCGGAAGTCTTAACATGAAATTAAGTTCAAAGCCCAAATCACATGGGTTGGGATCCACAGAGTGATCAACAAGAGACAAGGTGATATATAATAAACAAAAAAAGTAATGTGTAAGAATTAAACCAAACAACAAATCTCAAAGGTACCAAAGACGAAGGGATTGAACCGACGAACCTCCACTCATCCAAGGGAAGATCGATACACTCACTAGAGGGGTACCAGCAACGCCTCACAACTACCTTGTGCAGAACCCATGCACTGATCCTAAACATTTACCTAGGAAAAAATAAAGTCTAATGGGTGAGTGACAAATTCAGTAGAGAAATCTATACTAAATGGAATGTATGCTAAAACTGTTTTTCTCATATTTTTTAAAATCATTTTCATTTTTTTCATTTATTATACATGGATTTTAAATCATTTTAAATCTCTTTATCATTTTATTAAACCGGCGCATGGACCTCGATGTGACTTCATCAAAAGTCATTATATACCTAGATAGATATATAGCAAAATATGTCAACATCATTTTTTGTGCAAAACGTTGTCAGTGAAAAGGGATAGTCACTCAATGACTCATTCGACACTCATCAGAGAATAAGCGACTATTCGTCGATAGCAACACCTCATGAGACAGAAGAAGTAATCATGACAGCAATCCAGAGATCCATCACGTCATCCAAGCTGCCGACGAGCCAAAGCTCAGCGTTGACACCACTCGTATGATCAAAGAACAGTAAGGTTATTCGCGACGGATTGCTTCTCAATTAAAATACCCATAGACTCCAAATTGACGAAGGTTGCCGACGAGCGAAGTTACGAGTCGTCACGCCACCAGTTAAATGAAACAGTATTATGATTAGCAAAACTGTGTGGCTAAAACCCTAGCCAGGTTTTGGAGCTCGAAATCCAAGGACGCGTCATCACCATCTCATCTTCATTTCAACTTTCGGGCTCGAAACTCGATAACATGTCACCAATGCCCCACCACCATTTTGCACGTACAAACAATCAACCTCCATGCAGTAGGAGGTTTCACGGGATAGTCTTGTGATGCTTTAGCGCTAGAGAGCCCAAAACATCAAGAGAATTTATCCTCCCAACATATATACAGATATCAAAAACTGAATATCATGTATGGAAAGTAAACGTGAGAAAATATACATATATGTAAAAACAAACGTGTTGTCGAAACAGTACCTGTCGGGTTTTCAAGTGTGGTATCCCACAAAAGATTAGTTTAGAAAAAATGATGCGATGCAATGCAAGATGTATAAAAATTTCTACCTTATGGATGACCATGACAACCTTACCAACTAATCAGCTCCACATGCTATTGAAAGTGAGGGTCGAACCAACGACATCTCCGAAACCTATAACAAAGTCGATGTCAATTTCCGTACAATCACACAAGGGATATAACAAGGATCCTAAATCGAAAACCAAACCAGACCAGAAGGACCAATACAAGGCTTCCCGACTCAACGAGAAACAACGAGTTCCCTACACATTGAGTCAAGAATATACAAGATCAAAAACAAGGTATGACTGATGAAGTCGAGTGAAGTTCAATAAACTCAAACTTCACGAAACAAATGGTGTAGTCAATTAAGACAACAATAGTCAACCCAACACATCAACAGACAATAGAAAGGTCATTCGATCTACAAGACACGGTTACAGTCAACAAAACACAGCACGCATGAACCGAACGACCCAGCAATCGAGAAGACAGAACTGGAGTCAACCAAAAATTTCAAGAGTCAATCGAGACCACTAAGTTTCGACGAGACACAACAGTGGGCAACCGGATCCGCACAATATTGACGACACAACGGTGGTCAAGCAGAACCACTCTAGTGTCGAAAAAACACGGCGAAGTTCAACGCGGACCTTACAATAGTCAACAACTCACCCACAGTCAACAGGAACCAAGAAGAAACCGAACTGGGAGATCCTGTGAAGAAACAAAGTGAGATGATGCTCTCTGGTGCAGAGTAGTGCACACGGATGCAAGATAGTGCATCTATGAAGATCCCTTGCGTAAAATTGGAAATGGGCAACAATGCTCTAGTGAAAGGTGAACCTTTCGTGACACTGTACAGTGCAAAAAGTCCTCGATACAAATATAATGTTCCAAGGACATATGTAGAACACGTGGTCAATTAAACTCATTTCGCTGCGGAACGAGCTTACCTTTCACTACGGAATGAGAACTCATTTCGCTATAGAATGAGAAGTTGTTCAGCTATGGAATGACACACGGCCACCCAGACCATTTTTTGATGCAGAACGAGACAAATTCCGCACCACGGAACAAAGATTCATTCTGCCAACACGTCCCACTGTAGAATGAGACACATTCTATAATATCCAAAAAATTTATATATTTTCAATTTAAAGAATTGTCTATACAATGCATTTTGGAAATTTTAATGTGTTTAGAAATATAGATATATGAATTAGATGTGTTGAAATTATTATATCTGATATGAATTGAGAGTTTTGTGTTGTGACTTAAGGAGGGGTAGAGATTCAAATGGCTAAGGGAGGTTTGAAGGGAAAAGTGATCGACCAGCTTGGAATTGTTCAACCACTTTTATACGGATTAGATTTTAGGGGGCTCTCAGGTTGAAAAGTGGGCAACCAAAATATTGACAGAATAAGAACAGGGGCCTCTCGGGTAGAAAAATGGTCGACCAATATAGAAGTGGTCGACCAGTTTTGTGAATAAAATGATTTCTATGAAGAAAAATGGTTGACAAATGTAGCAGTGGTCGACCAGAATGTGAAAGGTCACTGACTTAAGATGATTTGTCACGATTTTACTTGAGGATTTAAGTTAATGACTCAACACTCCTTTGGTGATTGATGTGAACCAGGGTCCAATGACTCGTGCCCGAGCCAAGAAACTTATTTCTTCCTTAACTCGTTCTTATTTTGTAGGTATTTCTAAATTATGGGATTTTATGGCAGAGACAACTCATGAAGACAATAGAAGACCATTTCATGTTGTTTCTTGGATCGACTCACCACCAACGGATTAGTTGACTTCTTTCCGACTTTGAGTTGCCTTAAGGTTGCGATATTTCTATAGTTTATTTCTTTATTTACTTGCAATTTTCTTGATGTTTAAGAACTTATCTGGCCAAGTCTTGATGTATTGCTTTTATTTGGTTGGATTTTTTTTTGCTTAGTGAGCTATTTTGAGAGGTGCGCGGTTTGCATGTAAACCGTGCCCTCATGCCCAATTTTTGGCACATTAAGGGAATTTTGGTCTTTGTTCTTTATTGTAAAACTCTTAGGGTTTAAAGACCCCTTGCTGGAATGAAAAGGGCACTTTGGAAGAAAATTCAAAAACCCTTTTGTCTTGAGTGAGAGTGACCACGCGGAACCCTCCCTACGGCCGAACTCCTTTGTTGCCTGAACTTGCTGCTCTCTGATTGCTTCTTGAGCAAGTTGGAAATGTTGCTATTTCTTCCAACTCTTCATCTTGGTGGAGACTTTGTGGTGTGGAAATATGAGAAGCATCGGATCCCTTGGAGAGTGTTTGATCTTCGATCAAGCTGAACTATCCTGTCCCTCTCACGGTAGGAGGACAAACGGACTCCATGGTTTACTTCTTGGTTTTCTTGAAGGTTCTTGCAAGTAGTTCTTGGTTCTTCTTGTTTTATTCTTCTCATAACAGGTTGCTACTATCTTATTTGGAGAATATATTTATTGGTTTATGTTTAAATTGAATCTTTAGTGGATTTCTTGTTTTGCCGCAAATCTGTCTTCAATTTGGCGCTGCTGGATTTATGCGATTGTGACTCTGTTTTGAAGCCCTTGTGCATGTCTTTTAAATTTCATTCATTCTGATGATTTGTTCTACTATTAGTCAAGCTACTTGCCTCCAAATTTGACATTCATTGGATGTATGCAAGGCGAGATATTTCTGTTTGAATTTGAATTGCCAATTCTGTCCAGTGAGACCCTAGATTTCGAAGTTGTGTTGTTTTCGTCATATATGGAGTTTCCGAGTGGTTTTTACATTGAATTTTTGATATGACATTCAAGAACGAGTTGATTTATTGCCTTCCAAATTTCAGCTAATTCTCGTGTCAGGTTTGGGAGTTATTCCTGTTTGAAGATTGGTAGACGGAATATTACGGATTATCTGGCAGATTTCAATAAAGTGCTCTTCGAGTGACTTGGAGCACGTCAGTGATGAAGTGCCACCTCGTGCTGGGATGGCTGAAGGGGGAAATTAAGCTTATATAAGAGGGAAACTTGAGAGAAAATGAAGGAAGAGCCATGAGAAGAGAGAAGAAATCTTGAGAAGGAAGGAGAAGCTAGAATGTAATATCCTGGATTTTTGTAATGCTAAGCAAATGTCCTAAGTGATGATTTTGGGGCATTATGAGCTAAATTGGATAATTTAAGATATTGGTAAAGCAAATGTCCTAAGTGATGATTTTGGGGCATTATGAGCTGAATTGGAATTTTGTAATGCTAAGCAAATGTCCTAAGTGATGATTTTGGGGCATTATGAGCTCAATTGGATAATTTAATATATTGGTAAAGAGAAAAGTATTTGGATGAAGTGAATTTTGATACCCCGAATTATGCATATATTAAGCTTAAGAGGATGATTAAGAATTTGTTAAAAATTGACTTGGATAATTTAAGTGTTGGTTAAGGGAACATACATTTGGAAAATAGTGAATTATAGTACTTAAGTTGTTGAGAATAATAAGGATGATAATATTCAAGGATATTTTTGGCTTGACAAAGAATAAAATGATTGAGGAAATATGAATTATACACCGAAGTATAGGAGAATATGTTGAGATTTGGATAATTTGAAAAAATGGGTTATATTTTAAATATATATATATATATTGATCGGTATATATATATTTGGAGAAGAAGTATCGGGTGGTTGATAGATTGGAAAATGGCGGTTGATTGTCCACTAAGACGACGATCGACCGACGTTGAAAACAGGATGATTGGTAGTTGATCGTCCAAAGGGAAACAATCGATCGGAGTTGGATGGGCAATATTCTGGATTATTGGTGGTCGATCATCCAAAGGGAATCGATTGACCGGCAAAATGAATTATCGTCTAGAAATATAAGTCATTGCCTGAAAACTCATGGGGTTCAACGTTGGACGCGTCTGGACAATCAAGTGTCTCTCCCCTTGGCTCTTCACCTTCAAATGGACAATGAAATGTTGTGGTTTGTGGCCTAGGAACTAGAAATGGAAAAAGTTAGAAACTGTAGGGAAACTCTAGAGAAATTTAGAGAGAATGGCAGAGAGGGTTCTGGAGTTTTTGAAGAGAGAGAGAGAGAGAGTGGTGCTACTGTGTGATTTAGAAAGAGAGTATGAAGAGTAGGTGTGAATGAGAGGAGTCTTTTGGAAAATGGCAGAGAGTTGGTGAAGGAGAAAATCGTGTTGTGTTTTAATGAGAGATCGAGAGGGTGAGGAGTTGCTGTGAAGTTCTGGAAGTTTAGAGAAGGTGAGAAAGAGTAGTGTGTGAGAGTAGATAAGTGAATAGCATTATTGCATGCTTAGTGTGTTTTATTCTTTGTGAGTTGTGTACAGTTGTGGTTGTTCTCCTGGAATTTCGATGTGCTAAAAAGGAAGAAAAATTTGGCAGGAACAATTTCTTCAGTGAAGTCTTACAAGGACAACAGAGAGAGGAAGCAGATCGGTGAGAGAGAGAAAGAATTTGAAGGTGAAGGAATAGTGTAGTGGTTGTTGTGTAAGGTTCTTACGCCTTTGATTTCCTGGAAATGCTGATGGCTTGAAGAAGAATTTGGAAAAGAGTAAAGTAAGGCAGTGAAGGAAAGGCAGCGCTGTGAAACTTACAGGAAAGAATTAGCAAATTGAGGTAAGAAGTTTTGTTTGTGCTTTGCCTGAAATGGCTTACATCACAAGAGTTAGGGGGTGTTTTCTTAGTTGCTTACTGTTTTGATAATTATTGCGAAGATAGCTCCTTGTTAGATATACTTTTGGTAATCGATTTACTTTGTTAGAGTTTATAATATTGCTTGATAAATTGCTGTGAAAATGGCTCCTTGTTAAAGTGGATATGTTGATGCACTAGCGGAAGCTCTGATACCAAATGATGCACTTGCAGAAGCTTTGATACTAAATGATGCACTTTCGGAAGCTCTGATACCAAATAATGCACTTGCAGAAGCTTTGAGAATCAAGTGATGCACCTATAGGAGCTCACTCAGATGTTGGAGTGTAGGAGAGGAGAGGCATGAGTGTTTGGAAGGAAGAATGGATGTCCCTTAAGGAAGACGGACGTCCGAAATTGGAAGATTTAGTGTTGGGATGAATATGAGACGTCCTTTATGGAGAATCAGATGACCAAAATAGCTAAGAGACGTCGTTTTGAGCTAAGAGAGACATGCGAGAAGATGGATGTAACTTTTAGAGGAACGAATGTCCTTTACAACGCAAGAATTGACGACGTTAAAGTGGAGTAACGACGAACATCCATTTTTAAAGAACGAATGTCCTTCAAGGTTAATGAATTGACAACGCTAAAATTGGAGTAACAACGAACGTTTGAGAAATAGGAAAACGAATGACAAATATGGATGACAGATGTCCTTTATAGCGGAAGTGTCGTAGTTTGGAGCACATGGACGTCCTTTATAGCAGAGGGACGTCCAAAATGCGGCAAACATTACCTGCGATTGCATAACGAGAAGCTCCTTCAATATACGTCAGAAAATGAAAAACGAACCCACGAACTACTATGAATGAGAACGATAATTCTTGATGATGTTATGCCCGAGTCAATGGAAAAGGTCGTGGAAGAAAGGCTGAAACTTTGGAACAAATCATTCTCTATGAATTGAGGCCGGCTTCCTCCAACGATAAGTGATGAAATGAAATTGTGCAGAAAAGTTACAAGTTGGTCCGAAAAACACTACTGCTGTGTCTTTGACATCAGTGACTGCTTTGCAAGAAGCAGCTCTCCAACTTGGTTCTTTGAAAGTTTTCTACACCTTTACTAGATATTCTTTTTCGACGGCACAAAGAAGAGAAATGAGTAGCAATAAGAGAAATCACCTAAACTTACAAGAGATGGTCTCAATTTTGTACACACAAATTAGTTTGAATATTGCTCACTAAAAAGAATGCGGTCGGCTGGAGAAACTCCAAGTTTTAACAATGTTCATTTTTCTTTATTCATTTTCCATCTTCCTATAAAAATCACTTAGCAGAGCTTAAATACTCTACTAATTAGGGTTAAGTCCTAATGCCAAAAAATTATAGCAATACCCTTAAAATTAAACCATAAACACACGGACAACAAAACCAAACAATAATTTAAGCTATTATAAAATAAAATATTTAATTTAAATTAAAATAAAAATTGAGGTGGAGCCGTGGTGCATCAGATGCTGTTGTGTGTAAATTATTATTATGACATGAGGATTTTATATATGTGGTATGGAAGTGTTCTTTGGCATGGTTGTGGTGTTGAACAGGTTGTGGTGCTGAACAGGTTTAGTTATAAAATAAGTAAAGGTTGGTAGTTTGAAAGTACTCCTTGACACTTGATAAACCACTATCTCGTAACTACATAAAATGCTAAGTTGAAGACACATTTGAATTAAGGAATTGTAATATGTTCTGTTGTGGAATTACTATTGGAAATTGTTTGGATAAACTGTTAGACTCATTGAATGATAATTCCTCTTGGTTGCCATAATGGGGGAGTATTATAGCATGACTTTTAGAAATGTTAAAGTGCTGTTAGATGTTAGGTTGATGCTTGGTTAGATGTTAGGTTATGATTATGTCTTACTTGGAGATGTATTGATGCATGTTTGTTTTATGATTGTTTATTAGATCTAAGTTGTGATTCTGTTATTGATTGAGGATGTAGTGATTGTGTCCATTCATACATTACTGTTTTTCAAAAATATAAACGGATTTCTCATGCATAAAATATAAACAGATTTCCCAACGTTTAAACTGATAATTGATATGTAAACTGAATAACTGATAACTGAAATGAAAACTAAGTGACTAGAAAGCTTGAGTATGTTAGGTTGCCCTCGATTGATGTTGAGACAGACCGACTAATGGTTAGTGAGGCCATTAGTGTTGATGCACATGGCTGCTAGTGCGTTCTCAATTGATTTCGAAACCAATTGTTGTGCATTGATGTGTACAACCACTAGCAAAGCATTTGGTTGATGATGGAGTTGTTTACCAAAAGTGATAGGTTGTTGTGCATTGAAGTGCACAATAGCTAACAGGCGGTTTGATTAATGGCAAACCTATATCAAGAGACGTTATACATCGATGTGTATGGTGGTTAGAGTCTTCAATTGATGTCATGATTTGTGTTTAATGGTTAATGTGTCTTTGATTGATGTCTGGACAGGTGTAATATGATTAATAATTCTTCGATTGATGTTGGGACTTAGTGCATGGAAGTGCACAAAAAAGAAAGAAAGGAAACTAAATTAAGAAAAAGATTTTATAAAAAAAATTTAAGTAAATACATTGCATGTGTTATATTTCATTTCACTTTTTACTGAACGTTAGGCTCATAGTTTAAATCTAGTGATGTAGGTATGCGTGAAATTAAGGATAAGAGCAGTGAACGAAGCATTTGTATGTTGCAGACTTGGTGGCTGGCAAAACTAATGGTTTAAAAGGAAAATGTAATGATTTTATAAATGTTTTAAAGATTGTAAAATGTTATTGTTATGAAATGATTTCAGATTTTAAATGGTTTAACAAAAGAGAATTTAATTATGCATTTCCTTATTTTCATAAGTTCCAAAGGTTTTAGTTAAAAAAGTCTTCCACTATATTTTGTGAAGGATAAATGTCTTTTAAATTATAAGTTTTAAATTGTAAGAAAAACTGTGATGTTACAAATGGTATCAGAGCCTAAGGCTAGGATGTTAGCGGAAGACTTAACATAAAATAAAGTCCAACCCAAATAAATGGGTCGATACCCAAAAAGTGATCAACAAGAGGTACAAATAGCGTAATAATACATACAGAAAAATATTGTGTAGGAAATGAAAACCAAACAACACCATGCAATAAGTCTTACAACAAAGGAACAATATAAACCCTCACCACGAAAAATAGACACCAACCACCTCTAGAAAAAACGGGAAAAGAGGAGGTCGTTGGGGTAAGTGACTAATTCATTAAGAAAATTTATATTATATGCACTACATAACAATATTGGTTTTATGTTTCATCTCAAAACAATGATCAAAATGGTATATCATGCATGAATTTAAAATCATTAAATTTTTTTTTTCCTTTTTCATTTTTAAGGAAAACCAGCTCAATGGCCATCGATGAGGTAGTGATCAAAACACGACTATGTACATAGATAACTAATATTAAAATAGTCCTTGTCGTACTTCCATAATGGAAACAATTTAACACCTTGAAAATTTCTATGAGCAAATTCATGTGTGACGTGGTAGATTGTTATTGGAAGTAAAGTGGAAGCGGATTTCCACAATGGAAGCTCGTGTGTCCGCTGTAACTACAGTTAGATTCAAACACGATCTTTCAAAGAATCTGCGAGTTATGATTCTATTCTTAGACTGATAAAGAAACGATAAATTTCAAGATGCATCTTCTATAGGATTTTCTTCCGCGGGATTCTCTGTTAGACGACCTATATATATGAAGGGTAGTGGCATCGTGCATTGATGTGTGTGAAAGCTAATGAAGGACATGATTGATGTCGAGTCTGTCATGTCAAAGGTCGCAAGATGTAGGTAGTGTGTGGCCCATAGCATGCCTACTCTCCCCTATACAAAAAAAGGGAAAAAAAGAAAGAAAGAAAGATTGAAAACGAAAATACATGTTTCTCATGCTCATGATTTATTTATATCATGCATCTCTCTTATTGAGTATTAGATTTACAGGTGAACTTTGTGATGTAGGTGATAACAATTTTACTAAGGAACCTAAGGATATGAACGGATGATAGATGCAGTTGATGAAAAATTCTCATGGGCGAAGCTATGACGTTGTTGAAGCAAAGTTGACTTGTGGGTGAAGATTTGAGAAATACAAATAAAAAAAGAAAGACTTTTTATTTTTATTATACTTTTAATTGTTTGGATTTAAGTTAAAATATTTTATGAATATTTCTATTTGTTTTGTGTTGGGTTTATTACATTTAAAATTTTAAATTAGATTTCTTTAAGACTTTCGCTATGTTGTTTTCCAAAGACACGATTTTTATGAATGGATTTATTTAAAAAAAAATGGCAAGAAAAAAGTTTTACACTACGGGGGGTTACAAACAGTCCCTATTGAAAAGGAAGGATCACTAAAGACTTCTTTGAACATACTTACAAAGGTGGCAACCGTTGGCGGCAACACCTCATGAGTCAGAAAAGAAGAGTGTCGGCGATCAATAAATCCAGCAGCGTCACCAAGATTAATGGCGAGTAAGGCTCAGTGATGACACAACTCAAAATAGCAGAATCTTTAACGGTGATATGAAGATCCAACACCGTCACCTGGGTAGCCGGTGAGTAAGACTCAGTGAAGACACAACCCAAAATTGCAAAATCTATTACTGTGATCCGAAAATATAGCAGCGTCATCTGGGTTGCCGGCGAGAAAGGCTCAATGACAACACAACCTGATGCACCACAAGACTTGGTTACTAGAGCCAGGACAAAGAAGCTTATTAACCTCTTTATCAATTCTTATTTGTAGGTAGAGTTACCCTAGAGAGCCATGAAGATAAAGCAAGGCCAAACCATCAAGATAACACAAGGCCAAAGCACTTGATCACTAGGAGAATCCAAACAACTCACATGGTTACAAATCCACCCGAAGACTAGCTTGCCTTTACAAGGCCGAGGCTACTTGTGAGGACAAGTTAATGTGTTTCAAGACATTTTAATAGTTTGGTAAATGGCATGATTCCATGTGTTTACTTATTTTTTGATTGATTATTGGAAACTTAGATAATTACTTTAGTGGTGTCTCGACTATGTGTGTTAGCCGAACGCCATATTTTATGTTGTTTTCTTTTCAGGTCAATTTTGTAATTTTCACATTAGTACAACTTTGAGAGGTTTATAAGCCTCTCTAAGTTGTTGTCTGAACCTAATATAGAAAATATTATTGAACTGAAGCTATTTTTTGGTGTTGGAGCTTTTCTTGCACTCGACCTCTAAGTTCTAGGGTTAACCAAAAACTTGTTTGTGCCAAAATCGAATCTCCTCTATTCTTTACTTTTCTTGGAGTGAATTTTAGCTGCTAACCTTCCCAGTAGCTCTTTCTAGAGTTGATATCCAAGGTGAAAGGTTGGAAGAATTCTCGTGAAGCAAGGTGGAGTGGTTCTTCTCAACAAAGGACCCATTGAAGTCAAGGGTTGCAAGCATACCATCCTTTGGATCAGCTTGTAAGTTTATGTTGTGGTTTTCTTTAATGAACGAATTGGAGTCTAAAATTTGGAGGATTGTTTATTCACTATTTGAAGATTATCTGTGTCAATTTTGGCGTTATTTTGTTCAAAACTCGAAAGTTATGATTTGTTCATTTTGGTTCAAAACTATCTCATTGGTGCCTTGTCGGGAAGGTCCATTCACGTTTTCATAACTTCCGCTCCTTGTCGAATTGAGTCTTGATTTTTGGAGGGTCTTTTGTACCCAAGTAAAGAAGAGTGCGGTCAAAATTTCGTTTTATTTGGCTCTGAAATGTGTAAGTTGTGACTTTTTCAATTTCAAACTGAAATCTGTGTTATTGGTACCCTTTCGGGGAAGTGAACTTTGAGGACACATAACTTCTTCTTCTAGAATTTTTTAGGGAAATTTGGAGAGTACATTTTATTCTAGACATATTGGTTGTGGTTTAATTTTGGTATTGATTGGATTGATAGCGAGTAAGATACATAAATTGAAAGTTAGTGTTTTGTTTCCATCTCCATTACTTGTCAAGAGTTGCACCCCTTGGGGCATCCCAACCCAAAATCGCATAATCTGGGATGGTGATTCAAACATCCAATAGCATGACTTGGATGCCTACAAGCAAGGCTCAATGACATCACACCCAAAAAATCAACAAAATGATTAACACTCTGGCCAGATTTAGGGATTCGAAATCCAAGGAGCAAGTCAACAAGCCATATTAGTCATTTACTTTAAGGATTTGAAACCCAATGACACATCATCAATGTCATGTTACTCATTTTTGCAATCAAACAAACAACCTTTACGCAGTAAAAAGGCATTCATGGATAACTGCCTCCTGTTGACTTAGTTGTAAGGCCCTAATACAACCTAAAACAACAAAGGTTTGTTTAGCACATATCAGCATATAAAACTAATCAACAAAAAAATCGTGCACTCATATGGTAATCATGTAAAACATACATATACGTAAAAATAGACATGTTGGTGACCAGGTCCTGTCAAGTTTTCATATGTGGCAACCCACAAAATAATAGTTTGAAAATCATGTTACAATACAATACAGTATAAAAATCACTACCTCGATGATGACAGAAGCCCTAGCAGACAAGCCGCACACGTAGCCAGAAATAGGCACTAAAATCGAAAACACCATCAAAACCAAAAACAAAACTGACATCAAAACCCCAAATCAACACTAAGGACAAAACATGAGTCTTAAATCGAGATTCGAAATCAGATTGGAAGGGCTAACACAAGACCTCCTGGCTCAACAAAAGGAGACAAAAAACTTCTCATTTAACCGAGAATCCAAACAGACCAAAAATAAGATATGGAAAAGGAATTCGAGTGAAGTTCACTAACCCCTAACTCTACAAAATCATACTGTTCGGTCGGCCAAGACATAATAGCGATCAATCAGGCATATCAACGTCAACTTGAAAGACCTACTGATAAACAAGACATGGCTGCAGTCAACGAGATATAACTACCATCAACTAAGGACCAGATAGCAGTTGAAAAGACAAAACATAGGTCGACCAAGATCACACAGCAGTTGAATAGACACAACTTATAACAACCCGATCCTAAGCTTCCAGATAAACGATGTAATCAAGAATTTGGAAGTAAAATGGGATTGATATTTATATAATACATTGTTCTATGGATGTTAAGTTGCGACGCATAACGTCGTAGGTGTTTAATTCGGGCAAGACTTGGACGAAAATACGAAAAGGATGGATTTAAGGACTTTAGGATGCCTACGGATGGTGACGCAGACGCGACGTGTCGTCCGCAACACGTCTGGAATGTCTTCCAGAAGTGGGGATGACTCGGGATGCTAAACGACGTTCTAAACTCATTGTGCAGTGAGGATGCGGAGCTGGCTATGGAAGGTGTGGATGATGTGGACGCCTCGAGGCAACGTCCGAATGAATCTGTTTAAAAATTGGAGCTTTGCAGACGACGGCGGATGACTAGATTCAGCGTCTGAATGAATATGTCCAATTTTTGGGACAATTCTGACGACACATGCGGACGATACGGACGATGGCATGGTGCCCAAAACAAGGCTGCAGACGGTACAGACACAGTAGGGATGCCATTTTTTTGTCTGAAGCCGTGTATTTGCTGTGTTATTTTTGGTCTTGCGGACGCATGCGGACGACAGTACAGTGTCCACACAAGTCCGAATCGCAGCAGATCTGCGAAAAATCAGGAGATAAAAGTCAGAAAACTCGACGTTTAGCAAGTTAATACTCGCACTTTTGGCGAGAAAAGTCTTGGCAGTAGCTCAGTAGCCCACAAAGGAGCCTCCCTATATGCATGTTTTGTCTCCTAGGCTCTCCCTTTATTTTACAGCACATTTCTCTCCCCTATACTTCTTCATTTTTTTGTTTCTCCTTCGTTTCTGCTGAACTTTGCTGGAGCTGGGAGGCCAAGGAGCTGCACAGGAGATTCGACTTCAAAGGAGTAAGGAATGGGTTGTCTTAGCCATTTGGAGGCCCTACACCCAAGTATTTTGTGAGTGTGTGTATGTTTGGAAATTCTTTCTGATGTAGTTGAAAAAGATATGAAATTTCTTGATGAACTCTGTCATTTTTCTTCTGAAATATTGGTGCTATTTTCCTTGTCATTTCCTTCACGTTGAGGATAATGCGTGATAAGTAGAATATGCTAGTTTATAGAATATGCATAACTCCTTGATAAACTTGTTATTGCTTGAGACGTTGCTACTGTCTTCATTAATAATAAGTGATGAGAGTCGTTATTTTCTTCTATGAATACTGCTTGATGTTAACGATAAGTGGCGAGAGAGAAAGAGAACTGGACAGTTCTAAAGGAAAAATGAATGGAAATGAAATTTCATGAGTTGAGTTCTGAATGTTGAGTAGTGGTTGTTTGTGATGATTCAGTTATATATAGTTCCTGTTGTAATTATTTTACAGTGTAGAAGTTTAGAAATCATGATAGACGCTATGATTTGCTATTGTATCACTAGGATAAATACATGCTCGTGTTGATGCTGATTTCGGTACTGTCAATAGAATGATCTAATTGTTTGTTTCATATAGAAATGTTGTCGTAGTGATAGATCCAATGCAGTATACATGTTCATTTTAATGCTGTCTTTTTCTTTGCTGATAAAAGCATGATTAGTGATGGATCTAATGCAAGTATTTCTGCTGAACGTATGATCGTATATTTCACTGCTGCCTGTAGTTATGTTCATTGCTAATTATGCTCATCGCTATGATCATTATGTTCGCTGTATGATAGGATCCAAAATTCCCAAAAATATACTTTTCAAATCTGTCCCGAAAAAACTGTCAATACCGAGCTAGTAGCAATGAAATGGATCAAGCTCCAAATTTACACGTGAACTAGAGCTGTAATTTGGAGGACGTAAACTTAACACATTCAGAAGAGTTGCTTCAAAATTGCAATCCAAAAACCACTCTGGTTCAAGAGTTATGCTCTGAATACAAACGTTCCAATAACCAGGGTTTTAGTAGGACAGATTGACCAACGGACATTCAAAACGGAATATCTCGAATTACATACATCAAATGAAGCCCAAATTTGGAAGGTAGTTCTCTTACTCAACCTTGAATAAATCTCAGAAGAAACCAAACAGAGATGAACGATGCAAAGGCCTCAAACAGATACCATATTCAGTGACAATAACAGTTCAGCAATATAAACAGATTCAATAGCAAACAAATATTCTATCATGAACCAAACCCAATCAATATTCCATCAACGATTCCTTCAAGCAAGAATAGACAAACATTCACCCTAACATTGAAATATCCAGGAACCAAAAAGAACAAACAAAATCTTCAAGAATCAAGAGTAACTTCAATGGAGTCCGCAGACCTCCTAGTGAGAGGGGCGACTTTGTGGTTGGCCGAAGACCAACACTCTCCAAGGATGGAATCTTCTTTTATCTCCACTCTACAATCCTTACCTCAAAGATAAGTGATTGGAAGAGACAATATCCCAAGGATTGCAAGGTTGAGAAGCTTCAAGAATCCCTTGCTTGGGTGATGGAGGAGGACGGCGCTAAGGGAAGGGGGAGGCCACAGCTGTGTTTCTTCAAAGAAACAAATTTCTCTTCAATTCCAAAACTGGTTCCTCCATTCAAAAATAGGGTATTTAAAACCCTAAGGTTTTACAACAAAATCATAAAAGGACTAAAATATCCCTAGGTAGCAAAAGACTAAACAAACCCTTAATTAAAACAACAACAATAAAATCCGAGTTTGAGTTTTGCTCTCTGAAACAAAGACATTTGACATACCAAATGGAGCCCAAATACAATGTTCAATATCTTGTTTGAAACCTCTGGATGTTGGCTACATTTGGTATGAAGGACTGAAGTTGAAAAGACGTCATCCCAATTGTCAAAAATCCATTTGAACTATCGGAGGTCAGAATCTAGGCGGAAAAATAGCTCACAATTTTTCCCCAAAGATTGTAAAACCTCCATTAGCCCAAATGCCAACTTCTCTTTGTTTATTTAATTCAAAACCTACAAAACAAATAAAAAAGTTAGAAATAAAGGAGCCCTAGGCTCAGGCTCAAGTGACAGAATTTGGGGCACATCACTGTATGTTCATCTAAATTTCTATCATACAATAACTGAGTAGAAAGCACGTTCCGTTAACTGAATCGTTGTTATTACGTATCATCTAGTAAAAGCATGCTTAGTTGCTTGTTTCTTCTTTGGTTATGTCCGATTGAAAGTAAGAATGGTTGAACATAATTATGTTGGAATAGTCGATTAGAAGCACGTTTTTAATGATTATAATTCCGGTTGCATAGTAAGCTAAAAGTATGTAGCTAAAAAGTATGTTAGGATATCTTCATTTCGTAGTTGATTTACTGCTGTTTTCTTTAAGATATGAAGCATGTAAATAATGAAGATTTATGAAGAATGTAAATTATGCAGCATGTTCGTTATTTTCAGCTTAATAAGTTGCCATTACTTTCCTTACATGTGAAAGCCTATGCTGTTTTGTGATAATGAGTGGTAGTTAAACATTGTTTTATTTTGTGAAGTATGTGTTAACATTCGTTTCATTCCTTGTTTAATGTGGATTTCCGAAGTATTGATATTGCTCCTCATATATGCTATGCTTTATTTATGAAGAAGCTAGGTTGAGTTCATGTTAATAGAAACCAAGTAGGGGGTAACCTTCGGGGTGGTACCCACATGTATGAGTGAGGAAAAATGCTAAGAAAAAGGAATGTTCGGGATGGATGGGATACGCCCATCACCGAAGAAACCCGAACAGTGGGATACGCTGGAAGGGAAGAAACTGTAAAGGTGGGATACGCCGGAAAGAGGAAGAACTCTAAAGGCGGGATACGCTGGAAAGAGAAAGAACCTAGAAGGCGGGATACGGCTGAAAAAAGGAACGAATAGGGAGTTGGGGTAGATGGGTAGTCCGGATCTAGCCTAGCTGCTAGGATACACCCTCACCAAGTCGGGAAAGGGACTAGTATGCACACAGGAGGTTAGAGTCGTACAGCTAGGCTATCTCAAAAGACAACCTCCAATCTCTAGCTCGATGTACGAGTTAAGAATGAACAAAGAAAACGAACGTAAGGAAAGAGTTTGGTTTGGGTGGCTCCCATTCCAAGAAGAACTAAAGAGAGAAATGCATAAATTGTTTTCCCTCATCTCCTTATTGGGCCTAAGCTAACGCCCTTACTTGTGGTGTGGGTAACGAGGGGATTATGCCAGAAGTTAAGGAAGAGGTCAGTCCAGTGGAGCCTGCAGTTGGTCCGACAGAGACGCCAACGGAAGTACGGCACGACGGAATAAAAGAAAAGGAAAATCAATAAGAGCAAATGTTGAATGGTTATCTCTCAGGAACGTTACGTTTTCCTTTTATTGCCTTTACTTGAATATTTGAAATATTATGTAAGTTTTATTTGGGAACTAAAAACCTTGAATTTCAATTATGTTTTAAATGACTTTTTCTGATAATTACTTGTTATTCGGTAAAGGTAGATTTTCTCGTTTAACTATG
The DNA here is from genome assembly GCA_022433065.1 of Begonia loranthoides. NCBI lineage: Eukaryota > Viridiplantae > Streptophyta > Magnoliopsida > Cucurbitales > Begoniaceae > Begonia > Begonia loranthoides. The sequence goes on from CM039483.1 coordinate 6,993,657, forward strand.
CTTCCGCAACTTTTATGAATAACCTTTTTAAAGAATGAACAATGGAAAAATGAGATTTTTATTAACGATCTGATGCACTCAGATAACCCTTTTCTTTGGAAATGATTTTAAATTATCTTATCATTATTAAGGTTAATGAGTTTTTAAAACGGTTATGAAATCGAGGTCGTTACACAGCTAGAGTTAACCCAACATGACTATGGTCAACCAAGATCACCAAGTGTTGACAAGACACAATGATTGTCACCGGGACCGCCCAATGTCGACAAGACATGACAACTGTCAATTAGGACCTTGCAGTGGTTGACAAGACATGCAACAGTCATCCAAGATTTAACAATGATTGATAGGACATGATTGTGATCAATCAAGAACAAACAACAATGGATGAATTACCCTGCGGTCAATAAGGACTCCGCAGGAACCCGAACCAGAAGGGAAGAAGCCATGATCGCGAATTTTGTTGAGGCGTGTGACCCCGAGGTGAGGGAGAGGGAGAGGGAGAGGGAGAGGGAGAGGGAGAGGGTCTAGAGGTTACAGACATGCATC